>CM046837.1:11995125-12132625 GCA_025618425.1 Heliocidaris tuberculata
ATAAAACAGTTTCAGGCAGTAATATATAGTCTAGGGTGTTACAACAAAAATTTGATTCCGTTGTATTTCTTGTATTCAGAGAGAGATTTCATTCGATGTTTGTTTTGATTATTATTATAAAAATGGTGATGTTGTTGTTTTTTGGTTTTTGCCCCAAAATATTAACATTTTGAGTAGTGCCTTTAAAAGAGCATTAGCTTTTATTTTACTTCTCATCTTCGTTTCACTAAAAACATTAACAATGTTATCAACATCTGTGCATTAAGATGTAATGGTCGTGATGAGTGCATGGCCTACAACAAACTCTGCCCAGATAATAACCGACCATGTCTTTACACACGAGTACAAAACGACTACTTACTATGGCTATTTATCCAACTTAATGATCCACAAGTCTTATGAAAATAACTAGAGAGGGAGAAAGTCATCATTAAAGACAGATTCTAGCCTTCAGACAATCGTAATTGCTCGGTGTTGAACTTTGGAATTGTTAACACTTGACAAAATGTAGCGCATGTTTTATCACCTCTTTGTGCATGCACGCAGTTGAACATTTACATGCTGCATGTTTATACAGGGGGAATAATAGCGAAGGGCGATAGAGAGTGAGATCGTTTGAAATGGATGGTAGAGAGATGAAGGAAGAGATAGAGAGAGAGAGAGAGAGAGAATGATGAGCTGTTCTGTTATCTACATGTATTCCTCCTTTCCTCTGCACATGTTGTTCTACGTTTTAGCTCTTAATGCTTCATCGTTCGTACAATGGCCTCTCATCTTTCTGTTATTGTCCCCCTTTTTATGTTATTCCTTCTTTCTTGGCACCCTTTCTACCTATTTTCTATCATAACGTGATATTCCGAATGTTCAGGTCTATTGTTTCAGTTGTCCTTCTGTTGTATCGTGCCTAACCTATTCTTTAGATTGATCCCTTTAAAAAGGGGTTACAACTATTTGTTCAGGAAAAAAGAGGAAAGCTATCCTTTTTCTTCCTACCACACTGTTTAAGGGAGTCTTTTCTCAGTATTGTATGTTCTTGGAACGGCATCACATAATCATCGTCAAGTACCTAGGAACATAATTATGCAATCATCTTGATCTTTTCCTATCATATCGTTTTAACGAGCCAATTACCATAGTAAGCCACCCATATGTTTAGTTACATTATCGAGCGCATCGATATTCGATTCGCCCCTGGTGCAAGCTAGTATTGTCATCTTTGTATACAGTGTGAGTCAATAACAAAGAAAGAAACCCATATTCATGCCCCATTATCTTAAAAATGAAGGGAAATCGCTTGAATATATGATATGGATGCGATAGTTGATAATGTCTTCCTTAATTTGATAGCCTGGATGACTGAGCATTGGCCATTTTAACCCTTTGACTACTGGATTCTTTTATTCCTATATGCTTAATACAGGGACGATCCGGTTCCCGTATGCAATAGGTTAGGAAAGCATGTCAAAATCACCTTTCCACAAATTTGGGATGAATGGTGTTCAGGGGTTACTTAAAATGCATTCAGTCGGAATGGAGACCATCCAACCAACCCTGGGTTGTCCATCCATTTCATTCAATACTTGAGCAGAGACAAATTTGACCTGAAGCAGGAAAAATTCTACCGTTCAACTGTCCATTGTCGTATTTTATTGATCAAGGTGTCAAATTAAGAAAACATGATAGGCTATATACAATCATGACAATGTGACTATATATTTTTAAAAAAAATTTGGTTTAATCTGGGTTTCCTTTTAAATTGACTCACACTGCAGACACCTACATGGCGATGAGATGCCCTTGAACGGTCACAACTTTGTACTTTTGTAATCAAAAATCCTGTTTCCAAAAAAGAAAAATAGATGGACAGAAACCATGTCCAAAAGGTATAGACATTGTCAATTGTATGGAATAAAAAACAGTGAGTTGACTTTGAACTTTTAATTTAAGCACTCAGGGTGCCATTGCATAAAGACTTACTATTATAGTAAATTTGCCATCAATGGTAACTACCATGGTAACGTTGCTCAAGAGCCAATCAAAATCCAGTATTCCATGAAAAGTTACTATAATAGCAAAGTTACTATAATAGCAAGTTTTATGCAACGGCACCCTGGTCTATTTTCATTTTAAAACTTCCTGCATGGCATCAAAAGACATGATAACTCAATAAAAATGGACTCGGCGTTTGCATAACATTTTTCACTTTTGTCCATACAACTTTTGCATTGTCCTATAGAGTTACATGAAAACAAGCCCTTGTGTAGTATTTCAAGAAATTAAAATTTTCAGACGGATTATACCGCATCGTTTATCAATTTATGCTCTATTGTCTACGCCCATTCAGCAAAAGTACACGTGAACCATTTACAAAAATCATTATACCACACTAATAATCAATCCGTGTAATAATAATAATAATAATAATAATTGGATTTATGTACTGACCTCAGAATATTGATCAAGCGGAGGAGACAAAACTTTTCATAAATTTAATGAAACCTTTACCACCATCTCTTAAAAGAGGACCGACACAAACTGTTTCGGCTTTTATTCGCCTGATTGAAACACTCGATATTTTCCCCCTGTCAGTATTTGGAAAGGACTCGAGAATGATTACATAATCGTTCTTGCAGGAATAACAAGCTTCAAGTATGTTTGTCCATTTCAATTGGATTACCTGCATTAGTTGTCTGAGTAAGATTGGCTCATATTCATGAATTCGCCGGTGCACATTGAAACCTGGGGGCGCCGATACTGGGAGCACACGGGGCAGTTGCCACCCCCCTTCGGATAATAGTAGTTTTTAAAAAAAAATCGATGAAACTTTAATATGTTGTTCTTTATCAAACACTAAAAGCAGCAAGGCTAATTCAAAATGATTGTCTCGTATCTCGCTTTGAATAATTAATGGAAGCTTTCAAACAAAACAATTCATATTTGTAAATTCAAAAGAGACATAAGCCTACATTTTCTGTATAAACATGCAATCCGGCAAAGTCTTCATATATTCTGTTCTGTCCCAGGAAATTGACCAGAGCATTTTTTAAAATAGATTAAAACAATTAATTTCAGAAAAATGCATTAAAACAATTAGTTTCAGGGAATTTTGTTAAACTTCTACAAAATATTTTTCGCTCTTTCTCCCAAGTGGATATGAGAAGGACATTTCGCACTGATGGGATGCGAAATCGTTCTCCAAGTAACCCGCAATGTTGTATACTCTATGCATCAATTTTTCAGCGAAACTGGAAGCCCCAAAGATTGAACATCAATAATATAACTGGAGCAACGTGGAATTTGGCGCAGCAGAAAAGAAATATCTGGATTGAAACTATGTTTTTGTCATCCATTAGTTAAAGAGATGTAGTCCCGCACAGGTAGATTTCATAAAACATGAAGGATGAATAAAGAAACTGCCATATTGATTGCCCGATACTGAGAGTAGCTTATTTCCCACAAGGATTTTTTTCCCGTAAGCTTGGCGGGTAGAAATTATTTTTCAGTTTTTACAAAAGAAGAAAAAGGAAAACGACCAAACTCCCTTACCTCCACAGTCGTTGTTGTTTCTAAACATGTATTTGCTTGGCGCTTTGTTTTGCTTTGTTTTGCTTTTGACTGGAAATCCACTTTATTGCTGCTTAAAGATATAGTTCTAGTTCTGGTCATACAATTACACTGTGAAAGAAACAGTCTGCATGGAAGCAATTGGGTGAGGTCGATTATGCTGTACAAAAGAATTGGTATCAAAATTATAAGAAATTTACTCAGTCTTGCTGACTGGAACTATTTTTTTTGTTTTTCAAACTATACACACACACACCCACCCACCCACACACACACACACACACACTTGTGGCATGAATTTTCGCTCCAAACTTTTCAACTATTTTTCATCATATTTCGAATATGAGGGCATTTGAAGAGCAATCCTTGTCAGGGGACAACTCTCCTATAATGTTCTCCCAACTGACCTTTTAAAAAAAAACCCAACTCAACAACAACAACGAGAAAGCTCACAAATGAATTATCACCTTTACCCGAACTCAACTTTCTTTTTAATGATTTCAACTGTGCTAATAATTATTGTTGCTCGGCAAAAACAGTAGGCCTACAAATAGGATATCTACATGTTTGGTCCATGCGATCGAAAACACGTGCATAGCAATGGAGAGTATCCAAAAATGATAAAATGAATGTGAACCGTTTTTCATGGCGTAGAGACTGCGTCTTTGAAGAAAAAAAAAATGATTTAATTACAATCTGGTGTGCAACAGAGGTTATGAAATAATAAGGAAACAAAAGCGATATCGTGACCAGGTGATATAGATTACCTGTCTCTTTTTATTTGATTTTGGTATCCTATTTACGCCCACTATAAAGACAAAAGTGAAAGGTTTTGTCGAGCCCGGGTGGAATACTTATTGCAAATGGAAACTGTATACAGTGCGTCCCCCAAAAAAGTTAACAGTTGGAAAAAGTCTCCTAAAATAAATATTTCAAAATATTTGTAGGAAAATTTTCATAGCTGTGGATAGCTTACGGTCTCTTCTGTCAAATGACACCAATAAATCTGGAAATAACTTTGTTTTCTATATGTCCTGACATATCCCATCAAAATTTTATGGTTGACTGAGAAAGCCAGCTTGAATTAAAACTCGCCAAAACTTATATTTCAAAACACTGCTCACTGAAGCATAGAAATGTTGATGAGATACGGAAGTATATAGGCCTACTGGGATCAAAACCTGTTCTTTCATCAATTGTCTATCATTGATTAAAATATGAAAATTTCTAAGCCTTTTCATAACTCTCAACTTTGCTTATACGAGCCAGAACAAATATCAATTTTTGTCAAGTCTGGATTTTGCACCTTTTCACAAAAGTGGCCATGGCTTACTCGAGTGTAAAATGTCGCCAGATCTTTAGGTGTCATTTAATAGAAGAGACCACAAGCTATCCGCAGATATGCAATTTTGCTTCAATTATTTTGAAATATTTATTTGGGGAGACCTTTTGTGACTGTTAACTTTTTTTCTGGGACGCACTGTAGAAGCCCTTTTTGATGGTTTGATTTGCGGAAAGGTGTATCACGGATTTTAGAACCATAAAAAATGATACAAAAATTATCTTTGAATAATATTACAGAATCTAGCTCTTTGCACTGGAAAAAAAAACACAATATAGCCCACAATCACCTAATGCTTTCTAATTGTGTTCCCCGGCAGCAATTACTGTAGACCCGAAGAAGCCCCTGATAATGTGATAACTTAGTTTGTTGTGGCTTGCTTGCTTGTTAGACATTCCTCGGACTTGTGCTCCCCCTCCCCCTCTTACAAGAGACTCCTGGATCCGCCACTGTCACTGTTCATGTACCCTAATTTCCTCTCTTCTCTTGCCCTTTTTCACCCACCTCTGCCTTTCAGGTTCGTTGAGAGAACACAGATCGATTAGGGATGTATCTAGAAGCCTTTAAAGATATAAGATGAGTTCTGGTCAAGCGATTACATTGTGAAAGAAACTGTCTGCAAGCAATTGGAGAAGGTTGATTATGTTAAAGAATTGGTGTATAGGCCAATATAGGCAATGATAAGAAATTTACCCATTCTTGCTGATAGTCAGACAGCACTGCACATAGATATGTGGCAATGGGGCTAAACACACAATGTGGCCTGAAAAGCTGTTCAAACATTTCACTTATTGTTTTTTGTCATAGTTAGAATGAGAGTGCATTTGAAGGGCAATCCCTTTTCATCATGTTCATGGGACATTTCTTCTGCGATATTCTTCCAAACTGACATAAAAAAAGAATGAGAAAGCTCACTTACCATGCTTACCAGAACTTAAACTTCTCTTTAAGCTTCCATTTACAAATGCATCTGGGGAGCGTTTCATCAAGCGTTTTGTCAGTGATCTTTACCGACAAATTTGCTCTCAGCCAATCAGATGCAAGGATTTCAGTAGCTTATAACAGTTGTCGGATAAAAATCACTGACAAAACGCTTGATGAAACGCTCCCCTGATATCCTGGCCGCGCGCATGGTAAAGCATCAGCTGTATTGGAATAGACGAGAATTTGGCGGAGTATAACTCTATTTCCAAACGAATCCGTTATTCGAACGATTAGTGTGCAGGCGATTTATCATGTATATTCACTTTGTGGAGATATCATAAGTGATACATGGAGCTATTTGTCATTCCTTCCGTCTGTTCGATACACCATCCCCCTCCCCCTACACTTTTCTGTTTCGATTTTGCCTCTATCGTTTTCTATCCCTCCCTGTCTTAATGATCTTATCTCTCTCTTTATCACCTCTTTCTTATTATCTTCTTCTCATTCTTTCTTTCTTTCTCTCTCTCTCTCTCTCTCTCTCTCTCTGTTTTGGCCTAATGAAATCACACTGCCTTTTTTAAAGGTCCGTCATCAACATCTTAACATCTTCGATATATCCCCTTTTCTGATTGCATCACGAAGATAACTATAACTATAACTTTCTGTTTTTTTTTTTTTTCATACTATCCCCAAAAACTTCTTGTTGTTTACTTTTGTCTTGCATCATTCTCTTTGTCTGCCATGGATGTCCATGTAAATGGTCCCTCTCTCTCTCTCCCTCACACACACAAACACACACACACACACACACTCCCTACACACTTTCTTTCTTTCTTTCTCTCTCTCTCTCTCTCTCTTCCTCTCTCCCCCTAAATCTAGCACTCACCATTTCCCGTTCACGCCCTTTGTCTCCCAACTTTGCTTCCTCCCTTCCTCTCCCCTCCTTTTTTCCGAGGTAGAAACCTTTACACACACACACTCCCGCCCGCACTCCTATAATTTCTCCGAATACCGCTCCGCATATAGACACAGACAGGAGGATAGCCATGTAGTATACAATGGAAAATCTGGTCATAAGGAAAGATCTATATGCCTGCAATCAAAACCCGGCATGTATTTACATGCGGAAAGACCAACTGATTTCATGAGCAATTTGAAATCATTTCCATCGGCCTTCGGAAATGATGAGATAAATGTCGAAGGCTTTCATACGCGGTACCAGATCCTATCAATCGAATCAACTGGTATACAATACAGTGGTGTAGCCACTGGGGACTCATGGGCGTACGTGCCCCCGAATCGAGTTGTGGACAAAAAGAAGAATAGAAAAATTGGGAGGGGGAGAGGAAATAAAGTAAAGTAATGTTTAGGGAGAAGAGGGGAAAAGACCCCCCCCAAAAAAAAAAAAAAAAAAAAAAAAAAAAAAAAAATAAATAAATAAAAAAAAAATAAATAAATAAATAGCAATTTAAATAAATAAATAAATAGAAACATAAAATAAAAAATAAAAAATAAATAAAAATAATAAGACAATAGGACCTCCCGCAACCTCCCCATAACCAATTGCTGGGTACATTTGCATTTAATTCACCAAGTTAAACCGGTGCCCCCCCCCCCCCCCCCTCTGCAAAAAAAAATGCAAGTGCCCCCTCGTCGCTAGTATAGTCTGGTTCTCGGGCGGTAATCAGCCTATGTTTCTTAAAAGCTCGTTTAGCGTTTCTCTTGGGTAAATCCTTATGCTACAGGCGGGTAAGACAGAAATGAAACCCCGAATGCATGGGATAAGACACGACTATGTAAAATAGACCCAGGAGACAAACACAGATGTAAGCAGATTAGGACATAGGCTAAATGATTGTCTGTGTCTTAATGGAAGTCTAGACCTACGATTGTACTTTTACAGTCATGTAGATAGTTCGAAACGAGGGATTATCAATAAGGATGGAAAGAGGGAGGGAGAAGAGAACGAGTTGATAGAATCGAATGAAATGGACAGAGAGATCAATACATTAAGGGAGAGAGAGAGGGAGATAGATAGATAGATAGATAGATAGATAGATAGATAGACAGACACGAGTGCCCTTACATACATGCAGTTGTGGGGTACAGAGAACAAAAGAGCACAATGATGGCCTTTATTTCCTCATGCTTGTGGGGTACAAAATATTGCTTGCGGGGTACAAAATATTGCTTGCGGGGTACAAAATACAATAGGAGAAAACAATACAGTTCCCCACAAATCAGTGTGTGTGTGCAGATGTGTGCGCCCACACATACACCTTTACGCATACCCTCACGCACACACACCCAAGAGAGAGAGAGAGAGAGAGAGACAGAGACAGACAGAGAGACAGACAGACAGAGACAGAGACAGAGAGAGGGTTTGGTAATTGAAACATTTCATCTCTAATTGAAACGCACAGAATGAAAGCCGACTAGTCTATAGCACGGTACACTACACTATTATCATTTCCAGGAACAACGAAATCAAATCGAACGGGGGAAATGATTGAAGAAAGACAGAAAGAGATAGAGCGAGAGAGAGAGAGAGAGAGAGAGAGAGAGAGAAAGAGAGAGAGAGGGAGAGAAGTTGGAGCACAGGCGTACTAATTAAAAAAAACAACTAAAATATTGTAATAAATATGCTGTATTGAACGAGTGGGAGACACGTTGTAAAACATAACACTCTCTCACTCTCAAAACAATTAAAATAAATAATAATAATAATTTAAAAAAACCAGACCCCACTCTTGTTTAAAGCGCATTGCAAATATCTGCTTTACTCCCATCTCCTCACACTAGAGATATGTAAAGGCCCCTGTTTTCATGATATAAATAGTTTATGGTTTTTTAAGCCTTCTAAGGTTTGCTTGGAATAAATCCACAAGTTTTATTTCACCACGCACCGTTACTTCTGCTATCAAATAAAACAAAATAATAAAGTAAATGAATCAAATCAATCGAATTATAAAGCATCCATATATCTTGTTATAAACTGACCAAAATGAATAATTTCTTTGTAATTTTGACATAATCTGAAGAGGAAGCTTAATGGAAGGAATTTTAATTTGTTAACAAATTTTTAGGCATTACTCCCAGGGTTAAAGATCGTATGCTCGATCTATAATGAAATCCCAAGTCAGATAAAATTGGAACCATTGGGATTCGAACCTGCCATCTACTGTTTACCAGGCAGCAAATTAGCCACCAGGCTATTCTGGTTTATGATTAACTGGAATCTATATACAATTTGGCCCTTTTAAAATGAATTGTCCGAACAAGCTGTGAAATAAACTTATTCATAATCCTTTCGAAGGGGGAGGGGGAGATTTAGCGCGTTTCAGAATAATAATAATAGTAGCAATATATATATAGCGCCTTTCCACTGGACATAAAATGATATTATGCCAAGCATGCCTGGGTCAGGGTTGGAGTTAGAATGTCAATTATACAAGCTACCAAGCAGACAATGAGTCAAATAAAACAATATAATAAGTGCCTAAAACTGTATACATCACAATCCCAATACTAACAGTCACTTTTCTAAGATTGATGAAGATTTTCCATTAAAGGGCAATCCAACCTTGGTAAAAAGATGATTTGTGTGAAAGCAGAAAAATAAGAAAAACAGGGTGGTGAAAGTTTGAAAGAAATCGGACAAGGACTAAGAAAGTTATGGATGTTTGAAAAATGAGATCACTACATCTATGCGAATCTCAAATTGGCAATTTGGTGAGTCAATTGTGACATTTTTGTGGACAACTCTCCCATTTGTCGTACACAAAAATATCATTAATTTGCGGTTTTCTTTAAGGCGCTTTTACCCTCGGGGCTGTACTCAAAATATATTGGAGATAGCATATTTTTATAGGTCTTCATGAACGAAAAGATCCTACTGAGTAATGCATTTTTTTAAAAAGTGACATTTTAGTCATTTTGTGTGTTAGAGCGAATGGGAGAGTTGTCCACAGCTACATCACAGTGACATTACCCATTCGGCCAATTTGAAATTCCCATAAGCATAGTGATTACAACTTTCAAAAATTCATAACTTTCTTATTGCTTGTTCGATTTCGTTCAAACTTTCACCAATCTGCTTCTCCGATTTTTCCTCTTTCTTTCAAAGCAACTTGCTATTAAGGTTGGATTTCCCTTTAAGCGACACTGGACATAACTCTCATCTCTGTCAATAAAAGCTGGAGTTAGCGCCTTTTGGAATTACCGTTCGTCCGATCAGCGGTAGATATGAAACCAGTGTCCTGATCGACTCACGTAGTGGCATAGCGTGGATCCAGATATAGGGGGCACAGGCATCAGGGGTAGGTGGGTGAAATGCAGATTTACAAGGCCGTCAGAGAGATTTAAAGAAAGGGAGAGTGTGGGAGGAAGCCGTATATTCTCCTTTTTCACAACTTCTACCCCTCCTTTTTTTCCCTCTCTGTCATTTTTGTGTTCTGTCATTTCCCCCCTTTTTTCCTTCTCAATGCGATGGTTGAATGAGGGAAGGGATTATGTGCCCCATGCCCCCCTGCAGCTGCGCCACTGGACGCATGAAAGGAAATAGTAGCTATTACGCCGGAGTAAATGCTCTTCCGCAATCAATCATAAACGCGGATCAAAACATTCATGTTTGCAACCGACAAGCTCTCCACCGACCGCCGAAATTTGATGGATGACGGGATTTAAACCCCATTAGACTTGAATAGGTGGGACCGAAGAAAGATGTCCGAACCTGGAAGGGTACAACAAATGATGTGGGTGAGAAGGACTAAATGTTCTTACGTTAGGTGATCAGCATATTTATGAGGAAAGACAGTAAGCTTCGGAGATGCCATGAACACTTTGTAATGACGCTGTTTTACCTTTGAAATATAATAACCCTCTAAATTATCTTGCGCGGCTGATAACTTCAAAACAACACGTCATCCGTTATAAGGCTACTTTAAAGTCTCCTCTAAAAATATCTCTATGATTTTCCTTTCTATCATAAACGATACTCAGCTCAAGTCTACTCAAGTCGACTTATTGAAAATTTTCTCCAACATGGGTGACACTTCATCATCGAGATGTCATAGATGTAAGTTTAAAGAGGAGGTTAAGTTCTGATAAAGGCCTCATTCGTTTTATGTCAGCTTGGAAGAATATTACTGGAGTAACGTAACGTAACGTAACGTAACGAAATAGATTGCAGTTCGGTTGCTCTCATATTCGAAATTTGAGGGAAAATGGCAGAAAAATTAAGATCAAATTCTCATGCCACAGTCATGTGTGTGCAGTTCCATAATTATATACATTTCAGTTTGCAGTGCAAGATTAACATGATTGAATTTCTTATCATTCCGATGATTCTAAAACTTTACATTATACACCAATTTGTATATTATGTACTCCCTTTTAAACCTTTCAAAATTGCTTCCAGACAGTCCCTTTTACAACATAATCGCGTGACCAGATTTCACCTTTATCTTTAACAGAACTTATTTAACATTAACGCAACTGGGTTTGAAGTAGCAATCACCGATCGTTCGAATCAGGGGTTTTGCGAGAATACAATAAGACAGTAAGAACAAAAATAAATCGATCGTCACACATATGGAGAAGTAAACGAATATATATAGCTATTGATTTTTCTTTAATTACAAATTGCCCAAGCAATTTGATGCAGGAACGGTACTTTGTTCGCTCGAGCGATCCTAATTGTAACACGTGTTTAGGCCACAGTTTAAATCTTAAAGAAAATGACCCTGTTAAAACCACTGATGTGTGAAGGCAAACACACGAGTGTTATTAAAGGCCTTTCTTGTGTCACGTTGGACGAGATAAAACACCTAACTTTGATCGATTTCGTCAATTATTGCCAACTACTCCGCCACATTTTCGAATTGTTATTGTTTGGTGGTCGTAAGCATCTGAACAAACGATACGCACTTTCAATGTCGTCTTTGAAAACATTTTCAAGATCGTGAAAACGAGCGCATCCGAGGCAATATTAATTCCTTCTTTTGTGTCATTGATAGAGTACTGAAGGCCAATACAATATACCCAGATATTGTCGAACAATATAGATTACAAAATTGGTATAAACTGCTGGAGTAATCATGGTAATTATAAGGTTGACCGTTCGTCCTGTAATAACATATTAAACATGCTCCAAATATCCATTTTTCAATATGATTGATTTTGTCCAAATGGTCTGAGATTAATAAAAATAGTAATTTTGGCAGGTAGTCCCGGCATGTTCTATTACAAATGAAAAATATAGACATAAAGACATATTTTGGTATCAAGAAGACTTTATATGCTTCGAAACTGCATCTTCTACCATCTGTTTGATATATTTTGCATCAACAATATATGATAAAATGATATAATTCCGGATCGATCAAATGACAATTGCGCTGCCCCGGAGCCTTCATCGATTGCAAAGTGTGACCTCGGGGTCATACCCCCGCCATGACGGTACCCCCTCCCCCTGAAAAAAAATCAAATACATTTTGGGGGTATCGGCACTGACCTACAAGTAAGGTCAGGTGAGGTCTTGGGGGTCTAAAAAGTTGAAAACCACAAACTATAAGTCGTATCAAAACATACTACGTCAAATATAAAGGCCTGTGAATAATAGCAAAAGATTGAAATCGCCCTCTACAGAGGCCCTTTTTCATGAATCTCTGTTTTTTTTCTCCTCGACTTTGAAGAAAAAAAAATAAAGAAAATGGCAAGTATCATAGGCAATAATTATACATTTTCCTTTCGTTTGAAAGGTCATTCGAATACCAAATTTAGGTTTTTAAAAAGCCAGCGAGGAAATACAAGGTATGTCAATCGGTTCGACTTTTGAAGATGCAGAAATGGGAAAATATCGAAATTAGGACAAAACCCGGTTGATTCTGATCCCGCCATTAATCGAAGATTCATCGCTCAACACAAATGCAAGGGATAAAGAAGTAGGGGGGGGGGGGGGGGGAGAGAGAGAGAGACAGACAGACAGACAGAGAGGGACAGAGAGACAGAAGGGCAGATAGAGTGAAAGAGAAAGAAAGAGATAGAGAGAGAGATGAAGGAGAATGAGAGTGAGAGAGTGAGAGAGAAGGGGGTATAGATAATAGACAGACATACAGCGAGAAAGAACAAAATAATGAAGAGATGGAGAGAAAGACAGAGAGTGGAAGAATAGTGAGAATGTCAGAAATGGACGGATAGAGAGAGCGAGAGAGAAGCAAATTGATATCTGCATCCTTGTATTGAAATGACTGAAATCATTAACCTTTCAGAAAGCAAATTTTATATTAGAAAGAGAAATCCTGTTCACTTAAAGTCTCAAATTCAAGATTATTTATAACAACATTATGCTCTATATGTCACAATCATTTTTTTCATAATAAGTGAGAAAGGAAATAAAGAAGAAAAAAAATCTGTTGTTTTTATTGTTTGAATTTTTATTATCACTTAATAAATTGTGTAAATGATGCTTTAAAATGACACTTTCCTTACCTCTCTCCCCCTGCTAAAGCTTAGTGTTTGCCAAAAACTATTATGATCAAGATTAGGTGGTCTGTCCCTGTGGCAAATTGCTTTGTCAGATGTGATAATATTTCTGCAAGATAATAATCATGATAATGTTGACGACAATGATGATAAGATGGTCATATACATGTAAGTCATAACAATGACGATAATGATATATTGATAATGATGATCATAATGATAACAATAATGACAATTACCCCGATAACCTCAGTGGCATAGCGCCCCTTCAGGTTCAATTTTATGGGCGATTTTTTGAAAAGTGCTTGAAATGGCATAAAACGTGTCCAAAATGAATTTGGGAGGATTTGGAGCATTTCTACATTTTGCGCGCGCATGGACGCGCGGACGTATGCGTACGCGTGCGTTTAACGAAATGACCTTCACTGGAATGACAGTGACCTTAACCATGCCAAATATGACAGAGAAATGACATTTCGTTATGAACATATGACCATAAGTTGATTTTCACAAAATGGCGCCTGGATGACGTCACGATAACCTGATGACCTTGAAAAAGATGTGGGAACTTGACCTTAATAGGACTGATTAGTGACGAAAATATGAAGAAAATTGATCAAGCCGATTTTGAGAAATCGTGATAACGAACTGGACGATTTGATATTGCAGGACATGTGGGAGATTATCCCCTTAGCTTTAATACACGACAGGGAATCAGATTGTACACAAACTACTGCACACTACTTTCAATTAGATATAACACGCAAAATTAGGTAGTTTATTACATTGTTTGTGATGGTATATGTTATAATAGTCGAAGAAGATGCTAAAATGAAAGGCAAAAAGAAGAAGAAGAAAACAAAATTTAATGGACCAACCGGGGATTGAACCTGGGTCACTTGAATGGGAGGCAAGTGCTTTTCCATTGGACCAAAATATTTCCAATAGAGATAACACGTAAACGAAAAACGGGATTCTCAAATGACATTTTGGAGTTAAAAAAATGGGCATGATCCCGACATTTGATCTAAAATTGGATGGCACATTAATGAAAGCTTATACTCTCAGCTACAACATACTAAAATTCTGAAGAAAATCGATCAGAAATTACAGAGATACTGCTCAAAGAAGACGGGAATGTAGAATTAAGATTTGAGAAAAAGTCATCTCCCATAGAGAATGCACGCAAAATGCGAAAAATTGACATGCCTCCTTTAATAGCAAAAATACGCCATGATGCCTTTGATAAAGTGAAAAATGGTTGCACTGATCTTGTAGCAAATTGTCTCAGCTACAACATATCAAAATTTGGAAGAAAATCGACAACCTATTACTAAAAAATTGTCAAATGAATACAAAAATTATGACGTCATTTTTTCAAAATCGAATTTTTGAGTTCATAGGCAAATACGATGACGTCACAAAATGCAACCGGCTAAAATTTTGCATGAATCCAAATCTACAACTCACAGGCTTTCAGAATATGTAATAAAATTTGGGGGTTCATTCTGACGAGCTATGGCGGATTCTAGATAGGCATGTTTTTACCACTTTTTACAATATATCGCCCATTGACGCACGCACGAATTTGAAAGTTTGACGCGCGCGTGTGGCATTATGGAAGGCCGAGAATGACTGTAAATAGTTGGAAATTGTCAAGAATAGTGTAAGCAATACGAACCATGAGAAAAAACGCGCACGGACGGAAAATTTTGAAATGCTTAAAATGTCCTGAACCTATTCTAATTTGATTAAAAAGCGATTTTGAGCATTTCTGAATTTTGACGCGCGTCATGATGCGCACGCGGATTTTGTTGACATGTAACGTTGACCCCTGACCTGCCAAATATGGTTTATTTCTGATGACTCGTTATGAAGATATGATTGATAATGTGATTTCACAAAATGGCGCTTGGATGACGTCACGATGACCTGATGACCTTAAAAAAAATTGTGGCACTTGACCTTGACAAGCCTGATGACTGACTGAAATTTGATAAAAATTGACTTAGCCCAAATTGAGTAATCATGCTCACAAGAAAGTGGGAGAAAAATAAGAATAAATAATAAAGAAAGAAAATTCTGACGAAATTAAGAGGTGATCTTTTTTACGACAGACCACCTAATAAATTAGTCTGAAGAAATTTCTGAATACTGCACACGTCCTATGGCCCAATAATCTTCATACATAATTTTGATTTATGAATTTAATTATAGGCCAACTTTAACTTTAAATACCTGAAATTTGGTTTATCTAGAAGAAAAAAATTACTATGATTCACATTCGCTTAAATTTTTATTTTGATCAAATATGATTACATTCAGCTCATTTTTCATATAACTCAGTCTTGTTGTTTTTTTTTTTTTTGGGGGGGGATAGAAACAAATATAAATTGTCTTTATCGCAAAAAGAGGAGATTGGCGCTTGTTTCAGCTTGCAATTTCTACCGCGATTGAATTCGCTAATCCCTTAAGAGCCTTTTGTAAAACCTCATTTCCACGAACGTTCATCAAAAGCCTCTGGAGAAATCCTGGGCAAGATTCTTCCAGGGTTTGTTGTCTTTACGGAAAGAAAGAAGAAAACTGATGACTTTAATTTCTCCAACCCATCCTCTCAATTACTGTCATCTTTGGTACATTTTTCCCCCAGCGCGTTGGAGGGGTGAAATCGAAATGTCTTGAGCTATCCAGTCTTGAAACATCAAATTTCGCTTTTTAAAAGGTTTACAACTACTTTTCAGTTTCGCATGAATATCGAAGAGGTATTGAGACCTTAGAATTCGATATTTTGACATCAACAGTTGTCAGTGAGCCAAGATATCAATGAAGGAATTATCAAATACCAGGATGACTTTGGTGTGATGATTTTTCATCAAGAAGGATTAATATCTTTTGGTTCTTAAGTGGTCGGCGTCAACTATTAAGCTCCATATACTGAATTTCTTGTGCTTGTATTGAAGGTTTCGAGTTAGTATGACACTTTGTAGGGTTTTCTCATGCCAATGTTTCATTATCTGAAGGTTCGTATATTTCAATTCTTTAAAATTTGAATCACAGTTCAGCAAGCTCCGCGAAGCAGCTTTTCAACAAATTTAAAACCGATCTCTCATCAGACTAGTGACTGAAATCTGACGATGCAAACAAAGTAACGACCCCGCCCACCCACACCCACCCACAGAATTTGATCCACATTGTCGTGTCCAGGTATCCAGTTAGTTATAAACAGGAGAGGAAATATCCCTGGGAAGGCCCGCGCTTCATAAACCCGTGCGACGAGTCGTTTTGTTATTATTTTAATGGGCCTTCAAGTGGAGGGGGAGGGGGGGGGGGCGAAGGCTTCTATAGATGCTCTTATTTCATGACTTACCCCTTCTGGTAGAACGCCGTAATGTTCAAGTTCACTTCTTGAACACCTGTAACATGTGCAGAGGAACCTGAGCCGACCCCTCTGTATTAAAGTGCCTATAGGGATACCTAGTTGACTCCTCAGTTGCAGATCTGTCTGAGACAGGCTTTATTTTAGGTGACAACACCTTGTATACGTTAGTTTGAATCTAAAAGTATTCCTTACCTACCTTTACAGGTACCTTACGGGACCTACATTCTTCACAGAAATGTTATCCCATTACCTTGCAGATATCTTTCACTTGATATTTTGTTTTGCAACGCCCGACCTTTCTTTTGAACCGCGTTGCCACGTGGTCACGTTGATCCCCGGATGGATTCAAAATCAGACCAGAAAGGGGGGGGGGGGGGGGAGAGTGAGAGAGAGTGAGTGTGTGTGAGAGAGAGAGAGAGAGAGAGAGAGAGAGCGAGAGTGAGAGAGAGTGAGTGTGTGTGTGTGAGAGAGAGAGAGAGAGAAATAGAGAGAGAAATAGAGAGAAAGAGGAAGAGAGAGAATCTTTATCGATTATTTAGCAGTATTTCATCTTCAGAAGCAAATCAGTCTTTATCGGTGGAAACAAAAAACCCTTACCGAAACAGTTTTGATTTGGAATGATCTTTTGCCCAAAAAGAGGGGGGAAAAATCGAAACATTGAGAGGTGGAGATAAGTGAATTGTGTGTCTCCATGAAGTCAAGATGGAAAGAGCAGGTTTTTAATTTAAAAGTTACTGAGAAAATGTTTGAGAATTAAATCAAATCACCATGATCACGTTTGTGAGTAACTGCAAAAAAAAAAAAAAAAAAAAACTTGTTGTTTTGGAGGAGAAGGGCGGGGCGGGAGCTACTTACCCCTTCCCTTCCTACTAAATACGCTATAGTGGTCGTCGTCATGGTGCAACAACAATTTTACAACAGATCGAAATTGCATCACCCTTAAGGAAGTTCACCCTGAAAATTACTTGAGTTTAAAAAATGCAGAAAAAATAAAGAAAAATATTGGCGAAGGTTTGATGAAAATCGGTCAAATAATAAAAGAGTTATGAGTATTTAAAGTTTTGGATTCGTGACGTCACATGCGAGCAGCTGCCCATTGGTCATGTAATAAATATTCCATATATTCGCATTTTTTTTTACGTTCCACGATAAATTAATATTGTTTCTTTTCAGAATCTAGTATTGAATAACATTTCTGACAATATATCAAATGCACAGACGAAAATATTCTAAATTTTGTGAGAAAACTGTATTTTATGGAATATTTATCACATTACATAAAGGAGGAGCTGCTCGCATGTGACGTCACAAAATCAAAACTTCAAAAGTCCATAACTCCGTTATTCTTTAACGGATTTTGTCCAAACTTTCGCCAATATTTTTCTTTATTTTTTCTGCATTTTTAAAACTTAATGGCAGAGATTTTTGTCGATGGTTGATCACTTTGGAGTCATTGTGACGGTGTGAAAAAAACCTACACCTGAAGGGGTTGCTACTTTGCTTCTTTGTATCAATGGGCATCGTTAAAGGGTTCTATTTTTTTTTTTAAATTCTTTTAAAAATTTGTATGTATAGATTATATCATTTCCTATTCTGCTTTAAACCATAGACTGATTAAGCTTCGGATGTAAAAAGACAAAAAAAAAAAAAAAAAAAAAAAAACACAACCAAACTATCAATTCGCCTCACATCACAAACGACTCCTACGCCTGTCGTATTAGACGGATTCTTCTCTATTTGTTTGTATTAAATGTTAAAGCGTCCCATGTTGCCTGCCTCGCATTTACACTCCCAATCAATAATTCCGAAAAAAAAAATGTATAAGTTACGTTCAGCACCAGTGTTTGCCATAAACCAGTTCATCATGCTTATGGGAGCTAATGTTTAAGGTATATGGAGGTGATGGGCAAAGAGGACTCAATATTTATTGGAAGTGCAAATGAAAGTGGAACAAATAAGTGGCATTCAAGCCCTGCGATCGATCGCACATTGTCAGGGGATGTTAAACGTGTGCCTAAGTGCAGGAGAGCAAAATATGTTGGAGGAGGTGACCGGTGTAATCAGACCATGACTGGACGTATAATGTTGTCCGGAGGACTGTGTATGTTTGCTCAGTCAGAGAATTTGGGTCAATACTGGACCCCCTTTTTTTTACCCATTCTTTATCATGTTTATGTCTTGGACGAACAATGAATCTATGCGTCTGTGTATATATAAACACTACGCATCGATGGAAGTTGATTAACGTAATTTGAAGACAATGTTCGCCACTGTTTGCTGTGTAAACCTGCTAATAAAAATTCAACGATCCCCTAAAAACACTTATAGAGTTTCAGCCGCAATTTATGACATTAACGCAAAACAAAGGATATGAGACACGAATTTGGAAGAATGATGTCGATTTAGCGTATGAAATGGATGTTAAACGAGTAAAGGGAGTATATTTATTGTGCCTAAATACTGAATACAACGAAAAGTAAAATGCAGTTCTTTAAACAAAGGAAGTTGAATGCAAGTTATGGTGGAAAGCACTGCCAAAGCTCAACAAATGAACCTCAATCCAGGGGGGCGGGGCAAAATATTTTACCGTCAGAAAGCAAAGGCGTATCATTTACAACTTTCCCATTTCTCCTAATATTATGTTGTCTCATTTTTTGCTGTCCACGCTGTTTGATATGCCACGTTGTGCTAAGAAACCTTTTTCCACCAACCCCACGAAAATGGCCTCAGCTAGATAGTCCCTGGACATTCCCCCTTGGTTATCTTATGGCAGGTTTGATTCATTGAGCCCTCTCTTCACCACCCCCATCGTCTGCCGAGAAAAATCGCCTTTCTTCGAAGTAGCCTTCCCTCGATTAGAACCCTACCCGACAAAGTTCTGGTTCCGGTTACAAAATTTAAGCCGCCATCTTGGATTCCTATCATCTACAGAGATGATAGAATAACTAGTCAAGTTCGTTTGGTTGGATTCACCAGGCCGCAGATACATCGATCCACCGAGAAATGTTTCATTATAATGATCGCTCCATCTCTTTTTTTCCCCGCCGAAATAAATAGCGTGCAATTAAATTCCTCTTATAGACCGGTTGGAGGAGTGGTTTCCCCATTTTAAATGCAGAATCTCCTCGGTTGCTAGGTAATAGAAGAAGGATGTTTATCTTATCACGGTTTGCGTCTCAAACTAAAGGAAGTTCATGGAATAGAGCACGATCGAAGTGTTGGGGGATATATAACCAAGAATCGAATTATAGTATACCAACAACTCATGATTGAAATTTGGCGTCCCCAATGATGAAAGAACCCCCCTTAGCCTTATGCAAATTCTCTTTAATGGTTCGAGTAACTGTCAAATTATCAGTATGTGCGAAGCGGTTCTTATGTTGCAGCAACGTAACCGACACTGTAATTGAGCCCTAAATGTGAGTTAATGTTAGGTTTATAGAGTGCAATTAGAAATTTGATGAATAAAGTCGACGGTTTGATTCACTTTAAGTGTACGTAATACATGAAGTTTGCCTTCCACCCCCCCCCCTCCCACACACACACACGCACTTAACATCCCACAGACATCAATTACATGGTTATTATGGTACGGTAATGTCATGTTTTGCAAATCACAATCGTGTATAATAGTCGTTGATTATACAGAAATGCAAATCGTGGCCAGTAGCTGCTTTGACAAAGTTTCGATATTAAACTCATGACAGGCCTACAATGATCTTCGAATTTATTGTTCATAATTAGGCCGACCTATTAGCTGAGAGTAACATATTAAAGTCTGAGAAGATTTTTTTTTTTAGTATTAGAATAGGAATATCTCATATTAATGTGATATTCCCTCTTTAAAATAAAGCTAATTTAAATAGCGTAATATTAAAAATTGTACAAGGACGAACACGATCGCGGGACTTTCGAAAAATAACATGAGGCAATTTCAAAAGCCCCATCCATCATCTATTGAAATGTGTGACGTATGACGTATTACATAATCCGAACATGATTTCTATGGGATATACAGTAGATTATTGAAATTACTCTTGAGTTGATTTCTTGAAGGTACTTGATGTCACGAAAGTTCTACTACAAGGCATTGATCTTCAGTCCAAGTGCTGAATATTTTTTTGACTTAAAAATGTAGACGTTTGCTTATTAAATTCCTATTTTCCTTTCCAAATTTAGCACTGTTGATAGATAACATTTCAAAACCATTTGTATTAGAACATAACTCTTTCAGTGCCGATATCACATATATGCGACAGATAGACTTGTCATTTTTATTCACCAGTATTGCTCGACCACAGGAAAGGTGGTCAGTGTAAATCAGAATTTTGAGCATAAATCAAGCATTCTAAATGATTATAATTATATGCTACCTTATAAATTTTCAGAGAAAATTGCAGACTTTGTAAAAAAAAAATATTACTTTATTTCAACATTAAACAATAGTAAACAAATGAGAAACAAAAAATTAATGGACAGAAAAGAAACTCAAATGTTATTTTCCATAATTCTTATGCATAAAGTTGGGTAAAGTAAAAATGTTTGTTATAATAGAAAATGGTAATAAATTTCATACAAGTTTTTTACACAATATTTTGTGAGATAATAGGTGGTTAATGAAGTGCAGACATTTGAAAAGTAAGCATTGATCAAATTTTGGTAAAATTTTGAAGAGAGCTAAACCCCTTGGCAAAGTAAGAGTTAAGCTGCACGGATGAATCTCACGAATAAGGATTATTACACACGTCACTCAATTGTATAAAGCTTACATGATGTTCAGCATCGGTCGATCTAAGTCATGCTTAGCATCGGTCGATCTAAGTCATGCTTAGATCAGGTCCCAATTTGTTTTCATCCGTCTGTTTGGTAAAATATTAAAATCCTGTTTCTAAGGTTACCGTCCAGAAAACGTGCCACAAAGCGATAACTGAATTCGGCCATGGATTAAAGAATAAACTATTAATGTATCGCCTTGTATCCGCCACGGAGACAACTATGGCACTCATAATCCATGTGATAGCAAGGTTTGTATGAACATATTGATAGATTATCAATCAGGGTATGAGGTGGCTTAAAATTGAACATTTTAATGTGGTAAGATTAATCCTTCATGACGAGGTGTGATGGTTCAGTGGTGAACAGTATTTTCAAAACCGGAAGGTCGCCGGTTCGAAACCAATTCGAGACGCGAGTGCCCTTTAGTAAGGTATTTATTCCTCACTACAAAGTATACTTCAGATAGTATTTAAAGCCATATATTATTTATCCAAATTGGATAAAACAATTAAAAAAAAACACATAACAAAGTTATACACATTTATATACAACAGAGTTAAGGATAAAAGGAACCAGAAAATGACATGAATGCTAATTGCGTCTGGTACCTTTAAACATTGGAAAACATTGTTTGGTAATAGAATAAACAACAACAAATGTAAAAGTAAATATGAAGAGGATTATAAACAAAACTATTATACAAATATAAATGGATGAAAGGTCAATAAATACTGTTTTGTAATAGGATGAACCAAAAAAAAAAATGTAATGGTAAATATGAAGAAGATTATAAACAAAACTATAATACAAATATAAATAGATGAAAGGTCAGTATCAAATATGAAACTTTTTAATTAGATATTTAATGTCTAGAAGTTTTTATCAGTCATTCATTTAAAAGGTACTCAACTAGTGTCTTTCTAAATCAAGATATGGATGACTTTGTCCGCAAAGCAAGTGGTAGATCATGCCACACCGAACTATATATGAAACTGATAATTTGCCTTTGGTCATTCTGATTTTGGGTATGTGCAAGTTATTATTTTTTTCATTTTGCCTTGTCCGATAATTATGCTGAATAAAAGAGCGATATTGAATGATTGAATGAGGTAACATTCCATTTACAAGTTCATACATAAAACTTCAAATACAAAGTTTGTGCAGTTGGTATACATTCAAAGTCTTTAACTTTTTGAATAATAGTTTTAATGAGTCATGATTGAACCAAAATGACAGCGCGTAGAGCGAGCCATTTTGTGACTTAACAGTATACACGTTCGATTCGTTTTGTAAGTGCTATCCCATACTTCAATACCATATGTGATAATATGAGGTTGCACCTAAGTTTTGTACAGTAAAATCAAAATTTTCTGGGGTACAAAATGCTAAAGTCTATAATGCCAATTTTCTTTCTAATACATTTCTTTGTTTACCCTTTCAATATGGTTTTTCCACGTTAAGTATAAATTTTATGGATGTTCAACCTACAAACGATGCACCATCAACTTCATATATAATGGTATCTGCTATTGTTTTTCGACTTCCACTGATAAGCATATAATTTTTTTTGGATAAATTGATTGTAAGTTTATTTGCATTACACCAACTTGATACTTTTTTGAGATGTCTATTAACTTCATCCATATCAATAGTATACTGTCCAAATGGAAACGCATGAAAAAGGTTTGAATCATCAGCAAAGAGTCTAACACTAAAAGTAATATGTACAGTCCGACAAATCGTTAATATAGATTTAAAAAAGTGTTGGCCATATAATACAGTTCCTTGCGGTACACCGCATGTTGTTATCTTCCTTGACGATCTTATCCGACCATATTTTACAAAGTGAGTTCTGTTGTATAGATCAGGGGTAATACCCGAATTCCACAGCGTTCGAGTTTTCCACACAATATAAAATGGTCTGTTGTGTTAAAGGCTGTTTTGAAGTCTACAAATACACCAAGTATTAATTTGCCTTCATCAAGAGATTTTATGACAACATTTATCAGATTTGTGAGGGACAACTTAGTACTATATTGCTTACGAAACCCATATTGGTGCTTGCATAAAATGTCATTTTCTCAAGGTAAGCAAGTATTCTTTTAATTATAGTTTTTCAAGGACCTTTTCCAAAAGAGGTAATACTGAAATTGGACGATAATAGCCAGGATATTCTTTCCTTCCTTACCTCCATCTGCATTGATACCAGTAGCAGTAAGATGAAATAAATTTAACACGCGTTATGAATAGCGGTCCTTATGAATAGTTATGAATAGCGGTCCTTATGAATAGTTATGAATAGTGGTCCTTATGAATGAAGGTCCTTATGAATAGCGAGGTAATTTGTCTATGGTTTGCTCGCTATTTCGAAGGACTGCTATTCATACAAAACCCCTATTCATTTAGTCACGTGTTATGGATAGCGGTCCTTATGAATAAGTGGTCGTCATGAATAGCGGTCATTATGACTAGCGAGGTTACCCCTTAACAAGCTACAGGAAAATGATAGGGGAAAGGAGAAAGGAGAAAGAGAGGGTGAAGTCAAAATTACGCTGACAGAAACGGGTTTTGTTTTTAATTCTAACTTAACACAAACAAAAAACGGAGAGAGAAGGAACATAAAGAAGAGGCGATTAAAAAGGTTGAGAGCAAGTCACGAACGGTTTTATGAGGTGTACATGGAGGCTAAAATTGGACTGTCGTTATTCTTCCATGTTGTGAAGCAATTTCCATGAAAATATCATGATAATAACAACATACATATTTAAAACTTCATTTTTCACCCCAAAAACATATCAATTAAGCAAGATTTCGTGACGCAATCACTTGCCATTATGACGTAAACTCTGTTGAAGTCTTTGGTCACATGACCTCAAACTGACTGCCCGTTATTATGTTATTAATTTTTGTAATGGAACTCTGGAGACTTGTTCTGTTTCAGGCAGTTATTATCCTAATGAGATTTGATGATACACGTCGTGCCATGTTTGATAAATTGTCAAGCCCGTCTAAAACATTATCAGAATCAATTTCACCCACATTTTTACAGGTCAGAATAATTACTTTGACCGACTCATTTCCTACATTTCCCACGAGTGAAAATACATTGATGACAAACAGGGGTTAATATGAAGAGACGGAGAAGAATGTATTCGTTAGTGGCGGGAGAGAGAGAGAGAGAGAGAGAGAGAGAACACCAGACATAAAGACAGAGGTGTGGAGCACTAACAGGAGGAACAAGGGTGAAAGGCAGAGTGAGAGACAGGGAAATCTAATGTAGAGGAAATGAGGCTGGAACGGAAGAGGGAAATGGAAGAAGAAATAGAATGAGAGAGAGAGAGAGGGAGAGAGAGAAAGACAAAGAAAGAGAGAATCAGAGAGAGAGAGAGAGAGAGAGAGAGAGAGGGAGAGAGAGAAAGACAAAGAAAGAGAGAATCAGAGAGAGAGAGAGAGAGAGAGAGAGAGAGAGGGAGAGAGAGAGGGATATCCTACTGGAAATGAATTCCCAATTTCAGCCTGGGACAAACACAATATCTTACCCTATAACCCTCACGTTTCCGCATTTTATTAAAAGAAAGCTCTTAGATGTATTTTTATGAATAAGTTAATTAAAGTTTAATGGTCAAAGGGCAGTATGCAGAGAGCCATTGTATAAATGGAGGTGTGAGTAGTATGGTCACTTAGGAGGTGACCAAAGCATGCTTGGTCATGTTGGTGGTGTGGTGTTCTGGACCCCAAAATGTCCGGTCAACCGTTTTCGCTTAAAAAAAAGAAGAAAGCTCTTAGATGTATTTTTAAGAATAAGTAAATAAAAGTTTAATGGTCAAAGGGCAGTATGCAGAGAGCCATGGCATGAATGGATGTGTAAGTAGTATGGTCACTTAGGACCTCAGGAAGAACAGAGCCATTAAGTTAATGGCTCTGAATAGAGCTTCCAACCGTTATTTTTGTTGTTAATTCTTGATTTAATTCTTGATATGTATTGTATTGTATGTATGTATTGATGATTTTTTTTTTATACGGAAAATAAAAACGAACCAACCAACCAACCCTAAACCTAACCTAAAGCCAAATTGCAGCCCTTAAACTAACCCTTTATATCTTTGTCGAAACGGAGCTCAGAGCAATTGTCGCCAGCCTAAAATGTCCGGTCAACCGTTTCCGCTTTTTTTTTTAAAACAAAGCTCTAAGATGTACTTTTATGAATAAGTTAATTAAAGTTTAATGGTCAAAGGGCAGTATGCAGAGAGCCATGGCATGAATGGAGGTGTGAGTTGCAAGGTCACTCAGGAGGTGACCAAAGCATGCTAGTGGTGTGGTGTTCTGGACCTCAGGAAGAACAGAGCCATTAAGTTAATGGCTCTGAATAGAGCTTCCAACCGTTATTTTTGTTGTTAATTCTTGATTTAATTCTTGATTTAGATATTCTAGACTTGTACATGTACATTTATATGTATGTATTGATGATCTTTTTATACGGAAAATAAAAACTAACCAACCAACCAACCCTTAACCTAACCTAAAGCCAAAATGCAGCCCTTAAACTAACCCTTTATATCTTTGTCGAAATGGAGCTCGGAGCAATTGTCGCCAGCCCAAAATGTCCGGTCAACTGTTTCCGCTTTTTTTTTTTTTTTAAAGAAAGCTCCAAGATGTACTTTTATGAATAAGTTGATTAAAGTTTAATGGTCAAAGGGCAGTATGGAGAGAGCCATGGCATGAATGGAGGTGTGAGTTGTAAGGTCACTCAGGAGGTGACCAAAGCATGCATGGTGTTGTGGTCATGGTGGTGGTCAGGATCTCTGTCGACTGTCGGGGGACAAAGAGTGCGGGTCAGATTCCAATAGATCGGTCAAGAAAGAACATCCGAATTCATTCGGGAAAACAGGCACGAAATCATTGTTTCGTGATATTAGCACGTCCAAAGTCATAGGAGGGTCAGTCACATAGAAACAGCTAATAGTCAGAACGGGACTCAGTGTCTTTATGAGTTTTTTTATTTGATCGTATGCGGGCCCGGTCCAATCTCACTGATAACAAGAACGATAACCATGTGTATGATAAATCGGCCTCTTGAAGTTTATTTAGAATAGGTATTGGATCACCCAAAATCGGTGCTGAATGCTCATTATTATAAATTGGTGAACAACTCTTATTCAATATCTTTTCCACAAATATTTCAGGGCCCCGTCTTATAAAGAATTGCAATTGATCCCAGTCACTCGCAAATTTACAACCTTTTATCCCATAATAAGTACACAGTCGCGATTGGTTTTAAGTTACGATCGATTCGAATCAATAGTATTATCATCATCGTTCTTATCGTTATCGTTAAAGGTGAGATGTGACCAACCTCTTATCGTGACCCCGGAATAAAACCGGGACCTCTTTCATTCAATATCTCGAAAGATTTCATTTGACCACCCGAGATACTCTTTCTTGATCACGCATAAATCACGTGACGAACATCACGTGACTGTGTACATCGTGTAGGCTCGAACGAGGTTTATTCTGATTACCAAGAGAGAGAGTAAGGTGTGTGAAATCAGTGAAAGGCATAGGCGTATGAGGTGGGGTGGGTGGTGGGGGTAGGGGGTTGGAGGGCTGCGGGCCCTGTGGATTTTGAAAGTGCCGATAGTGCCACCGCCCCGTATTCGAGGTGCCCAAATATCCTAACATTTGGGTAGTTTTATGCCAATTTTATGAAATTTCTGTACATTTTTCACTATAAATAGTGAAAGCTCGAAAAATTTTGAAACCGGAAACTTGATATTTGGGCAAAAAGCGTCAACGCCTCCCCCCGCCCTCGAAAATGTGCCCGTACTCTTATGACGAAAGGATTCCCTCGATTTGGGTCCTGTTTTCCCCCCACAGCAACAACAGCAACAACAACAAATATCAGTTTACTTATCTGTTCTTCATTTAGTATCATTATGACATGTAGATAATAAGGGGTTAAGTGCTTTTAATTCTAAAGTTTATCTTCAAAATAGAGGCAATATAATTTCCTGTTGACATGGCTGACATGAACTCCCCAAGAATCTGCGATTACAGACATAGCAACAAAAAAATGGCTTTCCATTATCGAAAGTTTTGATATTTCCCAAATTTTGAACGGAAAGTATAAATGATGGTTGTACATACATTTTGAATTTGAGAGGGGATTGTACGAAAAATGTGCAGGCGACAATTGCTGCTGTTCTAACATTATTAGAATTCTGAGCTTCACCCCTGGACCGAAAGCTTAATACCGCAGTCACATCAACGAGACCGACACCAGGACCCTGCTTCATAAAACTTGCCATCAATGACAAGTTGCAATAACTGTTATAAGCTACTGAAATCCTTGCATCTGATTGGTTAAGAGCAACTTTGCCATAGGAATGTGGCAGTTGTTACTGATAACAAATTTTTTGAAACGGGATCCAGACAGTGGCGTATCCATGATTTGTAAAAGGGGGAGGCAAATTTAAATGCAGGACTGTCAACTTCGGGGAACTGCTTGGAGGGAGATTCGTATTTTTTTCTTCTCGCCAGCCCTCCAAAAGTCACTCAGTAGAGGGGGGGGGGGGGGGGGAGGTATCAGATTTTATGGGGTCAAGTTTTCCTCCATAATTCTCTGACAAGCAAAAAAAAAAAAAAAAGACAAAAAAGTACCAGTTCTACAAAGTAGATCCGCAAGTTTTTTCTTCTCACCAACCCTCGAAAAGTCGCTCAGTTTGGGGAGGGGGGGGGGGGGGGGGGGGGGGGGAGGTTGGCGAAATTTTTTTTCCACAGCCCTCCAAAAGTCACTCAATGGGACGGGGGGGGGGGTTATCAGATTTTATGGGGTCCAGGTTTCCCTGACAAGCAAAAAGAAAAAAGAAAAGGTCTGTTTAAAAGGGGGATTTTTTCTGTCATAAGTTGTCATGGGGCAGTCTGTCCCCCTGCCCCCCCTAGGTAGCCTTTGGACAAGGCCTCCCGCGCTGCTTGTCTGCCGAGCAGGGTCTGAAAATAGACTAAAGCAGTGTGCGTTTCCAGCAGTGATCGCTGGACCGAGCCGCGTCAGCGGCGAGGCCTTTGCTAACTTGCGGAACTCATCATATATTTGCATATGCATGAGGGTCTTACATATACAGCAGCTAGTGACGATCGTGGCCAATCGTAATTGTTTTAACCGCGGTGTTTTTCATGGATTCGTTTATCAAATTATGGGGGAATTGGTATTCAAATGTACTAAATAATTAATAATATCTAGTTCAATTTTCAATAAAACATGGATTTATTAAAAACAATACAGTATTTAATGATTAGAGTATTCATTATTTTGCTACTTTAGTAGATCTATCTAAAATTTTGTTCGCTCATTAATTTTTTCCTTTTAACCTACGCATAGTGGTTCGCGCGATCAGCTGGTCGTAATTGTTATTGCACAACACGTGAACTTTCGGTACACGTAAATATCTGTGTGAAAACAATATTCTTTGCCTTCATGGAGCTTTTTAGTGTTACTTCTGCAGGTGTTGCTTCTCCGAAGCAAACAGCCTGGAGCCCAAGTTTCTTCAATGAATTCACCTGCAAAGTGATATACCCCCCCCCCCCCCCAAAAAAAAAAAAAAAAAAAAAAAAAAAAATCTTTTTAAAGGAACGTGAAAATAACACAATAAATCACAAAAGTCTGATTCTTTTCTCTTTACAAGTCATCTCTGACCCACATCCATGGGCCAAGGCCATGCTGTACAATTATGTGAAAACTATTTTCCTGTGACCCATTAACACAAAAGTTTATCAATTTAACAGAAAATGGGAGGAAACTATAAAGTTTAAAATTTCTTAAATCCAACATTAAAAACCATTCAATAGTTGAATTTATTATTTTTTTAAATTTAGTTTTACTAAACTAACTGCAAGAGAATTGCAAGAATTATGAAATTAACTTTGTATCCTTTTATTTTATTATTATTATTTATTTTTTATTTCTTATTTTTATTTTTTTTTTGCTCTTCAAAATAAGCTACATTCAATTGTTGTACCAACCAACATATTACTAATTCATGCTAGTCCAAAGGCTTCAGACTATCTCATCGCCATCCCTCCTCCTCCACAGTCTGGGCCCAGTTTCACAAAGAAATTGTTGCCATTAATTATGAGTTTTGTACATGATTTGCCATAGGGCTGCGATCGATTTCAATCGGAATAGTATCAAGATTAATCGCAGCTCTATGGCAAATTGTTTAGAAAACTCGCGATTAATCACAACAACTTCTTTCTGAAACGGGCCCTGAAGTCTACGACATATCGTCGCTGGGGTGACAAGATTTTGTAATTCAATATTTGGTGAAAATGAGTTTTCTTCATATTTTTGCAGCTAGGACGCGTTGCAATGACCACAAATGGCCACAAATGAGAAATGAAAGTTGACTTGCATGATAAGGCAGCCATGTTTTTCAGCTCTCTTGAACATATTTTGTCATTTTTTAGATACGACTTACGAGGTCTTGTCACCCCAGCGACGATATGTAACTAGGTAACTTAATGTGCGACTATAGTATTATTTTAGTGAAATTATTGTGTAGAAAACTTGCAATCATTTCTTTATGAAATAAGGCCCTGGTCTTGTCCTGTTCACAACAATTAGATTAAATTATTACATAGCTGATCCTTCATTAAAGAAATGAGAGGTAAAATGATAACTTCAATGGACAGTGCAGTGCGAGTAGTCCCTCCCGCCGAACTCTGGGCAGTTTCGGTAGGAGACGCCGATGGGGATGGTGTGCTCGCAGCGACTGTTGCCGTGCGCACGAAGAAGTCCTTGCACAGTGGAATGGCTTGAAAAATTGCAGATTTGCCATAACCGGTTGGAAGATTAAGAAATACATCTTCCCCTTTCAATGCTGATCTTATAGCTTTTGATTGTAACATCGTTAAAAGATGAAAATTTCAACCTTTCAGCAGCATATTCAAGGCTCTTTGATAGGAGATCTTCGCCGCTCGCCATGTTCGTCGGGTAGAGACATGATCGCTCAAAAATGTATTTATGAATATGCATGTTAATAATGAATATTCATAAAATTTTCTCGAATTGTCTACTCTGATTGGTGCATCGAATTGGAAGGGGTGGTCTGGCCGGCTTTCTGGGTAAGCTACTTGGCATCTAATTATCTACCGATTTGGTAGCGGAAATATAATACAAAACAAAAGAAATAAACTACAACAACCACTCAGGTTAGTAAAGGCCTCGGTGCTGACGGACCTCGGGCCACGGATCACAGTTGTCGCGCGATTAGTCTATGTATTCAGGCGCGTTTAGGGAAATAACAGCACCGAGTGCCTTGGCTAAAGGCTACCCCCTAGGGTACTCTAGTGGACCCAGACCGACACCAGACCAAGCAAACAATTACATTTTCCGAATGGCCACGATTTGGTCAGTTTGGAGTCGGTGGGGAGATGGTTGGGGGTAACCATAACCCTAAAACGCCATCACAACCCAAACCTATGGTTATTTTTGACGAAACTTCCGGCGTAATTGATGCAAATGTCGGATATAAGGAGCTGCTTTGTATACATCTCCCGAGAAGCATCCTAAATTTTTAACGATCTCGCTCTCCTTAAATTTACGACTGGTCCAACGCATATCATTCCACGCCAAAATTGAGAATTCTTTTCAAACACGAAAGTGCTCTACGCCGAATTTAATATCGTAACACGAAAACTTGACAGGGAAAATAAATGATATGGACCGTAAATCATGGCTTAATTGTAAACTGGTCCTAAATCACATGAACGGTGTACGTAAGTTGAGATGAGGACTGGGCCTGCAGAGGAAGTGTCTTGGGCCTCATTAGAGTTACTGAAGGCAGTGGTGCAGCGTGGGGGGGGGGGGGGGAGAAGGGGACTGGCATAATTGTTGGATGTTATTGTAGGCTTGCACGAGCTCTTCCCCTACTCCCTACACAGTATGGCCATCAAGAATGATGCTGTATGTCGTGCTAAGACAACTTTATATCGAGAAATATTGTCACAGGTCCGATAGTAAAAACGGAACACTCGGTATATCAATGTCAACATGTGTACATAATAGTCGCTATCTACCAAGATAAGTTATGGGAGGTGTCGTCATGCAATGAATAACTGTCCGTCATAAAACGGCACAGATGTATACTATGTTTTACCACCAGTTTTACAATTGAACCTTGTATTGGGTGGAACCTCTGTGTTGATGTCATACAAAACGGGAGAATTTTTTTTTCTTAAGATTAAACAAGTATCGTCTTGGTTTTTCTTTCAAGTTCGGAAAATGGCACTTACTCTCATAATGCAAATGGAAATCCACTTCATTTTAGAAGTCATATTAGCTAGGGATCACTTCGTGTGGCATGTTTGGTGTTTAATCCACTCCAATTCTGGTGGAATTCACTCGAAAGTAGAGGTTAATTTACTTTTTTTAGAGTTGATTCCACTCCAAACGAAGTGATTCCCAATATGTCTCCACAAAAGAGTGGATTCCCACTCCAAACGAAAGGTGATTCCTAATATGTCTCCCCAAACGAGTGGATTTCCACTCCAAACGAAGTGATTAATAATATGTCTCCCCAAACGAGTGAATTTCCACTCCAAACGAAGTGATTCCTAATATATCTCCCCTGAACGAGTGAATTCCACTCCAAACGAAGAGTGATTCCTAATATGTCTTCCCAAACGAGTGAATTTCCACTCGAAACGAAGTGACTCCCAATTCGTCTCCCTAAACGAGTGAATTTCCACTCCAAACGAAGTGATTCCTAATATGTCTCCCCAAAACGAGTGGATTTCCACTCCAAACGAAGTGATTCCTAATATGTCTCCCCAAACGAGTGAATTTCCACTCATATACATCAAGAGATTCATGTGGAGGATATAGACCTACTTAAAAAAAAACTTTTTAAACATAATTGAAGTCTTACCTTTGGATTTACTGTCTTATTTTTCTTTATTTATGAATACTATATTTCATCCATGGCCACATTCATACTACTTAAAATGTCAAAGCACTAAAATGGCAGAAGTTGCCGAGAAGTTTTTAGAGCGTTATAATACCAAAAAGCTGTGATAACTCCTTGGTAATACTTCTTGGAAGTGCAAATACCGCATTAAACTCCCTGCTGTATTTGCGGTGTATAGCAGATTTTCAGTGTTTCTCAATTATGGATAATGCACGGCTGATTAAAATATTCATTATATCTTTCATTCCGTCTCTATAACTTAAAAAAAAAAAAAACAGCACCAAATACCCTCTACAACACGTTTCCATGGAAACAACAATGAAATAGGCAAGGAAGTCGTCTAAATAAAAGGTTCTGGAAAGTGCAAGACGGTGAAATATGAATGGTGGAAGTGTTGGCGACTTTTCAACTTTTGTCGATATCGTTCTAAAGAGAATCAAAGATTTTTTTTCTTTTTCAAATGATGACATGAGAGTAAGAGTTAACCCCACAGCCGCAACTTTCATGAAAAACAAAGAGAAGCCTGAGCGTAATCAGGGTGGATTTCCCCTTTAAGGCCCAATTAAAAAAAGAAGAAGAGTTGAACATGTGAATTATGGCAAAGAATATTCACCGGAAACATTAAACAGCGAAAGCACCGTCGAAGCAATCTCGATGATTATATTACCAATTCATTTATTCGATCTCAGAACCTTAAAAAAGAAGATTGCTACCGAAATTGGGGCTGAACATGAATATAAACAGAAATAATGTCGGGGAGATGACAAGAGATCATTCTCTTCCATTAATATCAAACCAATTCCATCAATAAGAGCGATCCAATAAGTCAGTATAATAACAGAAAAAAAAAAGTTTGACGGAAGGTGGAAAGGAAATAAAGATTTAAGAAATGTGTGTTGAGTAAGAAAAAAAAAATCTGACAAAGATTGGGACAGGGGTACAGGGGGGCGTTTCATGAAAGGACTTGTCAGATATTTTTTCCGACAAATTTGCTCTCAGCCAATCAGACACAAGGATTTCAGTAGCTTATAACAGTTGTCGGATAAAATATCCGACAACTTCCTTTCATGAAACGCTCCCCAGGAAATAGAACAAGTGACTGAAAACGGAACAGTGAAAGAGAAAAACAACAAAAGAAGAAAAAAATATGAGTCAAGGAGGGTAAAATCATATATTTGGAGAATTCTAACGAAGCATCCTCCACATTCCGCTCCTAAGGGTTTCCATACTTGAAATCATAGGAAAATCTGATTTTTTTTTTTTAAAAGCAAGACACATAACTGGCTGCAAAATTATCGAAGGCATTATCAAAATATTTCCCGGAAATGTGACCAAAATACTTTAATGAAAATTAATCACATCGCATTCATCCTTTGACTCTCTTATTTTCCTCCATCGAACTCCCCCTTAGTGTGTTGCATCATTCCATGATTGTGATGTTGTATTATTGAAGTTAGGTCTGGAACATGATGACAGCCAACTCAGTTTCTCATCAATCATCGTCATCATCTGTGCTTATTAGTCCAGCCGCGCTAATGATTTTCCTTCAGCTTCCTCGCCAAGGAACACCCCCTTGTTGATAATGCACTTCCAGGTAAAAAATTAATGTGCAGGGGCTATCCGAGAGTACCGCGAGTCTCGTGTTCGTAAATGTCTTAATAATTCACCTAAGTAATCACCCCTGCTAAAACACGAATGGAGATCTTGGTTGGCAACCAAGACGCTGACAACGGATCGCATGACCCCAAAAACTTTGCATATAGATTAACTTCTAAAGATGCGACCGTTTTCGTTACGAGACGAGCAAGGTGAACTCTACACAAAAATGAATACGTGGTTAAAGCCAAGATGGCTCCCGATCGACCCTCTTACATCATTTCAGGATGAAATATTTACCATTATTTCTTTAAAGGTCACTCCAAAATGTTTAATCTATTTGTATTACAGGTTTTTTTGTGAGTGCCTGTTCTCTTATGCGATTCGATAGGAATAACGAAGTTAGATAGGAATAGAGGAGGAGTTAAAAGGAGAAAGAGAATAAGATAGGGAGAGAGAGAGAGGGGGGGGGGATGAGTGAGTGAGAGAAAGATCAACTGCAAAGTAAATATTCGGCTATTTCACTTACATGAAGTGCAAAGGGGTTGGGGATGGCATCGGACTTCGGATCACAGAACAAGTCCATCGTTTGAGGGGAGGGATTAAAAGGGATCTTATCATCTTTTTGACGTTTTATTCCCCTCTCTTTCTTCATGTTTAATTACGATTTTTGCCATCGTTCTCTCTCTCTTTTTATGACGTACGTGCCCCGAAATACCCGTCGATGCGCTACTGAATGGACTTTCTGACCAAAGGGGGGCTTGTTTATTATTTTCTTGACTTGATTGACCGTCGATAAAATAATCACAGGTCGGTGTTTATGGTGTTGTGTGTACGTCAAGGTTTTTATGCCCTCGCTATCTTAAACAATTATCGAAGGATGGCTCCAATTTATGAGATGAAAAGAAGCCCCTCTCCTGCGGTAAAAGGTTTAATGTTACCTGAAATCTGCTGTAGCCATCGCTGTATTATCATAGGGATGGATGGAGATAGAAAGTACTTTGATCAATTTGTGAACTTGGCCTAATTTTCTAGTGAATCAGACACTTGACTGGTGATGCGAAGGTCGTGGGTTCAAGCCTCGACATGGCACTTATTTAACCAGACAAGTAAAGACTTTAAAAAGTGATTTGGTAACTTTGTAGAGGCTTGATAAAATCTGAGCTGCCTGGCCTTACATGCTATCATTGTATGTAATATGTTGTAAAAATGAAGCCCAGGGAAAAAAAGCACTTCAGAATCTTCATGTGCTTCACAAAAGTAAACATAAGTAAATGACCGGAAATGCCAGACTCATTTTCCCCCATAGACTCAGTGTTAGACTAAAGCGTATGGCTATACGCTTTCGTAAATGGGAGTATTCAGTCATAGATATCTTACTAATAGCATTATATATTTGAAAACCTTTCTATGCTTGGCTATTTATTTATCCTTCTGAACATTATTATACAAGACAGATATCAAAATTCAACAATTTATTAAATCAAGCCTCCACAAAGTTACCGAATCCCTTTAATGTATATTGGCTCTCTCCACCCTGTTGCTAAATGGGGAACCGGCAGAAACCCAGCAATGGTTTGTCTGGCATTATACATGTTATAAGCGTCTGTAAAATGTCGACTGACTGGATTGCTCTCCAAGGAGTGGATAAAGAATGCGGGCAAGCCTTAATTTAATGCGATGGCTGGGGAATCTATAAAGTGCTTCGAGACATAGCGCATTTTGTTGCGATCTGTAGGGAGGTTGTGGTCTAGTGGATAGGTCTCCGGACTGTGAAACACAAGGTACGGGGTTCGAATCCCCTGACGCAGCACTAACTTCCTTCGGCAAGACATCAATCTACATGTGCCATACTCGATCCAGGTGTAGTAAGTGGGTACCTGTATTCGCTGAATGCGCTGAGCGCTATGGTTGCCAGAGCTACATCCGGTGTAATAATATTCAAAGTCCTTTGGAAGCGCATAGAGACGTTATATCACAATGTAATATGCGATGTACAAGAACGGAATATTGTTAGTGATATTAATATTAGTAATATTTTAAGCGCTATATGAATCAATATTCTTATCATTAGTAGTATGTATCGATTTGGTGGTTTAAGCTATCTAGAAATGATATTTTGATCTCTTGCTTATTTTTTTCCTATGTGGATAAGATATCACATTTCTTCATTCTTCATTTATATTATGGTATTATCATATTGTACCTTCTATTCATTTACTTTTAAATTGAACTGTATAACTATCGTAAACATATCTTAAATTTTGAAAAACTGACGTTTTTAGACCGAATAGATAAGAAAGGAGGTAAAATCAAGAGTAAATAGAATTTGAAGGGCGTGGGTGAATAGAGTATTGTAAAGAATTATAAAGTAATCAAGAAAGCCTCTCTCATTCCGCCTTTACTCAGTATGAAAACTGGGGCAACACCGTAAACAGAAGGAAGAAAGTATGGAAATAGACACAAGAACCAGATAGGATTTTATTAGGAACAGTATGTGTTGCTGAATGTGATGAATCCTATTGATTTTCTCAAATATATTTTATACATTTAATTCATTAAACTGCTGATCATTGTGGGAATTGAATTCTACAATGTAAACCGAACATAATTATCATCCGTGCATACGGATGGGCTCCGTCAAATTGTCGAAATCATTCCGCGTCGCAAAATGGGGGCAACATATTTGGGTTTCAGCTATATACGATTGACAAAATTGTGTCAAATGGATTTCTTCCAATCTGTCGAATCCTCGACATCGGTGTGCCCATGAAAAAACTCATTTTTTAAGTGTATCATCTTTCCCCCAATGTAGTTATGTTTTAACATGTTTAGAATAAACATATCTCAAAAGGGAAGGCATGAGTGATCGATGTACGAAAATCTGCATGAAATTAAAACGTTATCCATTGACAAGTCTTGTTAACCTGGATATTTGTTCCTGGCTGTACCATCGCGGATTATCAAAACGCCCCTTATACATGTAGTAGCATGGCGGTTTTACAGACGTTGAGGGGCACTCACATCATTTCGGAGGGGCGGGTTGGGCTCACGGGACTTACAGGGTCGATGAAAAAAAAATGAGAAAAAAACAGGCAACCAACTAACGGGACGATGTGGGAAGGGTCATTTCATCTTCTTTTCTCCCCCCCCCCATCCCTCCTCATTCGATTGGGGGGGGGGGGGGGTACGTGTCCAGGTATATGTGCTACTATCCCTCATATGTGATATAGTGATGAATGCTTCTCTATCTGAAATGACATCTAGGCACACATTATCAACTTTATATTTTGTAAATTGCAGATTTATTTAAACATTTATATTGGGCTACTCCAACACGCTTCGAATCGAAATTCAGATCCGTAAAATCCTTGTACTTAAAATAACATCTTGACGTAAGATGGAATGTAGAAGATCCCATTTTGAATCTAGGGCAAATAAATGAGGAACAAAGATAGCTTTGTCAAAATTTCGATCCATTTGAGAAGATGGAACAGCCGGTTTCATATCAGAGATTGCCTTTTCCCAATTTGTGGCAAGAAGTAATGTTCACGACAAGGACATTGTGGTATCGTTTCAGGTACAATTTAACATTTCGAATAAAATGACGAAGAACTAGTTCACAGAATTATTTCTAGCAGAATAACAACAAATGGAATTCATCGTGAAACAAAGTATTTTCTTTTAAAAAATAAGAAAAAATACAAAATAACTTTGGAAATTTCTCCCATATCGTATCTCGTCTCTTTGGACAAAAGCTGATTAGATGTTTGTAAAAGAAGACACGTAACGCATAGGCCTAATTGGATGGAAGATAAGCGAGAAGCTATCATTATTACTTATCATTTTTTTGAAAAAAAAGGCTTCTTGAAGAAATGACAGCTAGAAACAGAAATAGCTATGAATGAAGAAGATCTCATCAGAAGTTACGGCGACAAAAAAAAAAAAAAAAAAAAAATACTAGCTATCAGAGCACTGGAGGCAAAATTTAGAAAAATGTGATAATACAGTATTACATTGGAGTCGGTGACTCTGAAAATCACACCGACATTTCAGCTGTTATAGAAGAAAAAAAATAGTGCAGACTATCGGTTTCGTCTTAATGGAGCTGGCAATCATATGGAAATTCAAACTTCGTTATGATATTCCTGACAATCGTTAGCATTTATGGTCGTGTTATATATCATTTCTCGCGCTTCTTTGTTTATTCTGCCTAAACCATGGTCAAGCAAGAAGTGCATCTTGTATTGTGGAAAGTCAATCATCGCAAATGTTCTTAATATCTCTTTGCATAATCATTAAAATGTTCTGCTTCCTCCGTTTTCGGCCTTCTCCTCTCTGTCTCTGCCCGTCTGTATGGTCTGTCTGTCTTTCTTACTCTGTTTGTATATCTGTCTGTCTGTTTGTCTTGCTCTCTCATCTCTCTCTCTCTCTTTCTCTCTCTTTCTCATGCGTCCCATGTGCTTGCTCTCCCTCTCCCTTTCTTACCGTTCTCCCAATCCTTTATCCCTCTTCTTTCGTTTTTATCCATTCATTTCTCCACCTCTCTGTCTCTTACTCTAAAACCTTTGCATCCACCATACCATGATGTGTATTATTCTGTCTGGTTTTCCTGTATCATTTTTTTTTTTGGCAAGCCATAAGTTTGCAGAAAGTCTTGTTTCCATAATATCTAAATGCTGACATTTCCAAATGAATGTCAGTTTTCAAAATCAAACCCGACTGCGTGGGGCAAAATGTATATATCTAAAGGGAAAGTCTACCCTGATTTAAAATTGCTTTTTAAAAAAGGAGTAAAAATAAAAAAATCAGATCAATGAAAGTTGGAACAAAATCCGCTAAGAAATAAGAAAATCATGAATTTTTAAAGTTGCAGTAAATCAAACACAAATTGGGATCTCCGCGACGTATCTTGCAAGCTTCTCTCTCATTTGCCCTGCGCTAAAAAAAAAAAAAGTCATAAAATTTGCATTTATTTTCTCAAGAGAATATTCAATGATGCATATACCTTATATATAATGATTGTATATATTTTTTAAACAAAACCTGTATGAAACAAATATATTACTTAATCAGCAACTACGAAAACTTGCTTATTTCTTATCTGATTTTGCTCAAACTTTCACTAACCTGTTTCTCTCATTTTTCTGCTTTTATTAAAATCAACTAAATTCCAGGGTTGACCAACCTTTTAAGGCCGAGATTCAACGATGAATCTGTAGATTTTACTTTTAAATGGGTCTTGTCAATTTGCGGGATAATAATAATGGAAATTTACTTCTTTTGAATTACAAAAATAGATGATCATGGGAAGGATTTAAAGGGAGAGCGGTATAACCTTCTATTTTGATCCTTTTAATCTAGATTGCCTTTTGAACTTTGAATTAATTTAACGGGGGAGTAAGTAGAAGATAATGCCGTCACGTAAATAAACTATATTTTCATCATGCATGTTATCAAACAAATAATCAAAAGCAGTGTGTTTTTGATGATGTTGTTTTCTATACCAATACGACCCAATTATCTCTCTTCATCGTATTTTATTGGGCATGCATAGGCAAATCGTAGCCCATTTTGAAGCATCTTTGTATACTGTCTTTCTTGTCAGCCTATGGATTGTATGTTTTTCGTTTTTCTTCGTATACAAAATTACAAACATCTCTCTCTCTCTCTCTCTCTCTCGCCCTCTCTCTCACACACACACTCTCTCTCCCCTCTCTCTCTCTCACTCTCTGTCTCTCGCTCACACAAGCACACACACGCACACCCACACACACACACACACACGCACGCACACACCATTTGCACACATACACCAGTAATGGGTCCGAGACTAATCGCATTCTCGAACTTTCGGTGTCTTTGTCTTGGTCTCGACCCTGAGACCTAATATAATATTAATGTAATCATAATGTGTCCTCCTGGTCTTAGCCTGTGGACCCCTCGTCTCGGACCCATCACTGACATACATACACACATCCGCACACGCACTCTGTCTCTTTCGCGTCTACATGTCAACATGAAATACTTCTCTGTATACATTATTTTCACCATCACGATTTGCTTAGATTATCTCCCCTCCAACAACGCCCCCCCCCCAAAAAAAACAACAACAACAAAAAACAACAAAAAAAAAACAACAACAACAAAAAACAACAACAACAACAACAAAAGAAAACAAAACAAAAAATAATAATAGATTTTTAAAAAATCAGCAAAACTTGAAAAAGCAGCTTCAATTTCAAAACTTTAGTAGTTCTCTTGACAATACTCCAAAAAGCTCATCGGTGTGTCATTCGACACGATTTAAATGACCTGCATTTTTCCCCTCATGACGTTCTAACGCATACATTTTCTGATGTGATCATGTAATATTTATCTAATGTAGGATTATCTTTCAACTTTAAGGGCAGCCTTTTGACAAGACCACCCAAACAGAACATAACGGACGGACGATGTCCGCCGGCGCCACTCGTTTGCTGGATTTTCCAGTTAGTCATTTAAACTACTGTAGGATTAGGTTACAGAGAAAATATAAAAGATAACATTATAGAAAATGAGATGAGGGCATTTAGAAATAAAACACCCATGTTATTTGAATAAACAGGAGAACATAGCGAAGGAAAGTCCAACAGATAATCTATGCACAATATTCTGCTTTGTTCTCGGACGGGGGAGGGGCGGGGGGGGGGGGGGGGGGGAGGGACTATATGATAGTTTGAATAGAAATTGACAAGAGAGGATGAAGAAAGAAAAGAACAGAAAGGGCGGGGGTTGGGGCAAGGAGAATACTTTCTAAAAAGCTTAACATTTAAACCGGCCGAGGAGTTGAAAGACTTTTCAAAATGAGGTAGATTTGACATTTTGAACAGCGTAATGCAACATTTTGCGTTGGATCAAACAATATGAATATTGAATTGCGGCATTTTGAAAGCTCTGTCACTCCTCACCTCTTTTAATTAAGTGATTTATCACTTTAGTGTATAGAGTGTGCAAATCAATTTAAATCAAATCAATTATTTGTTGATATCAAATAAACAATTTCGGATTGTAGGTAACAAAGTGACATTTACCAAAAAAAAAAGGAAAAAGAAAATAGAGAGAAAGAAATAGGGAGAAAGAGAGAGAGAGAGAGAGAGAGAGAGAGAGAGAGAGGGGGGGGGGGGGGGGGGAGAGGCAGGGAGAAAATGGCGGGGTCAAATAATAGAGTAACTGATCAAACAAAATTATATCTTACGGAATGTCGGAATGTCAATCAAAATGTGACCAGAAATTATGTAAATTGATACCCAAGTTTCTTGCTTAAACTTTAGAGTTTCCTTATTTTTGTAAAATTTAGTTTATAACCGACATCGGTTACAATGAATTATAAGCTAAGGAGCTGTAACTGATATACTCCCGGTTTTCTCTTGCCACCAACCCCCTACGGAAATGCTTCTTACTTTATTTGACTTTATAAGGTAACTCTCACCCAATTTCATCGACATTCAATGAGAAAAACTGTCGTAGCCAACGAGCAAATAATTAAATCACCAGCATCAATTATTCATGATATTTGAGTTTAATATCATTATTCAGTCTACTAGATCGCATCCCAGTCACACCAAAAGATCGATAACAGGCCGAACAAAAAATTGCGTTATCCCGAATGGCCAAGAACGATCGCTTTGGAGTCGGTGTGTGGGTGTGACTGAGCTATTACCCGGATAGTTTTTGGGTAACGAGGTAGACATAACGAAATATTTCATTACACTCTTAACCTTTGAATTGATTGCTTTAATAGGTTGACAGTCGGAGGGAGGCATATATAGACGTAGCCAGGGGGACTCCTGTCCATCCGCTAAAAAAAAAATCATCCACGGAACTTAGAGGACAAGACGTTAACCCTACCCTACACCGTACCCCACGTGTTTGGATGGAAAATATCAAGAAAAGTAGTGGAATTATTTCTGTACCTGTCTGTGCCACTCCCCTCTCCGTTCAACAAGTCTGGCTACGCCACAGTGACGGAAGGAGGTGTCTGTTTGATGGGTTCGAGATTGAAATGTGTCAGAGGAATATGACACGCAAATCGTGATATCTATGAAGCAATCAAAATTAGGTGCCCATCGAAGTTTAAGTGGGCAGGCGTCACGAGATAGATAAAAGAGGCGTGGGCGAGTATTCGATCTTGATTCATCCAGCCTTCATTATTTTTTTGTTGATATTCAGTTTGCAAAGTGTTCCAGGATAGCACTATACTGTCACCGATGTAACGCGATCTTTGACAGCTCGTTACTTATTCCGAAAGTTTATAGAAATCATATAATTCTAAAACAAAATGGAGTCTTCAATGTATTCCGAAGGTTCGTTTACCAGAAATTTCACTGTTCCAGATGTACTTTATTTTGAAGGTTTGTCATTTGCAAGTTCTATGATTATTCCAATTAGGGGTTTATTCCGAAGGTTCGTTTATCCAAAGCTTCGTTATTTCGAATGTTCGTTAGTTTGAATATAGACTTATCAGAATATTTGTCATTCCGAAAGTCCTTTGTATCAGAATATTCATTATTTCGAAATTTCATCGTTTATAAGGTTCATTATTTCGAAGGTTCGATATTTTTGAGGTATGTTTCTCCGAATATGTGTTATTCTAGAGATTTTTAATTTTTTGTAAATTTGTTGATAAACTTTTATTTTAGAGGTTCGTTTATCCGGATGTCCATTATGAAAGAGGTTTGTTTCGCTATTGTCCATTATCCATCTCATTTCTCCATCAAGAGGATCGCTAAGACGTTCCACGAATCACCCGAAGGCAATTTCATCAGCCTGGTGTGCCACCTTTTGGAATTTGCGAACATTAGAAAGACGCATGATAACGTAATCCGAACACGATTTTCTACAGTCTATTTAATAGGAGACTCAGATTGCACCCTAGTTGATTTCTTGACAGTCTTTTGCTATCTTGTTCAAATTGCCGTCTTTATCAAAACAATATTGTAACAACTACATACGAGAACATCATAGTTGAATGTTCAATTTCGTATCTTGGACGTGGAGGGGTGATACATCACTTTAATAAGGACGTCAGAGTTAGAAAATGACCTTGAGATTCTAAGAAAAGCGACGAGAACGTAATGGGCTTTTATCGCCATGATCGAGGATGACATCTGTAAAGGGCCATGCCTGGAAAATATGTAGCTTCTTATGATCCTCATGTACTCTGTAAGCAAGAGAATCAAAGGGTAATGTGAGTAAAAGATGTTAATCAGATCAGGGAAATATTATATTTCCCTGATCAGATACATTATTTCATGCACCCAATACCCTTGCACAGATGTATTGTATTGTACTTATCCAAACAGTGAGAAATCAAATATCTGCTAGTTTTTTAAACAAAACAAAACAAAAAAAGAACAAAAACTAAGAAAAAACAACAACAACAGCAGCAAAAACTGTACCAAGGGAATATGATGTGGCGTACATCCAGAAAGTGAGTTTAAAGGGGGACGTGTACCCACGTCGGAAGAAGGTTTCTGAACCATGGAAATCAAAAGTATCACAGTTACACCTCTTGTATGTTTCGCAGAAATAATGCCTAGATAATAGACCGACTTATTTTTTTTTTTTATTCTTCTTCATTATTTTCTTGTTCTTGTTCTTGTTCTTGTTCTTGTTCTTGTTCTTGTTCTTGTTCTTGTTCTTATTGTTCTTCTTCTTTTTTACATTATTTTGAAGCTCTTACAAACGAAACCTCAACGTTGGCGTATATTGAACTTTCTGTTGATCTGTAGAAAATCTTCCGAGAAAACTTCTTTACATTCATGCTGTTCACAACACTTCCATTATTGTCCGTGGAGACCTCAAGAGGAGATGTTTTCCTGACATTCTCCTTTTCTTCGGAGACCTCATCATTTCAGAACCTGATACAGATGAATGCATGTACGACGACAAAGGAAAGTGCGCGAGAATTATCCTTGGACTCGAAATAGCGTGGTCTAATACCCTCCTGAGAGGCGGGATGCATCGGAAAGGAGGGAAAATGGATGAAAAATGATCCCCAAATGGCGTTTTCCTTGGACACGTTGGACGCAGAGAGAATACATGTGCGAGAAGCTGATCGTGAGCAGATCGACATATACTTGAGGCTTCATGCAAGATTTCCGTCTGAAAGAGGGCTTATAACTTTATTTTTATGTCTGGGGAGAAGAACATAAATAAGAGGAAAACGATGGGGATAATAATGTTAGGAAAAAGAAGAAGAAGAAGAAGAAGAAGAAGAAGAAGAAGAAGAAGAAGAAGAAGAAGAAGAAGAAGAAGAAGAAGAAGAAGAAGAAGAAGAAGAAGAAGAAGAAGAAGAAGAAGAAGAAGAAGAAGAAGAAGGAGAAGAAAGAAGAAGAAGAAGAAGAAGAGGAGGAGGAAGAAGAGGGAAGAGAAAATATTATACAATATGAAGATTGAAAAAAAAACGAGAAAGACAATAAGAAGAAGATTGCAGAAGTAGACGTACAAGAAAAAAATGATGATGAAGATGAAGAAGAATAAGAAGAAGAAGAAGAAGAAGAAGAAGAAGAAGAAGAAGAAGAAGAAGAGGAAGAGAAAATAATTATACAGTATGAAGAGTGAAAGGAAGATTAAGATATACAAATTAGACGAAGAGGGTATGAGAAACAGAAAAGCAACACCGAGAAAGGCAATAAGAAGAAGATGTCAGAAGAAGATGTACAAGAAAAAAATGATGAAGAAGGAAAAGCAGAAGAAGAAGGAGGAGGAGAAGAAGATGACGAAGAAGGAGAAATAAATTAGAACATACTGAATAAATAGATGAAGAAGAAGGAAATGGATTTTGAATAAAGTGGGTCTAACCGATCGAATATCAAAAAAATCAAGTTGGATGACATCAAAAAAATATATGAAAGAGCAATATGAAGAAATCATAGATAACGTGATAGATTAATATGATGATGAAAAGACAAAAAGGAGAAAAAAAAGCAAATTTAGCAGCAGTGGGAACGGAGCTTCGTGTAAAATTCCCAAAATCAATAGGAACCACTATCCGGGACATTTCTACTTTCAATTTGAGTTCATGTTCGGGAGATATTGCAATTGAAAATGCATTTCATACTTCCTATGCTCTTGCCCTTTTTTCGCCGAGGTTGTGATGAAAAGTGTGAGCTAAAGTGATTTTGTTAAAAGGCCAGTCGTTGGTCTGTATAAGGAATATTTGACGAGCTCATATTGCCAGAGAGTTTGAATTGTTCATAAATCTTATCGAAAATGGCAGGAAATAGAATATACAACCGCAAAATCTTTGTTTGTAAGAAGAAAACTACATGAGAGAAGTGTGAAAATACCGTGAAACCAAGTGATGCAAGGATAAGTATTTGTTTGATCGATTTCTTAGGAGGTGTCTTTTTTGTAATCATACTCAATGAAATAGACGATGGAGTGATGCAAAAGAGAGAAAAATACCTCAACGAAAGCCACCACCACCAACACAAGCAACAACACTGAATCCGCTAACAACACCACCACAATCACCATAATCACCACTCTCACTACCATTACAACCATCATCACTATTAGTTCATCTACCTTGACCACAGTCACAACCATCACCACTACCACTACCTCTACAACTACTACCGTGCCTATACATGTTTACCTCTGCCACCGTCATCACGACCACTATAATTTCCACTATCGTCTCCCCATTAACATCCAATAATGCTGTTATCACCACCGCCATTAACATTACCACACTTTTTCCTCTTCAAACTGTCTTTGTATCTTGGCAGGTATGTCTTCTCCCGTAACGCCATCCAATCTTGAAATCTCCCCTCACTCCCCCCCCCCCCCCGCAATCTTAAAAAAAAATATATATATATATATAAATATATATATATATATATATATATATATATATATATATATATATATATAAATAGCAAACTCAGTGCCACCAGGCAATATAGTTCAAAGATCGCGATTTTCTCTTTAAAAGTTCATACTGATCTCCATTAAATGGAGAAATGGACCCAAATCGAACCCAATCCAATACCATTCGCTAAAGAAGTTCCGATCCATCTCGGCGGCGAGTCTTTTGTCATGATTAAATTCACATTTAGCATAGTGTTTCTACATGGTGTCTCTGTCCTTTTTTTTTTTCTCTCGCGCAGGCTTTCTTTTTCTTCCTCGTTTCTTCTAATAAGATATGTTTCTCTGACCATCTCTACTCCCTCCCTCTCTCCCCCCCTCCTCTCTCTCTCTCCCTCAAGCCTTATGTCTCTGCCTGTCTGTATACTTGTTTGTCTCTGTCTTTCTCACTGCTTCTTTCTCACTGTCAATTATCCATACTCTCTCTCTCTCTCTCTCTCTCTCCGACTGGAAGTTTTAATCTGACTGTGGAATTGGTCACAACCCCTTCTCTCCCCATGCATCTTCTAAATTTTGTCCAAGAATGACAACTTCAACACTAAATATGGCACATGCTTCAAAATGGCACCCGGTAGTTCTTTTCTATCTCTATTCATCAGAGCTGCGCGCAATCTACTCAGCAATGCATATTCGCATGAATGATTACAATCATATTTTTTTGTGGAATCTCTCTTTTTCGAAAAGTTTCAAACAGCTTTTTCAGGTTTATGTTATTGATTATACAAGTAGGCCTTCAAGGAACAGCTCGCAGCATATCGTATTGGTAAAAGAATATAATGGTGGCCGCCCACTACCCCAATCTGTCTACCCACACAGAGAAGTTCCATATCAGTACTACAAATACTACTCTTTCCCCAGTAATATAATGTAATGTATTCTCTTACTTTCTTGAGTCTGTCGTTTTACTGTTGCTGTTGCCTTTCCTTTTCAAATCTGTAGTTTCGTAAGCGCTATGGTACTTTCTGTTTTTTAGTGCTCCCAAATATTAATTATTATTATTATTACTATTATTATTATTACAAACAGGGAGCATGTGAAGAAAAAGTTTTGACCAAACACTGCTAGATATGCTGCTCGACCATTCACACGTACTTTTCCTCCTCTTTAGTTGAACCCCCACCAAAAAAGAAAGAAAGAAAGAAACAAACAAACAAACCAAAAAAAAAAAACAACAACACACAACTACCCCAAAATAAATAAAAAAACAAACAAACAAACAATAAAACTACAAAACCCACAAACACAGGCCCAAATTTCATAGTCAGTGGAAGGAATTCGACAGGCTGTATGGCACATGCTCTGGTGACAAGGTGACAACTTTTTTGCGTTTATTTTATACACTAACCGCATACTGATTTTAACCCTGGACCAAACACTATACCTAACCAAAAACCAAATTGCATATTCTCGAAAGGCGCCTAACTTAAGCCCCCGCCTAAGTGTGTAGATTTAGGCTACCGAATTATGGAGAGCCAAATGTCACCCTCTTTTAATCCTACAAAATCACCATAGTTCTGTGTCTAAATACAAATACAAAAACCTACAGGATAAAATTAATTTCTGATGCTCATTTCATGCCAGAAAACACTTTTGTTTCTCTTTTTTTTTTTTTTTTTTTTTTTTACATAAATATAGTAATTTATACGGGACTTATAGGGGTTGACGGATGGCCTTCCATAAATCAGTGGCCTAAGTTAAGCCAGGCTTAACTTAGGCCACTTTCGAGAATACGGGCCTATATCTTTGACGAAATAAGAATCGGAACATTTGGTATCGGCGGATATGTCGGAGCCCCATGCACCGTGTTCACACTGGCTCATTTCTGCAAAATACCTAGAAGTATCCTATAACCATGATAACAAAGAACGTATAGTGTCGTAAAGTGGAAATACAACATAACGGCAGTGCGAACATGATGTGTTTACAAATTTAAGGTGTTCTAAATTCGATCCATGATCACACTGTGATATGAGCATCATGTGAAAACTTGCACACCATGCATGTGTCAAATTATTTCATACAATTTGAAAACAATATAAGAACATGATCATTCAAATACAATGTGGAGAATCGCCATAGTGTTTCAAATTCACCCAGTAGTGAAAATGTATTGCGACACTGTGTGAACATTTTGTCTACAGTGCATGCGTCAGACCGAGGAGTTATCACTAAACACCTTGGCCAGACTGTTTCACACATCTGAAAACAAAGTGAACATTTTAAACTGTAATCGTAAACCAACTTTATTTCACAGTCATAAAGTGGTACGCTCACCCCCTCACCCTGTGAAAAACACAGGTCCACATGCAGCTTACTACACTGCTCATATGCTTTAAAAGCAATGTGCACACATGCACAGTCATGGTCAATAAAGTGTTTCAAAATCTTTTCTGCCGCCATGCCGTGTTCGTTGCATTCCGATGCATCGTAGGAGTTTCTATGATCGAATTCAATCCTTTCTTCCATTGACTTGTGATCTACATGGTAACTTTTCATTTCGGTGTACCGTCTTCTCTGATGCAAACGAGGCTTTTCGATCAAAAACGTTTTACAGTAAAGGAGAACTTATAAACAATTTTGCGCCATTCCAGCAAGAACTCCCAAGGACTTTCATGTTTATCTCGCATTTTGCGAATGCACATGTTCAAAATAAAAAGGAGATGGCATCTATTTCATGAGAATGGGAAAGGTGTTGAAAAGGCAAACAGAAGAAAATTGGACAGGATATGTATTACCCGTGAGCGACAGAAAGAGGGAGTTGCTATGTCTTTTAAAAGTTTTTTTTTTTCTTTTCAATTTTGGGTGAGATAGAGAGGGCATGTGGTTTGATAATTGCATTTCAGCATGCCACTGGTGTAAACCACCATTGTCATTGTATCGTTTTGATTTCTGCGCGTGTGATTGACAAATGATTGTTTTAATTAAGTTGTTTACCAGAATGTGATGGTGACAGGGGGAAAGAAGGTGACGAGAGAAACAGGGAGAAGAAGATACAGGGAAAGGGGGACATATAAGGGAGAGAAAGAGGGCATGCAGAGAGAGAGAGAGAGAGAGAGGGGGGGGGGAGAGAGAGGGAGAGAGAAGAGATGGGTAGAATGTATGTAGGGAAGGAGAGAAAGAGAGAGAATTAATATACGCGCGTGTGGTGTGTGAAGTGTGAGATTATGATTCCTGTATTTGTGTGTGTAAAAGATATAAATGCAAGCTCAAAAGTGAACGAACAGAGAGAGAGAACGTGAATGTGTGCTGGAATGTATCCGCGTGTGTGTGTGTGTGTGTGATAGTGTGAGAGTGTGTGTGTCATAGTGTGAGATGGTGTTCATGACTTGTGTGTGTGTTTGGGTCATTTGTGTGTGTAAAATGATATACAATGCAAGCTCAAAAGGAACGCCCCAACAAAGAAAGAAGTCCATAATGCACTTTTAGAAAGTAAATATAATGAACGGAAAAAGCAATAGCTCGAAATAAGTTAAGTCTACATCTAAAAAATGGAATATCAGGACATACACGATAATATTACAAACAGCTTCAAAGAATTATATTCATAGTTACAATTGCCCTACATACTTTAATTCTGCACCTATCAGGTTTTAATCTATACCTTGTTCAGTTAAATTGTACTATGGTTGTTTATTTATGGATGGTATGTTATGGAATCATATCATTATTGTGTAATCAATGCTTAATTTTTAAATTCTTTTTGAAAATCTGAATCAAGGAATAAATAATGCGAAAAAAGTGTGAGTGTGTGAAGAGAGAGAGAGAGAGAGAGAGAGAGAGAGAGGGGGGGGGGTGCAAGGTAGGGGAAGGGTTAAAGGACAAACTTTGTTCCTTCAAAACCGACTGTATACCCCCTTTGACTTAAATCAAACTGAGTGAAGCTGACAAGCGAAAAAAATTGTTAAAGTGTACCAATCACCTAAAAACATAATTTGTGAACAGCTAGAATGTATAAATTCAATCTCAAAACACTCACCTGACCCTCTATAGGTTAACGGTTAAGGAGTATGAAAAAAAAAACATAAAGGAAAACATAAAACTCCCTGACGCGGAACCCAACTCCGAGTTGGGTTCTGCGAGGGTCATTATTCCATGCTAGCGCGTATGGATGCGTCGAAGAGTGTCCTAAGTTGCTGTTTTATATATTGGGAGTGTATTTCAACTTGCAAGATCTCTTTATAGAATCAACGTTTGAAGCTCTTGTTTCGAATATCGATTAGCATATAGTATGAAACCCCTAAGAGCAAAACTTCTTTTTTGGTGGTTGGTACACTTTAATGTTAGTAAAGGAATGAACACAACACACAACACTGCATGTAGCCTGGCAACCATTGTGCAACGTTCCGAAATCCGTACCTGGGGTGTGTGTGTGTGTGTGGGGGGGGGGGGGGGTAATATGTGCGACGAATCAAATTTGTAATAAAAAAAACATTTTGACATTTGGAATGAATTTCTTTGATTAAGGCGAGTATAGGTGCAGATACAGTTAGCTTGAGGTGACCCACTGGCGCCGCTGAACTATTGTTGCAGTGAGTGTACGGGCCTGGATGGCGATATGTGATACATCCCTGGAACGAAAACTGACCGTTCGGAAAATGCAACATGGCATCCAGTCGATAAGTTTAAATGTTAGGAATGTAAAACGAAAATCAGATTGCAACCACTGCATGTACGTCTGAGCATTCTAATCGTTTTCGTCCATTAAGTAACCTATATTTTATTCAATAGTCTCTACAGATTCTTTATCTTGTCCTCATATTTGTTCACATCTTCTGTTTTAAGGACGACGCGCAGTGTTGATAGAGCTTGGGAGAGATCAAAGCAGATTTCCTTGGTATCTTTTTATTTTTGGGGAGACATCCTTCATGTTTATGAGCTTAGAACAAAGAGTTCGCATTAGGACGCCTACAATTTAATCTCTAGAAAAAGAATCGTGAATTTTCACTATGTTTTCACTCCCCCGGGAGTCACGTCAGTGATCACTTGTTTAGGAGTGAATATCGAGTGACTATCGAGTGCTCTCTAAAAGGAAAAGAGTGGAGTTTCACTCTATTTTCACTCTATTTTCATTCCCCGGGGAGTGACGTCAGTGATCACTCGATTTTTATTTTTATTTTTTTTTAGAGAGAGTAGAGATAACAATTATGAAAGAATGGAAAATACAAATAATTAGTGCCAATATGAGGACGTAAAGCTGATTCACTTAGACCTTGATAAAAATTCTGTATTGCCGTGGGTCAATGATGATATTGAAAAATCTATTCATATAATTTCACCGATTAATTAACCCGTTGACTGCTGAATTCCCCCCATTCCCATTAGGTTTTAATACAGGAACCACCCGGTTCCAGTACGCAGTATGTCAATATTTCATGCCCCAGCTGATCAGAGCAGTTATCAACATTAATGTTTTTTTGTTTTTTTTTTTTTTTGGGGGGGGGGTTGTATATTTTTTTTCTTTACCTGTTTACTATTAAATTGATATAATTGAAACAGTTTTTGAATTAATCAAAGGGTAACAAAAAAGTTTCAAAAATGTTATGATAGCTGAATATAATGAAGAAACCGATACTCTGAAGACATCTAATCGAGTCGGGAAGTCGAGCTATAATATTATACGTTGGCCCGAGTGTAATTGTCTTAAAAAGGAAACTTTCGTGATTTATATTCACATTTTGTTCTTCCAATCCTACCCTATGAATATTAATGAATATTAACATACTGTACACGGACAATCAAGACACACTATCACAAGGGGGAAAAAATGAATTGTATCCACCTAATAGTAAAAGCGGAAGAGGAAGACGTGTAAACAATATTACTGTTGACGGGTATCATTCGCTGCTCCGGGCCAAAATGTCATGCACCGGGGAATAAATGTGTATACAATTACGTCAAGATGAAACACTACCCCTCAGCGAAACCACCACCTGTCCTCAAGTGCATGTCCCACAATGCATCATCGACGCGACTTTAGCACCTGGGATGAAATAATTATTGTCGCCGATCATAGGCTAAGTTGATAGAAGGACGCCCGGACTGATATCCTTGTTGGCGGTAAGCCGAGTAACGGATTTATTCGGGGGGCAATGGATCATGTTTATGTGAGCTTTAAACATTCATTCACTACTCCATGTAAGTGGATTTCACCCATTTGGGGTTCTTGTGCAAACCTGCCAAGTGCGCATGTCCACTATCAATCTCAGTAACTCTAATGTGCTATGGCGGGGGGCGGAAACGAAAAATTAATAATATTCTTAGTTCATATATATTGAATGAGATGACTACTGTTAAATAGATGAACAAAGAATGCAGATACATGCCTTTTCTTTCATTGACAGAAATGGGCTTACACTTTATGTCATGCAGCGTTTCCTATACACACAAAGATATTGAACTTCGTTTGTAAATATGATTCAAAAATATCGGGGAACAACATTCCCTAGACAGCCTCCGCTCCGCCCCAAAATACCCCTGACAGTCATCCACCATTAACTTTCTTTCTTTCTTTCTTTCTTTTTTGACTGAAATTCCAGAATGTCACATTACTTGGAGTGTATGTTCCAAACACATTGTACCTGTGGAAAAGGTCGATTGTGACAGTCTAATGTTTTTGTTCATTTTCGAAAGCTGGCAAAGGGTGAATGATTTTATATTCCAGATTAGTGACTATTGTTTCTTTAAAGTAGTTGCAAACACTAAATGCTGTATATCAATAGGCCTGGTAATAGCTTTCTGCACTCTTATGTGCTTTAACGGTAGTTTTGGAGGTGATTTTAAAAAAGAAGGGGACAAAAAAAAAAAGAAAAAAAGAAGTTTGTCAAAACTGGCGAGTGTTTCTTTTAGTTATGCATTCTTCAGCGCACAAAGGATAGTGAGAAAATAGTGACAGATAGTCCAAGACCAGAATATTGTCTCAAATTGTCTTTGTAAATGGGGACATACAATGTCCTCAAAAAACAGTACGATCCTTGACCGTCTTATCGGAATGGTCCAACAGATCAGGTTAAGGATGGAAATCGCTTAAGGGCAAGAGGTAGATATCGTATTTTTATTCAAACGATCACTAGTCCTTGGTGGATGTTGGTCATCGGGGGTATTTTTCCCGGAAGTTATCTTCCGGAAATGATTAGAGCTCCGCGGAGACAAGCCAACAAAAAAAAACAACAACAAAATGATAGAAATACTTATGAAATGATAACACCTGAATGGCATTTTTTAAAAACAAAAACAACAAAAACAAAACTGTCTTCCAAGGTCAGAACCTTGTATTTGCATCTAAACGAGGATTTGCACGATCTCGAAGGACAGCAGTTATTTCATCTATCCTTGATAGATGAAACATTATCCGAATTACTATAATGCAAAACGTCAATTAAAGGTGAAAAAATGAAAAAATGATAATTATAACAGTACGCAACCCATGACATCGTTAAAAAGGAGATTAGTCGGATCTGAAAAGTCACAAATTGTTTCAGTAAATAATGTGAAATATCTGAATTTGACGAACGAAGAGAGAAAGAGCAGTGGAATATGTAATCTTCGTGGCTGAGAACAATCAAGGATTTCATAACAAAAGTAATGTCAGAAATATAATCAAGTAAGTGTGGCCTTCGGTGTGTTATCATTTTTAAAGGAATTATTTCATTTCATAAATTCTTTTAGCGGATAATTTACATGTTGATGCCTACAAATATGCAGGACTGCCGATCTCAGCACTGCACTGAATGCTAGTCATGCAGGGACTCTGCGATGAAACTTTTCAAATAATGTAAAAACATTAGGGACAGTATCTAAGAAAAAGAAAGAAAGGAGGAAAGAAAGAAAGAAATAACAGAAATTGCTTGGGAAGTTATGCCCAAGGTCACGGATGTCATTTGATCATTCAAAAATAAAATCATATCCGAAACCATAACTAACAAAACATTCGCGAATGTCTCGAGCATGGACGTTTTAGCCCAAAGCACTGTCAAAAGAAAACAAACATTCTCGAAGTTTAGTTTAATATGAGGAAAATACGATTTGACTTTTCTCTATCTATCTCAATTATCATATTATTTATTTCTAGTTTGATTAAATAACAATATTCATATGCCTTTACTTATTTTGCTTTGTAGTCTTGTTGTTTATGGAGGATCCTTTTGTAGAACAGCTTTGTAAACCACTGGCGAGGCCACACTAGATAGATAAATAAATTGATAAATGAAAAGATATATATGTGTGTATATATGTATATATATAAATATATATATATATATATATATATATATATATATATATATATATATATATATATATATATATAATTGTGAGAAATGAAAATGAGAGGATAATGGTCTCGTAGCTTAAATCATGGACCCTAGTACAGATGGACACTGATCGGTACCACAATGAATGCATGCACTTGACTCTGTCAAAAGTATCACAATGACATTCCAAACATGCTTCCCAACTTTGATCTCATCACGATCGCCGCCAGTCAGCCATAAAAGAACCAAAACTGTTCCTTGAGAAATTTACAAAATACATGCCACAAGAAAATAAATCGCTTAAAATCATGGAAATGCATTTGCAGTTGTGGCGTACAAATGGTAATTATCGTATATGCATTTTTCAAGAGAAAATTAAAAGTAGTTTACAAGAGAGACCTGTAAATTTGGCTGTAACATAATGATTTTAAACTTCATTTTGAAACTTATCCGATCCATTTTCCAGGAATATGAGGTATTAGGGCAGTAGAGGATATGTATTTTTCAAAGTTAGGCAAGGTCAGATGAATGTCCACAAGTGTCCATTTCTGTAATAATCAATCTCATATCATACAAAATGTCATAATTTGGGGTTCGCTGCTTCTCTCACTGGTCTTAAATCACGATACATTTCCTGAAATTACACTTCAGCGAAATGAATTCAGAGAAAGATAAAAGGTTGTTTTGTCCTTGACGATTCGTGATTACGTAATCAACATTGACGCGACAAATGAATGTGCTTATCAACATACACATTACCAGGTGGCGGCGGTCATGATGTGATCAAAGAAAGACTCCCGTTATTAGTCCATCTGTAGTAGGGTCCATGCTTAAATCAAAGTTCCCCAGAGCTGTCCTCCCTTTTTGAAATTTTTGCAAAGGTTACAAAAAATGTCTCCACCGGGAATCGAACCCGGGTCGTTGGCTTAGAACACCGATGCCTTAACCACTAGACCACGGAGATGGGCCAGTGGTTTCGGCGACACTACACCTGCCCCCGACAAAGGAATTAATTAATGAGGTTGAAGATTTATCAATGTGTCGGTCAACTGAATCTGGTGTCGCCGAAACCACTGGCTCGTCACAATTATGTTATTTCCTAGAGAGTTGCCAAAGCTGTTCTATATGTTATTTCCTTACAATCATATATATATATATATATATATATATATATATATATATATATATATATATATATATATGTAGAAAATAAAGTTCACAACATCGTATGGAATACACACACGAGGAGCATGTTTTTAACTTCACAAGCGCTTTCGATTTATTCTCTTCAGGTGAAGTGAGCCTTTGATAGTTTTACATGACTTTATATACAAGTATAATCAAGGAAATACAGTAATATTCAAATGAGGACGAGGTTTTTAACATTGTCCTATAGTTGTTTTTACGACATGATTAATCTTAATCTTAATATTAATCTTAGATTAAGCGTTATAAGTAGGAAGTCTTCTATGTTCAGTTTGTTTGAGAATCTTAATCCATACAACTCAACACATCGTAAAGTTACACAAAGATTCTTAATGATGTAAAACATCTAATATTTCCTGTGTTCATGGGAATAACAAACAAAGGTGGGTGACTGTAAAAAAATAACAAAGGAAAAAGATATAGGTTATAGGATATTTCCCAGCATTCGGATTGGACGTGCATAGTCTTAAGAAGAGAAAGACATAGAGTGATGGGTGGGGGGGGGGGGGGGGGCAGGGCAGAAGAGAGAGAGAGAGAGAGAGAGAGAGAGAGCGAGGAAAAAGAGGGGAAAAAAACAAACAAAACAAACAGGGGTAACGAGAGAGGGAAGGGCAGAAGGGAAAGAGAGAGAGAGAGAGAGAGAACGAGAAGAGAGATGGTAAAAGATGCATATGGTATCGTTTCCTGGATTACATAATTCAAATACATCAATCTTTTTATATAATTTTATACATGTTTGAAGATTTAGATAAAGAATATCTTGATAAAAATCAAATAATAGTAATACATACAGAGGAACACAGAGATATATATTATTCTTTATTATCTTTTTGTTTCAGATATCCTAAAATATTAAAAATATTAAAAATATTAGTACTACAAAGCATTCAAAGAAGGCATGAATTTTGAAATGAAGTATTTTTCTTTTAGACATCTTTTAATTTTGTTGTCTTCTTTCATTTTGTAAAAAGGGAATATATCAAAGTTTGGTTCTTGTGAGCCAGCACATTTTTCGATGTGAGCGCTCACTTTTAGTTGTCGATATCGTTCTTGGCGTATTTGTTGTCTATGTACAGTGAGTCTGTGACGAAGTGTGTCCCCTGTTTCACCTATATATTGTTCCCCACAGCCATGGCAAATTATACAATATATGAGATTCTGTGTAGTACATGTGAAAGGGAATGATATTTGGAACATTTCATTTTTGTTTCTGAAGATAATATGATTAGTTTCTTTTATATATGGGCAAGCTTTGCATCTTTTATCGTTACATTTTGTAATACCATTTTTTATACCATTAAGGTGTGATTTCGGGGCTGCCCTAGTTAACAAGCGTTTCAAATTTGGGCTTTGGCGTTTACTGGAGATTAAATGCGTTCCTTTAAATGTTTGCTTTAATTCTCTGTCGTTTGACAAGGCGGCCAATGTTTCTTTTATCAGTTTAGAGATATTTGGATTATTTGGATTATGAGTGTGAATAAAAGATATGGATTCAGTATTTTCATTTTTCGGCTTACATGATCTTAGTTCTTCTAAAGACAGATTTTCAGCTTTCACAATACCATTCTGGATGATTTTCTCAGGATATTCTCTGGCTTTTAACATGTGCTTTAATTCTAACAATCGTTTCTTACGAACATCACTATCTGATACTATTGTGCAAATACGTCTAGCTAAATTATAGGGAACATTTGTTTTACAGTGTCTTGGGTGACACGACTTGAAGTGTAAGTACTGGTGTGTGTCTGTAACTTTATAGAATATATATATATATATAATATATATATATATAATTATATATATATAATTGTGAGAAATGAAATGAGAGAATAATGGTTGCGTAGCTTAATTCAAAGTTCCCCAGAGCTGTCCTCCCTTTTTGAAATTTTTGCAAAGGTTGAAAAAATGTCTCCGCCGGGAATCGAACCCGGGTCGTTGGCTTAGAACGCCAATGCCTTAACCACTAGACCACGGAGACGGACCAGTGATTTCGGCGACACCAGATTCAATTGACCGACAGATTGACAAGATTGACAAATCTTCAACCTCTTTAATCAATTCCTTTGTCGGGGGCAGGTGAGTCAATTGAATCTGGTGTCGCCGAATTCTCTCATTATTCTCTCATTTCATTTCTCACAATTATAATTATTTCCACGAGAGTTGCCAAAGCTGTTGTATATGTTATTTCCTTACAATTATATATATATATAAATGAATAAACAAAGAAATATAGAAACAACTCAATAGATGAAGAGTTTATTTCAAGTTTTAACAATCAATTCAATATTTTCGTAAAATACTCAAACATACAGAATATCAATAAGCGTTTATTTTTTTATATTTTTTTTTCTTCAATGAAATCGAATATTCCCGTCATTTCTTTTCGACTTACAGAACAAGCACCATCTAATGTCATTTACTTGTTTGAACCTTTCCTCATTTATTTGATGTCGTAACATCGCACATAACATCATCGCTCTATAAAGTCGTTACAACTGTTTCCAATATTCTGGCTCTGTCGCTTCCGGTATTTCAAGTGATGCGTGCCTTGTGAGTTAATACTGTTCGTTCATTTGCAGATTAAACTGTCAATGCTACGAGATAAATCAACGAGAAATGTTCAGTCCCCTCTAACCAGGTGAAGTTGTTCGAAGTGGAAAGCAATCATGTTTTTTTCTTTTTTCTTTTTTAAATCGTTCTGTGAAGAATGAAACTTGCATGACGGATTTTTTTTTTCTTTCCTGCTAGAAGAGTGAAGACAAATGCATTCTAAAATCCCTATAGACCTAAAAGCGAATGCTTATTTCGTCGCCTGGCAGTGTCAGGTTGAGGATGTTTAAACTCTGACCGCAGCATGCGCTTATACTAAAATATTAAACTGTGTGATTTTTCGTTCTTTTTCATTGAATTTTACATGGGGATATCGATTCAAAGATATCTTCCATAACATAGTAGAAAATAACAGTGGTTCGGAAAATATACCTCGGAGTAGGTTATAGCAAATCTAAAGTTAACAATTGAGATATTGCTTATTAAATTAATATGAAGATATTTTGGCGGATTCAGGCCTCCTTGGGCCAACTCCCCTGCCTAACGCATCCCCACCCCCTCTTGCCCTCCCATGGGGCTAGACGGTGCACAGACACCTCTCTGTTTCAATATAGGGAATACCCAAACGAGATTGGCTATTTTATACTAAAACATCGTTATTGCAGTTTCATGAAGATAAGCTTCCCTCAGCTGTACATAATTCTGTAAGTCATGTCGATAGCATTCCACTTTATACAAGAGATTTATAAAAAAACACAACAACAACAGTGAAGTAATAAAATGAAGAATTTAGTGGATTTGATTTTGAATCAGGTCTGATGAAAAAATTCATTCTAACTTACTTGAGGTAAAACATAAAATCATGTCTGAAATAATAACAACATTCCTTTCTCTTATATAGGGTATGTCACATTAGGATATAACGACACAATGCAATTTATAAGAGCTTTGTAAGCTTTTACCCCGGCTTTACCTCTTGCAACCGTTAACGGCACTTACTACACTTGGGTCACAAACAAAGAAAAGCAAGCAAACAAACAAACAAAAACAAGAGTTATTATTATTTCCGTAGTAGGTCCATGATGTGATTCATCCCTTGTAGAGAAGCACGCGGTTATGTAAAGTCCCAGACAGCGGGGATGTTAAAATTCTGCGTTATTTATTGCCCCAAGCGTAAAGCTAATAGAGCTCTATATGGGGCATAAAAGTGTTGCGAAGTGGTCTTCTTTACATACGATGCGTGCTCAAGTGATCATAGTTGTGCATCGAAACTTTAGGTAATGCATATTGTGACATTTTCATTCTTAGGCAAATAGCCGAGTACTCACTATTGAAAAAAAAAAAAGAAGAAGAAAGGAAAAAAAAAAAATGTGTTCTCGAAATAGTAAAGCCGGCGTCCGTATCATACAACAGAAGTGTTCATAACGAAGTACACTGTCGTTACGATCGATGATGCTCAAACAATCTGACGGATAGAGTGCTAAGGTTTTATTTAAAGGGTTTATTTAAAACCTCGTGTTTTGCGGTTATATGCAAGAAAGTTCTCGCCAACGTTGCTATTATTAGGCTCGTATGAGGAAAATTGTATAACTTTTTCCCCCCTCATCTCCTCTCTTCTTTCTTTTTTAATCTGTCTCCATCCCCCTCTCTCTTCCTTTCCCCCCCCCCCTCCTCTCTCTCTCTCTCTCTCTCTCTCCCTCCTTCTTTCACCCTCTCTCTTGTTCTATATTATGTCTCTCTGTCTATGCTTCTGTCTCTCTCGTTATTGACCATGTCGTTTTCTTTTTCTCCCGTTTTCCCCCTGGTGATTTTTAAAATCTTTCCTTTCTTTACATCTGTATAGTTATTTACTAATTTCTCTCCTTTTAAATCTACATGTACCTATAATTTCATTTCGACACAAATCCTCTCACTTCCTTCAATAGTCACTTGCCTTTCTCTCCCCATTTGACTCCAGTCCTAATACTTTGTTTTTCTCTCATAAACTTTAATTTCATCTGGGAATAATGATAAAAGACGACCATTTTGCGTAAATGATAAACCGCATACTGATGACGCATGTGTGGTAGCAAAAAGGAAAAAAAAAGTAATCCCAGACCAGATTATATTCCTTAGATTTTCTTTTTCAGTTACATAACTTTAGCACGGTTTACTTAAAATCCTTTCACAGTCAATACATTGCGTATCTTTTTCATTATTGATATTTTCTGCATAAGAAGCAAATGAGATTAATGCATCAAATGCTACCACATAATATTATGGACATTATAATCCGTGTTTCTGCTACTCGTAATATTAGAAAAAAAAATCACCAACAAAATTTTAAACCAAACTTGAAACAAATTTTGTGAATATATATGGCCTAAGAATATACTCCAAGCAATGGCTAAACTGTACTCTTCTTGGAGATTTTTTTGGTAATGCCTTGTGAAATACTATTATAAATATGGAACAATTTCAAAACCCCTACCCCCCCCCCCCCAAAAAAAAAAAGAAGAAAGAAAATGTGTCACTGTACTTTTTAAGTCCTTTATTTAAAACTCTTATGTGTCTCTTGAGTTCTCGTTATGTTTTCATTCATACAATTTTGTTCCTATGATTATCGATCTCCACTCTTTAGAAACAAATTTGTATTAAAATCGAAAAGGAGTTACGAATCGTTTTGTTCTCGCCTTAATTGTTTCACATTTTAAGAAGAAACAAACATCTTTGTCTTATCCGATTTATAAAAAATTTTACACCTGCGGCAAAAACAATGAAAAGCGCAGGTGTTAAAACACTCTCATGGAATTCAGTTAATTGCTTATGTCAGTCAGCAAAATAATAGATTTTTTTTTTCTAATTTGTCACCTTGAGCTTTCCTGTGAAATCTAGCGCCGATTAAAAACAAGAAAATGAAACTAAAAAAAATTACATATAAACAAGATAATCACCACAGCAACATTAAATCAAAACATCACACCCTTGCTCACAATGCCCATGAAACATTAAAAAGAAGAGACGCTATTGATCGAATCTTTTCAGGTGATGACATGTTATGACAACAAAAAAAAAATGACGAATACAATGAGCATTGTCCAACTTCTTTGACGTTTTCAAATTCCGACAAATGTTTTTTTTCCCCCAGAATTAGTGATCTTGGTGTTAAGTGTGAAATTACACAACCTTGAACTCCGCAGTCTGGGCTTAGATTATATCATAACATAGATTGATTCTACAACTACGTTTGTCGAGATAAAGCATACTCCCCATGCCTTCTAGTGACGTTCTCTACCTTCTAGATTTACACCCGTCTGATAAAACGACAAAAATGTGTTAATTCTGCCGTCAATCAAATCTTTCTCTGTATTAGAAGATTATAAGAAGAGAGCCAGAGTATAAGAAGAGAAGGCAGAAAAGCTGGCAATTTATTACTGATTAAAAAAAGATATAAAAATCGTAAACGTGTTTGGAATAATTGTCAGAAGAATATAGATTTACTTTTCAGATATGGTGGAAATTGGCAAGCGATCTGCTTGCAGGATAATATACTCTGACAAAAGAATCAAAATGTTCATTAAAAAAAAAAAAGTCGTCTCCTCTTGGACAGGAATGGCGGGAATGGGGTTTGCACCTTAGGGGGAGTCATTTGGTTGAGGTTAAGCCATTGACTACGTGAACCAAGTGGCCCCTGTATTGAGCCTATGGGAGTACGAGAATTCAGTAGTCAATGGGTTAAAAGTCTATACTTCCAAAAGAGAACTTCAAGACGGTGGAAATTCAATACCTTAGTCAATAACATGAAAATTAGCCCCCCCCCTCCTCTCTCTCCCTCTCTCTCTCTCCCTCTCTCTCTCTCCCCCTCTCTCTCTCCCTCTCTCTCTCTCCCTCTCTCTCTCTCTCTCTCTCTTTCACCATGCTCACTTACACACACCTTTTCTCACTCTTTCTTCCTCTTTTGCGTCACTTCTTTTAAAGGGATTGATTAACTTTGTGAAAAATTGTAAAATCAGCTCAAATGCCAGTGAATTGTGTGCAGTCCTCTAACTACATATATAATTAAGGATATGTGAAAGTATGAGAGAAAATGGAACCCGTTTACTATCCTCAAAAAGAGAAAAATCGCGATCAATCGCTAGCGCAAGTCGCTCGGCTTCTTCGCTGCGCTGCAGTCACAAAAACCAAGCACCAGCGCTTGGCGATTTCAGAGCGGGTTTCCAGCCCGTACGGTATTCTGTGATAGAGCGTGGTATGCCAACTGTAAGAGTTCTTTAGGGTTCGGTGGTACTCTATCCCGACATTAATGTTCAATCGTAAATATCTTGATATATAAACGACCGATCAGCTTATAAAACTCAGGCGATTCCTGTCTGAGCTAAAGGTTTGCAATTATGATTACAGCATTAGCTGGAACAGTGATTTTTTTTTCAATCCTGGGCAAAGTTAATCAATGCCTTTAAAGTGATTCGGTAACTTTGTAGAGGCTTGATAAAATCTGAGCTGCCTGGCCTTACATGTTATCAGTGTATGTAATATGGTGTAAAAATGAAGCCCAGGAAAAAAAAAACACTTCAAAATCATCATGTGCTTCACAAAAGTAAACATATGCAAGTGACCGGAAATGCCAGACTCATTTTCCCCCATAGACTCAGTGTTAGACTAAAGCGTATGGCCATACGCTTTCGTAAATGGGAGTATTCAGTTATATATATCTTAATAATAGCATTATACATTTGAAAACCTTTCTATGCCTGGCTATTCATTTATCCTTCTGAACATCATTATACAAGACAGATATCAAAATTCAACAATTTATTAAATCAAGCCTCCACAAAGTTACCATACGTGGACTTTCCTCCCTCGTTGTGTCCTCACAGTCCTTCTGTTGGTCTGCCTCTCGCTTTACTTCTTTGTGTCTCGATCTCTCTGCCTTTCATTTTATCTCTGTCTCCTTCTACATTTCCCTTTACCTGCATGAATTCTGGCCCAGTGTCTCTCTCTTTCCCTGTCTCCCCCTGTTTCTTCGTGACTATGTCTCTCGGCAATCTTATGGGCCGATATAACCTCTTTCGTGTGTATGCTGTTGTTTCTTTCTTTGTCTGGTTTTACGTGTTGCATTTGCCTGAACTTCTTCTTCTTCTTGTTCTTTAAAAAAACCCACAAAAAAAAAAAAAAAAAAAACAGGAAGAGTAAAATAGGACACCCGCAGGCGATACCAGTTTGCGGGTTTTCTTATCTTGGTAAAATGTTTCTTCCCTTCCCTATGGTATACCATATAACTCTGATTTCTAGACCAATTCATTTTAAATTCGCACCAGGGTAGACAAGTCCGACCATTGGGGGGATCACCAGCTGCCGATGGACAGCCCCATGCAGAATCAAAGGTATAGGATCCGAACCCTAGGGGAAGAGAAGACAAAAAGCGAAAGGAAGGAAATAAAAACATTAAGCAACTCTTGTCACCCCATGCCGTTTAGGTAACAAGTCAAACACTTATCCCGACTTCGTGGTGTACAACGTGACCTACATTTCACATTAGCTAAAAGGAAAGTTATACAATTTTGTGTTATATCATTTTTGCATGAGGTGAAATACTGTTTTGTTCCAACTCTACAACCATTGAAAGTATGAGGTGTTAACGCTCATTATGAGCACTTTCGAAATATCATTTCGTGGACATGTAAGCAGGTAAGGCTTTAAAAATATCAAAGCAATGTCGGGAACGGAATTCTTAAGGCAATACATCCTCTATTATGTTTCCATTTGCAAAACAGAAATATTGGCCAGGCAATAGAGTTCTTAAAAGATTGTGAATGAATATGATTAATGTAGGTTGAATGAGCTTTGAAAAAAAATGCACAAAGTTTCGCTTTTGCAATTGCCCACATGTCATGCATACAGCGTTTAAATTGCAATCACTAGGTCTAAAGAAAAAATCTAAATGTCACGCTTCACGTTCGTTAGTTTGTAACCGAAACTACTGAACATAGCTGGCAAAATGCGAAAGAAATTAATATCTATAATTATCTCTCGCAATGATTCTATCCTGTAAAGATTTCCACTAGATACATTTTGAAAGACGTAAAAAAAAAAAAAAAAAATATATATATATAAATATATATATATATATATATCAGTCGATATTTACAGTAAAAAAACAACAACTCATAAATCTATTTCGAATGCCATCTACCTTCCCCTCATACGCACATACACCATGGAGTGTATAATTATGACCTGTGAAAATTTTCTTACGGCATGTTTACGTGGAACTCATCCGAATCAAAACAAACCCCTTTGCCAGACTTCCCCAAGGAGGGACCATGGTCACCCCGATGGACACTCAGCGGCTTGACGTTTAAGAACGCGGGTCGTTTTATGCTGTTATTGCTCTGTGCAATGACGTATTGTATCTCCTACTTTTTCTTTCTCATTTTCTCTTTGCGGCCTGATTGTGATTTCGATAGCTACGTCCGTTACCTCACGTAAAGCAGCTTCAATCATAATCGATCTGTATTCTTTCTGATCTAAAAACCTCGTTGTTATTTCTTGACCAATGGAAAGTCGCCCTTCAAGGCCTTGTCTTTAATTTCTTAACTTTTTTTGTCGGTTTGTTTGTTTTCTTCCCTTTTTTTTTGGATTCACGACTGCTCAGTGTATCATCCTTCTAACGCATAACTTTTTTTGTGGGGGAGGGGGTTCTATTCAGTTACAAGTCATAATTTAAAACTAAGAGCGCGATGTAATTCCCTTTCACTACAATGCATTAACAAAAATCGCGTGAAACTATAGATTTACCTAAAAAAGGATAGACTACTGTAATTCTAGCTGGGCTGTGTCTACACCTGAAATCTAGTTTTAACCATAATTATTAAAATGACAATTCGATGAGTGTTTTTATATTTTTTCCACTAACCTGTAAATGGGTCGAAATGTTATAAGAGAATGTATAAGCTTTGCATGTTATATAGGTGTTGTGTTGTATAACATCTTACATTTGGAGAAAACTGTGAACAAAGTATTAATGTAAGCATAAATAATATTGATCTCAGTAACTTAATATTATCATAGTAAATACAATAAACAAAATATACTAGAGCATGGGTATATATAACACCGCCTGGAGAGGAGCCTAAAAATAGAAGGCAACGCTCGTAGGGGAAATGTTCGGAGAGTTCTTTCTAGGTCCGATCAATGCAAATTGCATGTTGTGTGTCAAGTTGACGGAAACACTGCCTGAACCTAGATCTAAACACGGAAGCAATCACAAGCAAAGACAAAGTCGAAAATTAAAGGGGCGTTTCGCCACGAGAGGTGGAGTAGAGTGGGGGAAAGAGAGTGGAAGAGAGAGCGAGAGAGAGAAAGAGAGAGCGAGAGAGAGAGAGAGAGAGAGCGAGAGAGAGAGAGAGCGAGAGAGAGAGAGAGAGAGAGAGAGAGAAAGGGAGGGAGTGATGAAGAAAGATACAGAAAGACATACACACACAGAGATGGGAGGGGGTAGGGAAGGGGGGGATGTAAGGTCGATATGGTCTGTTAGGGCAATTTAACGATACAAACCTACGTCGATATTCCTTCCATCCGTCTCACCGTACACTTATCGAAATTTGATATCAATGATTCCTGCCTGATCATGTTTAACTGTATGGAGAAAAAACTTCTAGTATCTGCATGACAAGTCGAGAATCTACGACACATATTACATCCCTTCTACTCCCTATCTCTTCCGTTTACCCCCTTCTTTTCTCTCTCTCTCTTTCCTACTCTATCACTTATCTCATCCTTTCTATCCCATTTTTTCTTTCTTCCTCTACCCTTTTCATCCCTCTCTACATTTGCATGGTCGTTTGGACTCATTTCTTTCTCTTTCGCCCTATCCCCTCCCCCCTCCCCATCCCTTCTTTCCTTTACGATTTCTCTTCTCTCCTTCCCTCCGATTGTTTTACAGCAAATTCTTTTAGTCTCATTTATTTCTCCATTTCTGAAGGGTGTCTTCTAAGATTACAAAAGAAAAAAAAAACAGAAAAAAAACGCATTTCTAAACGAAGCTAACTTTTCGCTACATTCATATCTTATGAAGACGAGTCATTGAAGAAAGATCTCCATATTAGAAATGGGGTGCTGAAAAAGTTTATTTTGGTTGTTTTGAATACAACTTCATTCTCATCTCATTACGTCTGTCTGTTTGGGTGCATTCTCTCTCTCTCTCTCTCTCTCTCTCTCTCTCTCGGTATCCTTTTATTATTATTATCATTTTTTTTTATCTGTGTCTCTGTTTCTCTGTCTGTCTATTTTTTTCTGACTCCCTCTACTGGTCTTTTCTCTTTCTCTCTCCTTGTGACGTAGATGAACTTCATTCTTTTAAATTTTAGTTATTGTTTTTAGTCGGATAGTAAGAGTAAACCGGTGCATTTCAATGCGAACTTCAGCCACCGCTAACTCAAGATAAGTTAAGTTAAGAAAAACATTATCACAATTATTTAAAAAGGAAAAGAAGGAAAGAACGCATTTCTTTAAATGCAATATAAGCGCGCTGCAAAGCAGCTTTGCGTTACATGGTTTGACATTAACAGTACCATAAATTAGAGCCCGACTTTTTGTGAGACCGGCAGGTCGCAACCACTCACCAGCTTCAATAACGTCACTGTCACTTAAGACAAATAAAGCTTTATAGCGAGCCTTCAAGTGGAGAGGGGTTTTCCCTTATCTCAATGTATGCATGTTGTATACATCTTGACTCAAAACTGCTGTACCGAGTTAGGTGAAAATGTGACTAACTTTCCGCCTTTAAAGTCTTTATTATTGATCGGTTGACAAAAAAACAAAAACAAAAAACAAACAAACAAAAACAAAAACAAAAACAAAACAAAACAATTGACAAGTATGAAAAACGCGATAAAACTACTTTCGAAAAATAAACTCAAGGGCAATTTCAAAGGCCTATTGTACTGCCCATAGAAATCTTGTTCGGATTACGTAATACGCCATTGTAATGTTCGCACATTTCTAAAGGTGATAGACAGGGCTACTGAAATTGTCTTGAGTTTATTTTTCGAAAGTAGTTTTTATCGTGTTGAAAACACAATTCACCTGCAAAACAGGCTGTAGCTTCAGAGCCTACCGTTTTTATTCCCCTTCCGAATTCTTTCGAAATTTAACGAATGGTTTCATTCTACCCTCATCGCTGACTCTCAAAGGGCCAAATTTTCCTTTAACCAGTCAGACCATGGTTTACTGCCATCCAAATCATCACCGAGATTCGAACCTATAAGCTTCTCCTTGAAAGTTAAAGAGAGCGGACCGCTTTTCCTCAGTGGTACGCCTGCCTGGATCTTTTCTTATCTCTAGAGACGCACTCGCGTAAATGTCGCGTGCAGAGTTGCAATTCCTTGCGGTATAGCGGTGTATAAAGAGAAAGTTAACGCGAGTGTGGGCGAACACAGTGTTTATAAGAACACCCACACATAGCCATTCATGTAAACATTATACCGGTGCGTGAAGTTTTGTCATGTATTTTTCTGAGCACTTGTCCTTTAGTATTTTAGTGTGAACAGTCGTTGTTTTTCACCACAAAACCGCTACGCAGATTTTATTTCCACATTTTCTGCATTATAAGCATGATAAGTGATAGATTCATGACATTTATTCAATCAAAACGAAGGATAAGGGATGATCTAGGCCTACTTTAAAGAAGGATATTTTAAGATGGTTTATATTTTGTTTTAATGAGAAAAGGTCTCAGTATCTTAGTCACACCGCCAAACCGACTTCACACCGACTCCAAACCGATCGATTCGTTTCCTTTTGGTGTAATGTATTTTTTTTGTTCTGTCTTGTATCGATCCCTTTGGTGTGACTGAGGGTATTACACATCTGATTTTCCTTTGGTATTATCATCGAAGCATTTGAGTAAAATCCTGGCTTAGCGTAATAGTTACTGTGCATTATTCATCACCTGAAAAAGTCAAACGTGCAACATAGGAAATTGAAGATACTTCAAGAAGTCCTTGCGATTCAAAAGAGCGCGAAAATCTATGGAGAAGGTAAGGTCTCGAGAGTTCAAATCGCCTGTCGTTTCACTCTCTTAACCTTTGATGCTGTTTAAGCAGTGAGTGTGACTTCACACCGCCGTGAATCCATCTCCGGGACCTTAAAGTCACGCACGAGAGCACGTTTCCCGTTACCAAATCCTTATCAAACATCCCTTCTCCTCCCATCCTCAAAACGGCAATCACGGACTCGTCAAACTATTAAATTGTATTTATCTGGATTGTTCCTGAAATGTTTCGCCGCATTTAAGGCAGTAATTCTCCCGACATGTACCTGAGATGGATTAATGCTTACCGGCAGTGCTGAGCACACGATCGTAAATACCAGATGCTATTGACGAAAGTGGAGGCTAGTCTTTGTGCAAATATCGTACTACCACGCAGAGTCTTTTTTCATTCACCTAAATGCCCCATTTTCATCATTTAGCAATTTTCGATTGTCGCCCAGAAGATGCTATACAAAGTTCAAGCCTTGACTAACATTTATTCCCTCCAATTTAATTTCATATAATTTTGCATATTCTATTAATTGTGTTGCCATTCGATACACAGTAAATCTGGAATACGTGACTTTGGATAATGAAGATGTGCCAACGGTTAACTGAGACACTCTAAATGTCCGACATGTACATGATTTCTTGCCATCCTTTAATGACATGTATAAATGAATCTTTTAAATAACTTAATTGGACTTGAAAAGGTGAATTGGATTAATCCCCATCAAAGAAACCTCCATTATCATGATTATTGCAACACGTGTTGTTTTTAAAGACTATTTTGGAGAGTGCACGTGCTTTCATCAAGTGGAAAAGAACACTTAGATAACACTGTATCAGGCGGGTGTTTTCAGAAATTTAGGAACAGGAGGAATCCCTCCAGACCTCTTCGACGAATACACACGTGGATTTTTGGCAGTGTTGTTATCCCCTTTCTCCCCACCACCTCCTAGATCAAGACACATTCATGGAAAAGAGGTCTTGCTCTCAGATATTTTGAATGAAAGGGGAACGATTTCACACTCCCTACCCCTCCTTTGAACGATTACCCTGGTTATTCATTTTCTTTCTACAGTTCTTTACAATGTACAGTAAACTATACCAATGGTGACAAATGGATTATGTAGCAGGTTCTTTCTAGTAGTTCTCAATAATCGCAGCAGATTATTCAGAAGGGCAGGAAGTCGGATGGTGTATATCATGTTACTTAGGTCGTTGTATGATTCTATTATGAATAGCGTTGTCGTTTCATTGCATCATCGATAAATCTTCCCTGTCTTCGGTTTATCTTGGGTTGCTTTTAGTATAATTGCTGGCTTAGCTAATGTCCAAAATGGCGGTATCCAAATGCAACTTCATTGACTTTGCGATGAGCCGTGGTGTAAATACGAGGAGATGGAATTACGTGAAATTCAGCCAGGGTACTTTACACCGAGGTTCCCCTATTATGCAGGTCATATACCATCATCTTCAATTTCTACCTTTATCTAATTTTACCGTTGTTCTGTCCTCTGTATCTGTCTCTATCGGCCATCATCACTCCCTCTCTTTCTCTCTATCCCCCTATCTTTCTCTGTCTTTCTCTCCCCCCCCCCCCCTCTCTCTCTCTCTCTCTGTCTCTCTCTCTGTGTGCCTCGCTTTCGGAGCTCTATATTCATAGCTTCCGTGTCTATTTATCTGTCCTTTTTATTTCTCTCTGTTTGTGACTTTCTTTCTGCCTTATCCTATTGTAACCATCTCACTATTTTTAAGGTATGCTTATTATTTATGCAAGCAATATGGGTTTGAACTCTACACCAAATGGGTAAGAGCAAATCGAACAACTCAGGAGAGGAGGGGTTGAGATCCGGAGTTCATAATAATTATTGAGAGGACAAGACTCATCCTTCGCTATGTGCCATGTTTTAAACCATTCCTCCCACTCCCCTGCCCTCGAAACCTACTCAAAAACCAATTACACCAACAATCTGCCTCAGTAAGTTATCTGTATTGCATCCATGACACTCCTTGTCACTTTCGCCCTGGCCATCGTATTCTTCCGAAAAGGTCTTGGATGTCTTCTTCGAGTGTAATTCGATTCCCCCATGAAAAGCCAGGTTTCCAGCCGTGCCCGTCGGCGGATATTTTGAGAGAAATATCTCACTGCGGCATAACCCGTCTTGAATTTTTATTTTCTTATCTTTATTCTTCTTTATATTTTCTATACATGAGTTCAAGGGAAAACCGTTATGGCAAGTTTGAAATTGTTGCTAAATTTGTCGCCCACTCTCTGATCGTGCGGACCTGTTTGGGATTTATTTGCAAACGTTTTTTTTTTCAATATTGATAATGTTCTACTTTATGATTCCACACCATCAGTGTTTGTTATTGTTTTAGAATGTGATTTTAACATTCTAACATTTATTCCTCCTTTCTCCCTCTCCCTCTCTCTCCGGTTTTTGTCTTTCATTTTCACTCCATTTCTCTTTTCCAGTGGCTTAGATACGAACACACTTTCTATTGTTAGTGGGGGGGGGGGGATGATGAATAGATCACCCCCCAATAACAATGGATAATTATGCGTGTCTACCCCCGTGCTCTTTTCTATTTCTCTTTCTTTATGTTGTTATTATTTTGTTCTCTCTTTCTCTTTTTCATCCTCTTGTTTTTGTAGCTCTGTTTCGCTTTCTATCCATACTTCAACCAATTTTCAAAAAAATAATTGTTATCGAGCTATTTCAAACCCTTATTCATGAGGCGACAGAGACTTCTCTTTTGTTTTGTTAAGCTAATGCCTTTCTCTCTGTATTTTGTATTTTTCTTTTTGTTTTGTTTCAGGTTTCATGATCTCGACCTCAAACTCCATCCCCAGACTTATTTTCTCTCTCTTTTATAAAGTCCTGTCTCTTCCATCATGTAATTCCAATTTCACGACCTACAAGTTGTCAATACAACCAGGGTCTAAGGGAAACATTTATAAGGTAAAAACCGACAAAGACCGACTTTTGAAGTAGAGGGCTGAAAAACAGGAAATTGTTCTGTCGAACAGAATGACTGCTGGATGGAGAGCCTTGTTGTTTTAGAGAACATTACGTATTCCCAACTCGTCTGCCTTTAAATGCCCACTTACAGATGTCATTGGAGGGCATGTAAGATGCATATCAAAGCACTACAGACTCCACAAAGGCTGATGGGGATTGTTAGAAGGAGGTGGGGGGGGGGGAAGGGAAATGTTTAAAATTTGCACAAGTCTCTTATATCTGAGAAACGGTGCATCGACGACTATTATTTTTTTTATCATTTCGGGGACAGAAGGGGGCTGCCGATGGCAATGTTCTCTTATTATTCTGTCTCTAAACTCTGCGGTTACCGACTTGACCCATATTGGACTACATGCCGGTAGTATATATATTTATATACAAGCAGAGGCAAGAGCAGCTTTTCTTGTACTAAGTGAAACTGATATTCTACCGACGTAATGTTCTATTTTGGGGGGAGTGTCTACCATAGAAAAATCAAGCTTGTTGTCAAGCATCCCTGCCATATCTGTTTAACTTTGCAAAATCAAAATGGTTGTGATGACAAAAGAGAAGTCTTCGCAATCAGTCGAAGGAAAATAAAATAACATAGGGGGCGTACATTATCGTCTCAGGCACTGGCGTCGCCACAACATGGGAGGGGTGGCATAGAAGCTTGATTCGCCAATAATTCCGCAATTCTACGTTTCCGAAAGCAAGTCAAACGATAAATCGATCTTTCAGTCTGTACAAATTTTGCAAGTTCAAAACAAGGATTAGCGGACCTAAAATCTTAAATCTAGCGAGCAATGACCTCGCTCCCAGCTAGGAGCTTCTCCTTGCTCCCAGGCAGTTCCGTTTAATACAGACGTGTGACTGCCGAGTTGTCCATGCACCGATAGACACTAATACTGAGGAAGACAATGCCCCTTTTCGTAACCATTTCTCACCCATTCTATTCTCGGAGCATTATTATAGACCCGCTCGAATTTAGAAGAGCACATAAGCCATCCCCGCAAGTGCATGATTAAATCAGTGATTCCGCCAGGTTTTGATCAACGGTACTCGTCCTGGAGTACTCGGCAAACAAGATATGCACTTTGTCGCATAGTCCCAACCGTGATTGAATTTGTTGGCAATAACTTCTGCAAAGTGCGTTTGCCGCCTCCATTTTTCTCTGTGTTTTTCACCTTATTTTCCCCCCTCACCCTGTCTCCTGAAGGAAGAATAAAACATAAAAGCATCTTTAGAAGATCTGTCGAAGATTTTTATCATCGATTAGGTTTCAGCGAACGTTGGTCGGAATTAAGAAAGTTGCGGCATTGCGGAAAAAGAGCAAGATTATTTATTTATTTATTTATTTATTTTGTTTTATTTATTTTATACTGCAGGGTTGGCCTGTTCAGTTTTATAAAACTGCTTTACAAAGGCGCCCTGCAGTTTAACAAACATCATTCTACATGAAGATGCAAAATACATAACAATTAGGTAACATTATAAACTACTAACAACAAATATTGAGAGTGGATAAATGGTAATCTAAAAGATAGATACATGGATAGCACTATCACAATTCTATTGCATCAAGATGTAAGGCTTTGCATAGTTTTTTAAATGTAAACAGGGATGTACAAGTCTGAACATTTACAGGGAGTCCGTTAAACAAACTGGCCCCAACATATGCAAAGGATTTTCTTTTACATTCTGTCCTAGCGTGGGGAAGTTGGAGGGGGCATTTTAAAGAATAACGTGTCCTATAATTTACGGTTCGTTTACATATCAATGATTCTAGATAAGTCGGTATTAGATTATTTAATATTTTAAAAACAAGAACACAATATTGATATTTCATACGCTGTTCAACTGATTGCCATTTCAGTGTGTGTAACAAGGAACGTTGCGATGTATAATAATCTTTATTCAAAATCATTCTGGCATATTTATCTTGGAGTTTTTGTATCTTATCCATATGGATTTTTGCACAGCTTCCCCAAGATGTACCACAGTAATCAATATAAGGTAGAATCATAGCAAAATACAGATTCTTCATAATTTTAAATGACAGTAAATGCTTAATCCTCCGTATACAACCTATTGCCCGAGATATTTTACAAACAATAGTAGAAACATGTTCACACCAAGTCAAACCGGAGTCGAGCATAACACACAAGTATTTGATCTTCTTTACATTTTCTAAAGGTAAGTTTCTGAATTTTATTGACAAAACATCATCTCCCAGTTTTTTCTTATGACCAAATGCCATGACCTTCGTCTTTCGTGGGTGTAAATGCATATTATTCAAGTCTAACCATCTGCATATTGTATCGAAATCATCTTGCAAGTATTTCTGTACATCCTTTATTGTTTCACTATGATTAAAAATGGCTGTATCATCAGCATAAAGAGACATTTTAGAATTGAAATGCAAATTTACATTACACATGTCATTAATAAAAAGACAAAATATCAGCGGACCTAATATAGATCCCTGCGGGACACCTGATTTTATCTTCAAACATTCACTAGAGCAATTATTAACTGTAACAAATTGTCTCCTGTCTGTTAAATATGATTCCATCCAGTCGTATTCTTTCCCTTTAATACCATAGAACTTAAGCTTTGCAAGAATAAAATTGTGTGGAATAACATCAAAAGCTTTGCGTAGATCTAAGAAAATACCTCCAATAACATGTTTTTGGTCCAGTTTATCACACAAATAATCAGTAATTTCAGTTAAACATGTAGCAGTAGAATAAGATGGTCTGAACACTGATTGACAATTGGCAAGGAGTTTATTAACGTTTAAGTATGTATACAGTTGATCATGTATTGCTCTCTCCAATATTTTGGACAAGGCAGGGAGCACAGAAATCGGTCTAAAATTATCAATATCAAAAGATCCCCCTTTATGTATTGGAGTAATTCGTGCTGTTTTAAAATCTTTTTTTATAACATCTCGCTTGGCAATACCTCTTTGTTATCTTGTTAGCGCCATCAAAACCATGAACCGGCCTGCTTTTCCAGCCTTTGCCTAGGTATTCTTTGTTAAAAAGATGGCAATTGTCTCACATTTTCATGCGAGTATCGAACATTATCTGACCATCTACCCACTCGCACGCGGTCATGAACGGATATTGCCATTTGATTTCATTTTCTTATAAGGAGCTCATGTTGTAAATGATAAAAGGTATGTGGCACTTATGACCGGCGGACAGTAATGAAACCTGCAGGGCCGGAATCGAGCCTACTCTTCTCGTTTCCGCTAATATTTTCGCAATAAAGAGCTCGGGTGAAGGGGGCATTTCCTCCCTCCTCTACACGTGAAGGCTTTGGGGAAGTAAAAAAAAAAAGGGGGGGGGGGAGAACTGACATGGACTTTAGATTATTTCCAGTTAGAAACAGAGGATAAAATAAGGAAATAGGAACTGATAAGGCGTAACGAAAATAATGAAATATGAAGTTTAATATGAATTACATTATAAGTGTACGAAATGGGAGCCGGGTTTATGCTTTGATTTTTTTAATGGAAAAGTTGGAGATATACAGTAGATTTACAGTAAGTATAATAAGATCAAACTCTAAATCATCTAGATTATATAAACATGATGAAGTTGATCAATTTCAATATTATTTTCACACAAACATGCACTACACAAACAAAAACCATTCACGACTTGCGATATGCCACTCGCAGGTGTTTTTTTTTTCTTTTTCGCTATTTGATTAGTTTCGTAACCAGTTATTTATCCAATCTTGTATCTAGGCGCGTAGCCAAGGGTTGGGGCGGTGGGGGCGACACACACAAAAAAAAACATGAACTAAAAAAAAGAAGAAAAAAAAGCGAGAGCGAAAACGAGCGAAAACGCGGGGAGAAGTGAGAGAAAAAAGCCTAAAAAAGGCGCTACGAGCCGTTATCCTTCTCTCAAAATTTGCTAAAACGTCAAAGTTTTCGCGCTTTGCGCGGGAAGGGGAAAACTACCCCTCCCTGCGCGCATCCCTGTTACATACAGTGCAGTATTGCGTCCAAATAATTTAAAAGCAGTCAGGGTGTCGAACTAACTTTCCGCCTTAAAAAAAAAAAATGTGTTACGAGCCATCATCTTTCTCTCAAATTTGCTCAAACGTCAGAGCTTTCGCACTTCGCGCGGGAAGGGGTAAACTCCCCCCTCCCAGCGCCCACCCCTGTTACATATAGTGCAGTATTGCGTCGAAATAACTGAAAAGCATTCAGGGCGTCGAACTAACTTTCCGCCTAAAAAAAAAGAAGGTGCTTCGAGCCGTTGTCTTTCTCTCAAATTTGCACAAATGTCAGAGCTTTCGCGCTTCGCACGGCGGAGGGGAGGGGGGGGGGGGAACTCCCCCCTCCCTGCACCCACCCCCTGGGGAGCAGGCTTCGCGTGCTCACAACCTCTCCCCTAAAATTGAATCCTAGCTACGCGGTTGCTCGTATCTCAAATCTGGTTCTAAATGGTGGTGATGTTAGATAATCATGACATGATCGGTAAATCACTCTAAAGAAATCATTTCACTTTTGATTTAAAAAAAAAGTGCTTTAAGGAAAGAGGTGTAGAATAAGAAAAAGAAAGGCAATGGAAAATAGAATATTGAGAGCAAATTGATGTCGAAATCACAAATGTTTCGTTTTTGATGTCTTTGCTGTTATTCTTTTATGATGATTCAATTTTTTTTATTTTTGTTTTTGGGTCGCGAAATGTTCTATGGCGGCAGACTGAACATACCCCGAGGCTAAAAGTTGATGATAAGATGACAGAAAAATAAAGGAGAACCTTTTTTTCCAATTTTCCCTCGCTAGTAAAATGTTTTTCGTGTATTTCTACATTCTGCCTGTAATTCAGTTCACTTGAGTTGTTCTGATACATACTATTTTTTCCCGATCAATTTTAAGGGGGGGGGGGGGGACAATGAATATATTGGAGAAGGAGGCGACTGAGAAAACGAGAGATGGGAGGGAAGAGGGATAAAAAAGGAGAGAGATGGAAAGACGGAGAGATAGAGAGAGAGAGAGAGAGAGGGGGGGGGGGAGACAGAAAAGGGTTACTTTGAGAGAAAAGAGAGAGTTTTCAGAGAGAACAAAATAAATAACAAGAGAGGCAGGGAAGCGAAAATATCCGCGATACATACGTTTTTACTTTATATGTGTACTGAACTTTCTACTTTGACTTATAACCTGAAAACAATTCTTTCACAGTCCTACATAATTCTATAAACAGGTCTTACATTTATATCAATAAAGCATGGGAATAGTTCCATGGTATCACTACAGAAGCTCTTCGTCCCAGGTAATTTTATACTTTGATTTCAGATCATTTCTCACACTTGCGTTCTGACATTTCAAAAACCATTTCTGTCTAGCTTCTAGCGGTGACGTCAGGAATATGACGTCATTTGAGGGCCAGAAGGGCGTTATAACATGACCTTCGACACAGACCTAATGCCCTTCCAGCTCCTGAGAAGCAATGCGACCTATTTCTGAAATTAAATGGAGCGTCTACCTCTTTGGAAGGAAATTAGGCGAGAAGGATTCGAGGGTCCTTATCGACTTTGAACTGCACTAACGTCGGTTATGCTGATTCATTGGCAGGCGGGTGGGAGGGAATTGGAGGTATCCAGCCCTTCTTCCGAAATAAGTAAAATGAAAGTATTGATAAATTGCTCTTGTTTTCTTGAACAGACAACAACAAAAAAAGAACGTTTAAAAATTGTAAAATATTAAATCCGTCTTACCGTGTAAAATAAAGGGTTAAATATGCTATATATATATATATATATATATATATATATATATATATATATCGGATTTTATTGAGCTAAAAACTATCAAAAACAAGGACAAACGGTCCAAAGGCCGATATTTGTCTTGTGTACAAATTAAAATTGAATACATGTACAAATAAAGATAACATGGTAAATATAATAAAAATATTGAGTTACAGTAAATAAAATAGCTATAACATGTAACAATACATTAAGTTACTCCCAAGTAGTGAATTGTTTAGGGGAAGATAAAAATAGCAGAAGGAGGAGGAAAAAAAAAAGAGACACAAGTTAACTATCAAGTAATTAAAAAGAAAAAAGGATAAATACAAATATACGTGTAAAGTGCTTACTATATAAAGAAATCATTTGAACCAAGCACATACTGAGGTTTCATGCAGAAATGTGGCACCTTACTGTCACAACTATCACTACCTGCCTGTGCCATAAAAGAATTTGAATTTTGAATTTACATGTAAGCATGGTATAAAGTGTGTTATTAAGTTGGCTTTTACTCCCGGATAAGTTCGTTGTACTTGTACATGTATACCGGTGCTTTTTAAAACCCTACGTACGAGAGGGAGGGGGCTTGTGGAACAATGCGCATTCCCTTAATAATTAAAGGGACTGTTTATCATGTGGGATGGGCAAGCCCCCCCCCCCCCCCTAGTCTGCAAGCACAGACCCTAATTTGACACTTTATCAGAAAATCATTGTGTCTTGAGAGGAGCCTAATCCAGCTACCTACTGGTCGTGAGCAGCTACAATACATGGCCTATGGTAGTCTTACAGCGCAGACTCTCTTGTACGACTGACCAGGGTTTGTGCCTGCAAACTACCCCCCCCCCCCCTAACGATGTTACAGAAGGATAACTCTATCCTGTACTCCAATGTCCATGCCCCCATTTTCCCCGGTGCTAAAAATGAGCTATTATCCCCCACCCTCTACCCCTAACGCATAATGACAACACTACTGACCCGCTGCTACCACGAGTAGGGACGGGTGCACTCCATTTCTAAAAGTGGACTCGAAGAGACTTCGACTTGATAGTCTAGTGCTCAAAGCTATCTTGACCTTTACATTACACGCGTTTGATAAATGCTGTCCATCTCTACGACAATATAATATGTACAAAAGTTTTTGAATATTGTAAGTGGTGCCTTCCCCTAAATTGGCTCCCATGTCAATTTCACTTGAGATTGTTTCGTCACCTCTTTGTGATTGATAACCCCATACGTCCCGCGAAAAAAAAAAGAAGATCCGTTTAACTATCCATTTGTCATTGCCACTGTGCAAACAGCTTCACTTTTCTTAAGTTATCAAGTATCACAGTAAGAAGATAATAGTGGTTATTAAAGAGAGTATAATCTTATAGCTTTGAGATTTTTGAAATCTATTTAGAATCTTGATGAATATGAATGGACTTTAAGTAATTTTTGATAGTTTATTTTATTTTTATTTTTTGACGGTGGAACGAGAGCTGTGGTTATGGTGACTTCCGAACAACTTAGTGAATGTCTTCGTGTCTGAACATCTTTAAAGTGTGCCAATCACCCGAAAAAATTATTTGTGCACAGCTAGAAAGAATAAAATAAACCTCAAAGAACTTTTAATATCTGGCATTCTATAGGTCAACAGTTAAGGAGTATGAAGGAAAATAATAAAGGACAGCACGAATGTGTGGGCGCGGAAGCGAACTTAGAGCTGGGTTCCGCAAGAGCCCTTATCTTGGCGAGGGCGTACGGGTGCGTCGAGTAGTCTAATCACGAGTCGCTTTTATACTTATAGAATGTGTAATTTAACTTGCAATATCTCTTCATAGGAGAAATATTTGAAGCCCATATTTTAAATATAGTATAACAACATGGAAACTTTAACATACAAATCAAAATAGTATTTGGTGATTGGTACCATTTAATCTTTGCAAACCAAACCAAAAAAAAAAAAAGAGAGAAAAAAAAAAGAAGCAAACAAACAAGAAAACACAAAAGACTCCAAAATGTTTAATTACAATCCTGTAAGAGACAAGGATTGAAAGTAACTGTTTTCGTGGATGGACATTTAAACAAGAAGAAATGAAATAGTTTGTCATATCTGATATCATATCAATATAATATGATATCAACTGTAAGCAATCAGGTAATAGCCCCATGCATTCATTTTAGTGAGGCTTCATAGAAACCAACCTCTATAGAAGTAAACATTAATCCTTCATTTGATCACGTAAGCTATGTGATGAGTTGATGAGAATAACATTGATGGAGTTCTATGGGGTAATATGCCACGCAGTGGGATGACCGACAAAACTTTTGATCCTCTAATCAGCTAACATTTTTACGCTGCGAGTGGGAGTTAAGGATGAGTAAGCTGACTGTTAAATGCAAAAACAATGCCATACGCTACGTTTGTTACTGCTTAAAGGGAAAGTCTACCCTGATATTGAGTTGATTTTAAATGTAGCAGAAGAATTGAAGAAACAGATCCATGAAAGTTTTAGCAAAATCCAATAAGAAATAAGAAAGTTATGATTTTTTTGAAGTTGTATTTATCAATCAAACACAAATCGGTAACTCCATGACTTATCTTGCGAGCTCCTCTCCCATTTGCTCCTTACATAAAAATTCATAAATTTTTATTTTCTTTGTTTTTGATGACGGAATGGATTTGTGTCTTACAGATTTTGTGTAAAAAAATAAGTGAAATTATTATATTTAGGGTGCATGTAGGATAAAGTATTTTCTTTAGAGAAAATTCAAATTCATGATTTTTTTTCGGTACAGGGCAAATGGGAGAGGAGCTCGCGAGATTTTGGTATAAAGCATCCCTCTCCATCTAAAAAAATATCAGATTTCTTTGATTTTTCTTAAAAATTCAAAACTCTCATTTGCTAATTTGGTCTGTGCAACACGTATCACACAATTTATGAGGTGAACATCTTAGTTTCTTTTGTTCTTGTCTCTCCTGCCGTATTTTTTACAATTTTTTTTTTCAAGTGAATGCCTAATTCGAAATTGTCTATTATCTAGAAAAAAAAAAGATCATTCTGTTTCCCAAACTGATGTCACTCTTGCCACTGGGTGCATTATTTTTTTCGGAATTGTACCCCCTTTTTTAAACAGGATCCTGGATCCGCCCCTGAATAGCGAGAACTAACGAGGAATCGTTCTACCTATAATGCAACTCAATAAGAAAAGTTGCATAACATGATGATGTTGGTATTTTTATACTTTTTTTCATATTTTTATATCAATGACCATATATCAATGATTTTAGAAATATGCACCTATATGTTTTTGAAAATTTCCTTTTCTTACGAGGATACCAGATAATATGTAAATATATTTAACTTTCTTCAGTATTTTGTTTTGTTGCTGAAATGAGTTTATTTTGCTGCTTAATATCTTTGTTATCAAACAGGGCCTCATGGAAGACCACCGATATTGGTGAAAATGTGCTACCTTGTATAAATATCAGAAATGAATAAATAAATATATTTTCTCGAATCTTAAAAAGACACAGGTATGTGAGGTATGCATAAGATGCATACCTCACATACCTGTGTGGTATGCATAAGATGGCTACTTCAGAATCAGGAAGGAGATAATTATTTTACCCCACACTCTCTCAAAGCTGAAAATGTGTCTACACCTGTTGCTGACTGTGTTTCCTCCTACCCCCCTTCCCCTCCCCCTCCCCCTCCCCCTCCCCCTCCCTCTCCCCCTCCCCCCTCCCCCTCCCCCCCTCCCCCTCCTCCCATTTAAAGGGTGCGCGAAGTCAGCCAAACCTCCCTCTGGCACGCGCAGAGCTTTCCCTGAGTTCGTGCGAACGATTAGAACACATCACGTGATTAGGGACGAAATCTAACGTCAGCGTATTAGGAAGGATTAAGTTGGATTTGAAAGCCACTTACCGTATCAATAAGCCCGGACTAGGCAAATGACAAGATGTTAACAGAAGTATGAGACAAGCTCGTGATTAACTCTTTGTCATCTCTCAGACTTGTAGTCCTTTCACTCACTTAGGATTGATTTTGTCGTTTTTATATTTAATTTGTTTAATTTGAACTTACTTTCTGCTTGTTGACGAGCTGCTGGAAAACTTTCTAGGACTTGATCCTGTGCTGTTTGTTTTTTAAGCACTCAAAACGAAATAAACGTCATGGAAGGAAGAGGGGATGGCAAAAGATAAATAGATAGATATACAGAAAGATGGAGAGAGATAGATAGATAGATAGAGAGAGAGAGAGAGAGAGAGAGAGAGAGAGAGAGAGAATGTGATGCATGTACATAAGAATACAGGACTAATATACGAGGAGAAGGGCAGACAAAAATATTTACGTATAGATATTCAGAGACGATCTCAGCATGTCAATGTATTGCACCCTATAAGCTCTCTCTCCCCCTCCCCCTCTCCCTCTCTCTCTCTCTCTCAAAGACAGACAGAGACGGAGAGGGGGTAAAGATATAAAGAGAGAGAGACAGAGGGGGTGGGGAAAGGGAGAGAGGAAGAGAGAGAGAGGACGAAGGGGAGTTATTAACAGAATTGTTTCTTGAAACAATTGTTTAAAGCAAAAAATTACTGCCATCATACGCAATTGCCTGTTTGAAGTATCTTTTCATCAGTATGAGCAATTCATACAGGATAACCTGTGTCTAGCGTCGCAAATGTGGCTTCCAATTTGTAGTTTAAATTATTTACAGTCACAAATTTCCTTTCAGTTCTTAAATCGCATTCCATCGCAAATTTGTACTAATTCTTCAGAGGTCAAGTTGCACGAAACAAATATTAGAATCAATAAAACATGAATGATAACAGGAAATCGAATGATAATAATCTAAAATGCATAGAACACGAACAGCTTGAATAATTCACATGCAAAACCAATTGTTCATTTTAACGTTTCTAAGAACCATCCGATTATTTATAAGCAAGCTGCACTAACATTTTCCAACCTGAATTAATGATGCCGATACTAAATTTACCTGATTGCTAAGAAGGCAAGTATAATAATGGTTATAGATTAAAAAAAAAAAAAAAACAACAACAACATTAGACCTACGGCTTTAACATGTGACAGATAGACTTGTCATTTTCATTCACCAATTGCTCGACCACAGGAAAGGTATATGGTGGTCAATGTATATCAACATTTTTAACATAAATCAAGCATTCTAAATATATGATTATAATTGTATGCTACCATAGAAGTTTTCAGAGAAAATTGCAGATTTTAAAAAAGAAAGTACCTTATTTCAGCATTAAACAATAGTAAACAAATGAGAAACCAAAAAATAAAGGACAGAAAAGAAACTCAAATGTAATTTTCAAAAATTCTTATACATAAAGTTGGGTAAAGTAATAAATATCATAAGAAATGGTAATAAATTTCCTACAAGCTATGTACACAATATTTTGTGAAATAATAGTTAATGAAGTGGAGACATTTGAAAAGTAAGCAAAGATCACATTTTGGTAAAACTTTGAAGAGAGCTAAAACCCTTGGCACAGTAAGAGTTAAATACTATCAGTGGGACTTTGTTATGCAAGAATAGTGCCTTATCGGCAAAAGGGTAGTACTTATCAACTTGGTTTCGAACCCGGGACTTCCTGCATGCCATATCGTTTTACACTTCCTCTGAGCCTCATCGTTTGTTTCATACATAACTATTTTTCTCTGGACGAACTTTCATCGAATTGATAATTCACAGGGTATCAGAGTTCCTTTGGTATCATATCGCAATTGAGAGAAAATCACACAAATCTTAATGATAAATTTATATGAGAGAATGTTCAGTTCATCATCATCATAAAATGAAGTTTTTCAAGGTTTTACTTGTTCATATTCAGCCTAAATTATACGTATTCTCCGTATGCGTCGTACAGTTTACTTTAACAATCAGATTTTCTTCTCCTTGCCGAGTTTTTCATACAAATCAGCATCGGTTATAAAATAGTGGTATTGAAAAATTAAGGCAAACATGTGTGATGAGTAAAGGAAATAGCTGGAATGGCCAGAATAGTTCGAAATGGTCCTTTCCTTTAAACGAAGGTCAGTCGGCCAGTGTCAGGAGCGCTCGGCTAATATCTTCCCGTCTCTCTCTATCAAACTGGTTACGACTTGACCTCAACTATTAAACATGTTAAAGGCGATCTTGAGTTAGTTAAGAAACTGGAGTTTGAGTGGTATTAAAAGTAGTAAATATAAATCTTGAAGAAATTATTATGTGTTGTGTTCATTATGCCATTTTATAGCGCGCCCTGAAAATCACGAAAATGGATTTTATACGCAAATGGGAAAATAGATTTGGACCGCAGCGCCGTAAGTCCTACATGTCCTAGCTTCCTTTTCCCCCCATGTTTTTCTTTTCTAAGCTTTTTCTGTCAAAATCGTATTGCAGATGTGATTTGATTTTTATAGCTGTTAATATTCATCACTTCATTGTAAAAAAAAAAAATAGTTTGATACAAGTGGCAGATTTACTTTTTGATATCATCAAAATTCAAGCTTATACGATCATGGATGAGGTAAATCTTCAGATTAATGATGAAGGTGAAATGGACTGACTTAGGACCGTATGGACTATGATTACCAACCTGCCTCTCAAAATCAGGCTATAGAAAATGGGTTATTTGTAAACGCGTATCATATTGGCTGAAATGTGATCACGTGACGTTCAACAACGTTATATTGAACTGCAGAGCATGCAATATTTATACAATGGTACCAGAACTACTCACAATGTGAACTTTACCTCAACAGTTAGAGTTAAAGGGAAATGACACCGATTGTGTATACCTTCAGTTTTAACGAAGGTCAACTGGACACAGATCAAGACCGTTTTGGAAAATATTCACCATGTCTATCTACATCTAACCATTTACGATTTGACCGCATCAGTTGACCTCAAGGATAAGTGATGAAGATGGTTCATAGCATCAGATCTGAACGAAGGGCAAACGGATATAGACAGGACTGTCCGATAATACCCACCAGTCTGTTCATATCACATCAGATTCCGTGGGGTTACTTCCAATGGAGGAATAAATCCTAATATTATAACTGTAGTAGAATAGACCAAGACGGACTTGACAACGGAACCTCAAACGTTGACCAAACGAGGAAGCTGAACCCACAACTGGGCATCTTGGAATGCAATTCAATCAAACAAGAAAACTTATTATAATATAATATATAATTATAATGTTGCTACTTGAAATAAAGCACATCTTCATTAAACTCAATCATTTGTTAGATGTGGGGTCTTCTTTTCACTTCCAGATTTGAGAATGTAGCATAATTAGATAAAACCGTCCACTTTCAAGATGAACTGTCGTATTTGGTATATAATTGAAAATATGTCACTTAGCATGCTTAGTGAAACCTGGGAGAATTTTGAGAAAGGGGTAAAGAGCAGAATTATGAGGAAAACTCTTGTCTTGCATAAGTAAGCATAGACATGATCATGATAGAAAGCCAATCTGATAGCAACAGATCAGTCAAGAAAGGATTCCATTTATTATGTCAGAATGCATAAACAAATTCACTGTATTGATTTCGGTAATTTAGTTTCCGATGGACAAGGAAGCTGGATTTCCGATCCAAATGTACCTCAAACTTGACACCTATTTATTTTTCATTCCCACCACTTTTTAACCTCTCAGGCGCAACAGTACAGGTGAAATGGCTAGGCATTTTTGCCTCCTGAATCGAGCGTAGCAGAAATGCATACGGTTGGTGGATTATTTGTGAAAGGCTCTTTAAGTAAGCATGCCCTAAGGGCATGCTTGGAAGAAATCAGACCAAGGGATACCCTGTACTGATCATCACAGTTTATTAGGTCAAAAAGCATAATTTGCGAGAGCGGAAATTGAATTTCGGGGAGAAAGCTTTTTCAGATGATGGCCACCGTGGGTTCTCTAGCTTGCTGAAAGTACAAGGGAAAAAAAAAAGAAAATAGAAAGAATGTCCAGTTTCGACCAGGTCAACACTTAGATTCTAATCAAGGTTATGCTAATCAATCCATTACAGAGATTCTCTAACTATATGCTTGATAGAGTGTTGAGAAGAATCACCACAAAAACTACAACATATACCATTATACTATAACTTTTTTTTTAAAGTTGCATTGACGATAATGGCGGTCCCTTTTTTAAGCCCTATGGGAATTAGAGAATTCAGTAGACAACGGGTTAATGCCAAAGCAAAATAAACGCCATCTTCTTAGATTGAAAAAGGAGAAAGCTGTTTTTCACTTCTTTCTTAAGATGATAATATTACGTAGATACAATTCACAGGTGGTGTCATAACATGTGAAAAAATATTATTACAATCAAAGAAAGTTTCTCAATATCTCTATTCTTTTCTCTTTTAAGTCTTCATTTCTCTTTCTCTTTCTGTCTGTCTCTAATTCTATGTCTCTCTGTCTCTTTCTTATTCCCTACCTCTGCTATTCTCTCCTCCTACCTCCTCTCCTCTGCCTTCAGACACTCTACCTTTATAGTTTTCATTCTGTTTGTCTGCCCGTTTGTTTCTCTGTATCTCCCCCCCCCCTCTCTCTCTCTCTCTCTCTCTCTCTCTCTCTCTCTCTCAGTCGTTTGAGTCACAGCCCACAGGGACTTGCGGATTAAAGAATGCAAAATGTAGTTTGTGCCTGTAGAAATGTTATTCGACTAAGCTTGAGCCTATTATTTTTACTTGGATTTTAGAGTTGAAATACATAAACATGACTTCTACGTTGTATTGCCTACTACCGCGAAAGCTATTGCTTTACTTTCGACCTTCTGTATATCAGCATCGCATTCATTGTAGGAAAAAATGATTATAATTGCAAATCCGTGCAAACCCTGTAAGCCTCACAATGGCGGTTTTGACCACGTTAAAGACCGGTCCCGTAAGGAAAAGCCTGATTCACGGTAAGGGCTTAAAGGTTGGACGGTAAAGAGGATGATGAAACGAACAAGGCAAAATACTTCATGAGAACTTGACAAGAAAACCGAGGTAACTGTATCCAAATCGGAGACAACAACCGGCAGCTGAGGACGAAGTCCAAATCATAATGGGATCGCTTCATCGTCAATCTTTCCAAAAGAGTTGGTTGAAGAAAGGGGATGTACTGAATGGGATGATGTTGGTGATTGTGGTGATATTCCTGGGGGTGTCCAAATGGGAAGGGTGTTAAAGAAGGATTAGCAGAGATAAAGGTGTTTTTAAGCTTGGGACACACAGGTAGGTGGAATGAAAATAATGGAGAAAGATGATCAAGATACAGCTAGGAGGGAAAAATGTCACAGGGCAAAGAGTCATAAATAGAGAAAGAGAGAGAGAGAGAGAGAGGGAGAGAACATGGGGGGGGGGGGGGGAGAGGGAGAGAGGGGGAATTGGAGAGGGAGGGAGAGAGATAGAGGTAGAGAGAGAGAGAGAGAGAGCGCGCGTGCGTATATATTGTTTATATGATCATCTATAGTAGATATGAATGTAGCGATAGTTTAATTTTGTTTTATATTAGTGTATTCTGTCTCTACTGATACTAACAAACTATTGAAAAGACAAGGGTGTGTGTGTGTGTGTGTGTGTGTGTGTGTGTGTGTGTGTGTGTGTGGAAGAGAGAGAGGGGGGGAAGGAAGGAGATCAGAGGGGAAGAAAGCGAAAATAAAAGGAATTTGGAATAGCGACATGTACATATGAAGTGGAAGGGAGAGAGTTAGAGAAAGAAGGGGGAAATAAATATATACATTGAGAGAATGAGAGAGGGAGAGAAGGAGACAATGAAAGACAGAGACAAACAAACAGACAGAGAGAGAGAGGGAGAGAGAGAGAGAGAGAGAGAGAGAAAGAGAGAGATGGATAGACTACAGACCATCACAGGACTGCGGTCGCTTAGGTGTGAAGAACAAGTTGTTGAAACATGATCTGAATTGATAGAAAGGAGGTGTTCCCATGATGCCCAGGGGCCATCTACTCTCCCGTGAAAGGGAGGCATCCATTTAGCACGGAAAGGGGGGAATCCAACTCGTTTCGAAGAGCATTTTTACAAATGTAACGAAAAGAAACGTCGAAAGGCCACAGAGGAGCCACACAAGGTTAAGATCATGAGGAATTATAAAAATGAGAAGGAGAACATAATGAAAAAGAAAGAGAACAAAAATAAGAGGAACAAGAAGAGGTAAGAAAAAGAGGAGGAGGAGGAGGAGGAAGAAGAAGAAAAAAAAGAAGAAAAACAAAGGAAAAGAAGAAAAGGAAAAGAAGAAAAATGTCAAGGAAAAGAAAATGTAGAAGAGAAGTGGAAGGAGGAGAAGAGGAAGAAAAAGAAGAACAAGAACAAGAAAAACAAGAAGAAGAAGACGAAGAAGAACAAGAATAAGAACAAGGACAAGAAGAAGAACAAGAAGAAGGAGAAGACGATATAGAAGAAGAAGAAGAAGAAGAAGAAGAAGAAGAAGAAGAAGAAGAAGAAGAAGAAGAAGAAGAAGAAGAAAAAAAAAAAAAAGGAGGAGGAGAAGAAGAAGCAAGAGGGGAGGAAGGCGGGCAAAGAATCACCGAAATAATGAATCTGGCAAGGATGCTGTCTATAATAATATGTTCATTTGGGCTTTCATGAGTAGGCTTACTTCAACGTTTTTATCAGAAGACACTGTCGTATCAATTTCAAAGAAATTAACAATCATTGAAGAGCAGTATAAAGTTGGTAATGGTAACATAATTAGTGTGTTTCTCGGAAGGTAATTTGTAAATTGGAATATGGTCCACCCGACCTCCCCTCTTCTCTCTCTCTCTCTCTCTATCTTTATCTCCCTGTCTCTGTCTCTGTCTCTATCTCTGTGTATGCCTGTAAGATATGCATTATGATAAGGCTAAGCACTTGAAAAGAACGAAAGATCATTTAAAACGATGATTTTGCTAGAAATGAATGAAAAGGCTAAGCTAGTTAGAAAAAAAAACCCTGGATGGATTCTCATGAATAAATACAACGTCAATGATAATAAGTGAAATAAATACATTCGTAGTGAATTAATGTGTGTGTGTGTGTGTGTGTGTGTAGGTGTGTGTGTGTGTGTGTGTGTGTGTATATATATATATATATATATATATATATATATAATATATATATATATATATATATATATATAATATATTATATAGATATATATATACATATATATACAATTTCAACTTTAGAAAGCAATACTAGATGATTGAGCAGAAATTAATAGAGTGCATGTAAAACGATTTTGCAGCCATGCAACCCTTAGAGGCGCTGGTAGTGTTGATAATACTTAAAGGCTGGAAAATAAATGAATTATGGTGACTCAAGGGTAACTAAGTTCAGGAGACAGTAACAGATTATTACTTCGAACTGAATATGGCATTGCTAGTTACACAAATGAATATACAAAAGATAATTATGAAAAAAAAATTTAGGACAGCTCCTTGCGTATAAAGTACTAGTAAGAACAACTTCAGTATATATTTTACAAGACATGACGGTCATTTAATGCAAAAATTCAGAGGGCATCAACTGCAAATAACTGTCGCTTCACATCAGTACGTTCATTGGTTTTACCACGAACTATCCATGGGAGATGATGAAAGAACAGCTCTCCTCAAGACATTCGATAAGATAAAACCAACTCACCTGCACTCTCAAAATGTTTTTCATCCTTTCTTTTAACTTAACTGCAACTCTAAAACTTACTTGTGGTCCTTCATTTAAAAAAAGAAAACTTCTTATCAAAACAACACCATCTTGAAAAATGAAAATGTTCATGGGTTTTAAATATTGATTTCTTGCATCAGATGTCTTCCCACAGACGCTTAGCGGGATGCGGCGTCGTTTAATGTTGCGTGAACGGCACCAGTGTTATGCAAAAACAGCTCCAAAATCATGATCGATACCATAAAACACCGTCAGACAAATTCAAGTAGGCTAAATGTGTTGAAATGTGACCTTCATTTCATGTCCGTGGCATGGATCATATGATGGTTAGAGGTAGAAGAATAATATTTTAATTTGGTATTTCACGGAGTGCCCGGCAGGATCGTACGACCTCAAAGGAGTCCTGTTCATGAGTGAAGATTAAATTAAACTTTATTGCGCGGTTATACTCGTTCATGCGATACTGCGTGACAATGATCATGAAAGCGAAATAGAACCATTTTGCGACTTTATTCGCGGTGGGCCAGAATAGACAGATATCTTTTGCGACACTGAGCGTAATGGGGGCTGATTTTTGGGGTCGTAGAGAAAAGAACAGTTTGTGTCCATTGATCATCCCTAAGCGACGTGGTATAACTTGACTCTAGCAAGGGAGGTAGCTAACGTTATGAAGACTTTATTCTATGACCGTGACTGACCTCGGAGCGGATGAGTTTAATTGAATTCCCCTGAAGGTTGTAATGAATTTTTTTTCACGCAGCGTATCGAATTATCTCATGTCGTGGGGGTATAACCGGTCATCAACGTAGGTTGCAAGGTTATCGTTACACGATGCGTTAAAATGAAGATACATTAACGCTTTTTTTCTTTCAATCCCACGTGGATGTAGGCATGGTAGATGGCAAGGATCGACTTTCATGTTCTTCCTGTCTTACCTTATGGCTCGAGTCCATGTAGAACAACCCCAAAGTATCGCTTCTGTTAAGCTTCTCAAAACACAGGTCAAACCGAACAAGGTAACGTTTGGTGTACATTTCATCCATTGAGAAACTACAGAATCCCCATCAGAAAACATCTGTTATTGGAGATGTCTTCTTTATAAATCACAATTTCCACATCAGTGGACACACGTGACCTTTCACCCATGCATGCTGCACACATGTGGAGCAGCGTAGAAACACTATATGGCAGGGATTATCAGATTTTCACTTACATTTTTCCCCGATTAATCAAATATTAATATTTAGTGGTATGTGATCTATAAATGCTAATCTACGGATACTAATATTATTGCAAAATTTTTCCACAATATCTAGATTATTAACACTTTCGACAATTCATATGAAATTCCATTTAATTTAAATTTCCATTTATTTCAATTCCATTAAAATACATATGCAAGGCATATATCGCCCAAAATACATCATATACACTGTACATATATGTACAATATTTCTGATGTATTTAAACATTTCAGCAGCAAGTGGGTGTGTTCCCGGTTTCTTACTGGTGACCTTCTTGGTGCTATCCTTAAATAAAAACATATCAAGACATAAAAAGATGGAATTTAAGGTTAAATGCACAAAAACTGAACAGTTTCGTCGGGGCGCAAACCTTTTTTTGAAATTTTTATTCGTTGCCAGAGTATTGCCGGACAACCGATGATAGAACTACATTGTCAAGGGCATCTTAATAATAAAAGAAAGAAACACTTAGATTGAAAAAAATATATGCCTGTTACTAGTTTGTTGCAGTAGTAGTATTAAGTGGTGGCCAAAAGTACGTCCGGATCACTATTTTCTTGATCCTTGCAAAAAGACGGAGCACTTGTTCTCAAAATGCAGCTGGCTAAGATTAAGTGAATACCTTGTACCCCTCCGGGACATTAGAAAATGGGACAAAGTGAATGAAATCCAGAGTAACGTTTTCCCATTTGACCCACAATGAACTAATTTCTTCACTTTTTTTTCGTAGAGAAATCTTTTAAAATAAATGGCGCATCAGCATGGCTTGAAAGCTGCCTGTATCAATCAATATTTCAGGTTTCTCGCTTAGTTATGTGAGCCACACCGCCTTTTACTGGTTAATGGACACTAGTTTCACACTCGAGAAAGACAACATAAGATTTATTAGAATTGGATTATATGCTGGAAAAAATGGCCGGCGTGAGCGAGATACGTAGATAATTATAGATTGAAAGGAAGAGAGAGAGAGAGAGAGAGAGAGAGAGAGAGAGAGAGAGAGAGAGAGAGAGAGAGAGAGATAGGGAGATGTAGAGGGGGAGATCTTTATTAGATGGAAAGTACTAAAATGCAAAGTGAGGAAATAAAAATTAAGAAGATAGTAAAGAGAGAGAGAGAGACGGGTGATTATTAAAAGAAAGGTAAAAGTACTAGAACACAGAGGAATGGCGGTGCTTGCGGAAGAGAGAGTGAGAGACAGACAGATGGAAAGAGAGAGACATACAGACAGACAGATGGAGGAGGGCGAGAAAGAGAAGAGAGAGAGAGAGAGAGAGAGAGAGAGAGAGAGAGAGAGAGAGAGAGAGGAGAGAGAGAGAGAGAGAGAGAGAGGGGAGGGGGGGGGGGGGTAAGCATGTGAATATGAAAATAAGTGGTGCACTAAAGTTCGGTGAAAATGACTGATCAAAATGTTCCATAGCGCATTAATCCTGCATTTCCCCAATTTTAACAATTTATGACTCCAGTTATAATATAATATAAGTAAAATAGTTTTTGGAAATTTCAGGGATTTAATGTTTACAGAACAAACCTGATGACATAGCAAGCAACCTTTTCCTCATGATGCCAGTATTTACTATAGTTGACTTGAAAGGAACAGTTGCACTTTATTAACTGATATGTGTATGTGCTGGTTGAACGCTCCTCCTGTTTAATCGCAGTATATTAAACTGCAAGTTCTTCTTCGAAACTCTTTGTAAACTTTTGCCGGAATCTTTCAACAAAATATATATTTAGATAACCTCACCTGCATGAGCTGTGTTGAAATCAGGAAAAATTACAGTTAGTTAGCATGGCAATTATTACATTGAAAAGATGTGAACTTCCCCTTTAAATCTACTTCAGAGTAAATGTGCGTTTAGCGATGATGGCGTACTAGTATTTCAATCACAAGTCCCTGGACAGTACTTCTGCTCAATGCAGCTTGTTACCACCTACCGTTATTGGGTTAGTTTAGGCGGGGGCTGTTTGATATGAATTATTCACGTAGTAAATCGTATTGAAGAAAATCTGTATCTACTAGTACTCTTCCCCAATCTCACAATGTCAGAACAAATTCCTCTTCAACCTAGAAACAAAATCAGTGTGGTGATGGGGTGAGAACTTGGGATAGAGTAATCGTGTAAGCGGGGACACTAGTCTATACCGATGTTGCATAATTGATGACAAACTCCACCACGTGTAATAACCAGACGCTTTTAGAAATGCCAAGCCTCTTACACGATCCCAAAATGGCAGTTAATCATTTTTCCACTGTCAGTGATTGCCTTTCAAACTCACGTAATAGCATTTCAAAAATCGTATTTCAAAATCGGAATCTAATTTGACAACTTAACGTATCTATTTTAGCGCCCGTGGAACAGTAGATCCAATGGACTTAATGAACTTGTAAATAATATTATAACAATTAAGTAACGTTTATTGCTAGTTATATATTTTTACATGTTTGAGTAAGAAATGAATCATACTCCCATGAATCTCCTTATCATTTCTGAGCCGTCATCAAGAGCTGCAAACTTATTTGATGCGGTAGAATTCATGATCGTTTGCTACAATGTAAATGCAGCAGTCACACAGCCAGAACGAGTACAAACCGGCCATCCGACAACCAACCAAATCTTGGTCATCCGGGGAAATTATTTGTTACAATGTTTATAGAGGTCTCGAGTTTGTCTCGTTGGTGTGACCCGGTCACTAACAGGCACTTGATATTCATGATTTGGGAGAGAGGAAGCCAAATTCCAATGCACTTTACGATGTAAAGACATCACTCAATACGACATGCCCTCTTGTTCAGCAAATTAGAAAGACCGTGCAGTGACAGCCAAATCGAATTGGACGGAGTTGAATGACTTTCGGGAGATGGTCATGCGATTTGGTTTATTCCACCGATTTGATCTCAATTATCTCTTGAATCCGCAATACCCCTTTCCCGACAAGAGCTTTAATGGATTTGTTAGAAGTGATGCAATTTACTCGCCAAAGAGGTATGTGGTTTCTTGCCTTCTCCCACCCCCTAGTGGCGTATGTAGGATACGATGGTGTCGGTATACGCTGAATGAAACCCCCCCCCCCCAAAAAAAAAAAACAACAACAACAACAACAACAACAACAACAAACAAACAACAAACAAACAAACAAAAACAAACAAACAAAAAACAACAACAACAACAACAAACCAAAACGCTTGATATAACTTGGAGTAGGTGTACGGCACCTGGCGTATTCCAAATTTTTCCTTTTCCTTCAGGGGAGGAATGCACCTCTGTGTATCTAATTCTGGATATCCCATGTCCCCAATCAACTATCTTTTCGCCTTAGTATAATAATCAATTGCATACCGCTTAACCCATGGCATACGGAAACTGGGTGATACATGTATAGCTTATGGGAATGAGAGTATTCGGTAGTCTGCACGTTAACCTGTTATAATCCGCAGGTTATGCAAAATATACAGTTCTTGGTCGTCATCTGCTAGGTATACATTTACAATCTATATCTCCTCGGATTTGAAATGGCCGAAGAAAAGTGATTATTAGATCCCTTCAGGTTTGAGAGGTTTAGAGTAATACAAACCATGGCTCCTGGTGTAGGCCAGGGCTTAATTGGATGAATATAGTAGAATGGAGAAGGAAATACCTACTTTTTATTTGGGTTAACAAATAGTAAGTGTACATGGTTCCAAAAACGTCAACATTGACTCTCTCTCTCTCTCTCTCTCTCTCTCTCTCTCTCTCTTTCTCCCTCTCTCTCTATGTTTCTCCCTCTCTATTGTTCTCCATTTCTATGGTATTTTTTCTTCTTTTTTCTTGCTGTAAATATATACTTTTCCATTCATCTCCTTTTATTATCGAACGCGCACAAGCCAAACACCCACCCACATCCTTACGCACACATATCAAATACCTACACACACACAAGCCAAACACTCATACACGCTCACACCCCTCCCTCTTCCTCTCTCCGCTACCCCCCCCCCCCCCTCTCTCTCTCTCTTTCTGTTTCTCTCTCCACTTCTCTGGCATCACTCCTTCTTTCTCTCCGTCTAATTCTTGTTCTCTATAAAGTTTCGCCATTGTCCCTTTCGCTTTATCTCTTTCTTTCTGATCGTCTTTCCCTTTCTCTACTACCCTTCCTTTAGCTGCTGCTGCAGCAGCAATTAAAATGAAATCATATGCAAGCAAACAGGACAGCATTTAATTCATTTAACCGGTCTTTAAAATTTTTCAAAGTATCTAGAAAACATTGAGGTGTTTTCTAAAAATATATACTCATTTTAAAGTTTTGAAATAGCACTTTATCTTTTGATAGTTTATATGGATTGCTCGTTGGTTAACTCGAGATTAGTTGATATTTGTGCTGCTGTTCATGAGCGGTTTTGTGTCTATTATCTGATTATGATCTGCCAGAACAGAAGAAAACATGGAGGGTCTGTGGCAACGATGGCCGAAGTATTGAAGGGCAACGTTTTCGGTTTCAAATGTTTTCCACACTGGTTACCACAATTACAATTTTTACTTACCCGGGGAGAAAGTATTATGTACACCCTTTGGAAAGAGAGCTTAGGTAGAAAAACTTCGACAATCAGCTTCGGTTAAGGACTGATGAAGATATTATTGTGGCTATGAGAATCATCAATAGGAATTTCATCTGAAACCTGAAGAATTTCGTTTCGAAAATGGTTTGAGGGTAGCAATAGAAGCAGCCGCTTGACTCAAAGCGGTCATCGAAAAGGGCTTGAGATACCCAGGATTATTAAGGACAAGATAGCAGAGACCCCGACTCACTCGCATGACTCGAGTTTGTTTTCTTCCGGGAAACCTCGGGCACTGTAGTTAATTGTATTTTTTTTTTTAATTTCATTTTTTTTTCTTCATCTAAAAGATTCTTGAAACGATACAGGCATATTGTGATGTGTGCACCTGAAAGAAGACACATATAATTGAATATGATTGATTAAAAAAACCCCAACTTAATTCATCATAATAACAACAAAAGATATACTGAAATCAGTGAATAAGAAGGTTTAATATTTTAGTGTTAATATTAATGAAAATCACAAAAAAAGGGAAATCTTTAAATGGGAACTAAACTTTCATAGAAAGTTGGCATTAGGAGAAACATAATTATGAACCGAAAAAACAAAATGGTGAAAGCTTGAGAAAGTTATGAATATTTGAAAGTCGAAATCACTAATAATATGGGACGTTCCATGGGCAATCCAGTCATTTTAAATGGCTGACATGGGGAAGTCTAATATTTACACAATATTATCCAAAGTCGGTTTACAATGTAATTTGCAAGTCAAAGCTTTTTTGTCTCAGACGTAAACGACCTCATCTCAGGTTTTAGTTTATCTGATTATGGTATTAATCCGATGATAGGCTTAATAGAGGGACTGCCCGGTTCCCGCAGGTATTGGGTTAAGTTAATATCCCTAGCAGACAGAGCTTAGATCAGACCAAGTATGAAGTGAAATGACACATTTTATGCTTGGTAATTTATGGGACACCAAATGACCAAATACCTTGGACGTGCCCCAAATCACACTTTCTGTTCATCATACATCTTTTCTTTTGAAAGGAACACATTCACACACGTATTAATATGCCAAACAGCGTTTATTTAAATGTACGATAAAAAAAGCAATGTAGATAAAATGCCATTATCCAGGGCATAAGTGCCATAGCGGGGATCGAACGCACGATCCTCGCACTTCCAGTCAGCTAGTGTTCTTAACCACTCGGCTACGACACCTCTACATCATGGGTAACATATTTTACGTCTTATCACCCCCCCCCCCCCCCACACACACACACAAAATTCATGAGAACTAAAAAGAGATATTTTGACTATTAAAGTTGGGTTTATTGGAAGTGTGTTTTCATATCGCATGGCGTTATTTTGATGACGGAGAGTACGTCAGCGACAAGCGATGTCTTTGACACGCCTTGTAAGAGTGATATAGTACAAAAGTGAATGCCTAAAAAGTAAATATTGCGTTAATGGCTGGTCTAAGGGTTAAATGGATTGGCTGGCTAGATTATTGCATGCAATAACGCAATCGAAATAGCGCATCGTGTACAGCTGACATGAAAAGTGATAAAAGTCTCGGCGTGCTTAAAACGCAGCGTGTGATCACACGCCGTATGGACAGATAAACCTGATGAAAGAAAGCTAATGCCTGTTGCACATCCTACGTCATTTTGCTTGCGTTATTTCTTTTGCTAATCCAACGTGCGAACGCAATCGCCCATACACCAGCAATTCAACACAACGTCTGCAATATTCACTTTGTGGTCAATCTTTGTACGATAGTCACTCTCACACGGTGCCTCAAAGACTGTGCAATTAGCTGACGCCGCCCTGAGTCAACCATCAATGATGCCTCGTATGCCACGAGTATGAGCGAAGAGGGGAGAACAATGAGCTGTTATGGGACTCTTCCTGATACCAGTATGTTTTCATTACATGCCACGCATGCCTGGTAAATAATGATGGCAAGAGCCTCATCATCTTGAGGGTATTACAGAGATTTCAGGATGCCCGAGAAAGGCATTCCCAAGACTATGAAAGACTCAACAACCCCATCTCACAAAGATTGGATACAAATCCTATCCTCGAATAGGAAGGGTGTTTGGAATTCCCCTTGGTCACTGATGGCATGGCAGGTATGTTCTGAGATTAATGCACTTGACTGCTTTCTGTGGGGTTACTTGAAGAAGAAGCAGTTTACAGAACAACTCGGGGAGGGGGGGGGGGGGGGGGTGGGGTGTAAAGTGCTGAGCTAAAACACAACTTATGAGGGCATTTCTCTGTTTGTAGAACCATTTTTAAAGCCTTAAAATGCTTACCGGCTGGCATGGTTGGAGCACATGCCACCTCACTATGTCATAGCCTTTGCACCCACTTGCATCATCTTTAAAAGGAAATGGAGAGGTGTTTTGGATAATATTATTTTATGTACATTTATCATCCTCTCCTACACCATTCCGAATTCTATTTAACAAAACTTTTTGCATACAGACTGCAGTTTTTTTTTTAAAGACCTCCTACATCTTGCGACGACGTTCACAGGTTAAAACGCTTCTGTACATGAATTTCGCCGTTTGTGATCTAATGTCATACTACATGTATACCATCATAGTTATACTCTTCGACATAGTCCACATTCGATGATAAAGAGAGTGAGGATTAATGGATGGAACATAATATGTTAATAGTATCCCCAAAGTTTGGACTTGTATTATTCTGAGTCGAAGTGACAGCCTTAAGCCGACACTAAGAGGAAAGAGTGTTACGGTCATTTGTGTTTATTCTGATCAAGATGCATGAATATAGTAGCATGTTGATAAATTAATAGATTAAAGCGATTAATTTGGTCAAAGGCAAAAAAAAAAAAAAAAAAAAAAAAAAACCTTCAGAAAGTTTCTGCATTTACTTAATAGGAATTGCTATACACATGCATCGGCATTTCTCAGAGGAATCCGCAAAAGTGGTAAAATATGAAAGAAACCCAGAGGAAATCACTAAGAGTGTCCACTGAGAAGGCGGATGCTTTTAACCCAGTGGCCAATCAACTAATTAAACCCCTAAGCTATGAAATATTATCGGAATGGAATACCCTCTTTAAGAATAAAAACAAGGTCCATTAACATATTTGACGGCTCCTTCTTACATTCCCTTCCATAGAAAATATGTATCCTTGAACTTATTTCTTTCCAGGACGACGCACCACCACTAGGACTAGACCTGCTATCCTATATAGTCTACACTATTTCTTTGAAAACAGACAATAATGTTGACAACAATACTCTGGGTAACAATATAACTATATTGGTAAATGCTGGAAGGAAACATACTGAAAAGATTCAGCTGAAACCAATTATTTAAACCAAGAGCAAATCCCTCTACGTATTTCTTCCTTTTGTGAGTGCACTCCGAAAATGTCCAATTAGTAATTATCTAAATTTGCCCCCTTCCTAGAAATATGATTAATTGATTATTTACCAGAGTGCATGAAAAGAGAGTATTGTATATTGTATTTTTATGTTTATATAATGTATACGTTAGCTCCTTGGGACTTGATGGTATTGGGTTTCACCCGACGAACTGGGTATTCAAGGATGAATGCCTGCATCAAAGGGTATCACAAGAGCACACATTTCTTCTCGTATCAGGGTCTCGACTCAATTCACATTGAGCCTTATAATCTTCAGTTCATGGGGAGAAAATAAATGCCGTACCAACACACCTAACCCCCCCCCCCCCGGGGGGGGGGGCACCTTTTGTATTCACGATATTAATTACCTTCTTTTCTTTCTATCTCGTCCTCTCTGTCCATGCAGTCTATGGTTCCAGTTTGGATACAACGAGGTACTATTCACCAAGTCAGGCATGATGATTTTCCAAAGCGCAGCCCACTTTCTGGTCTACTTCAACTGCAGCGCCAACCCCATCGCACTGTGTTTTCTTAGCCGGACCTATCGCCAATACTTCATGAAATACCTGTGCTGCAGAAACGGTCGTGATTTTCGTCGCCCAATCAGGTTCCACAAGAAGTCTACCTTTCCACTCAACCCGAGCACCACCAGGAACTCGGCGCTGGACGAGTCGTTGCGGACGTCTTCGGCGGAAACGAAAACGTGCACGGTTTGATGCCGAGGGAATGCCGATGGTTACTCTTGTGCATCTTCGGCATGTGTCGGCGGGGCGACCCGCAAGATATAGGGACACCGAACAGTCGACCACTCCTATGATGCAAAGTGCATCAGGACATGTAAGGACATCGTATGGTACGGCCAAAGCCAAGGTCGCAAGGTTACAGAGAAAGTGTGTGCGATTCGATGATGAAGTAAGTATTCACACTCCCAATGTTTTACGAACAAGGAGGATAGATCGTGCTTCATTCAATAAAAGACCGAATTCACAACAAGCTCAAAGGTTTCGGCAAGGCCGACAACGGATCCGATTCGCCTCAGAACGTTAGCCGGAGATGCGTGATCTTGTTGATGTCCTATCAGATGATTCAACATAGTTCTGTTTATTTTCAAAATTAACTTATTAATTGTACAGTAATGTGATTACATCATAGAGTAGAACTAAGTATGAACATGTCAAAATATTTTGTGGTCACCTATGTAAAAAAAATTAAAAATATTTATTTACATTCACTGTACATATATTTTTTTAAATGCTTGATATGAGAAATGTCATCTTCAAATGTTGCCCTCTTTCCATGTTCCCATGTTGTTTCTGTCATTTAGGCTTATTTCATCAAAATTTACATCTCTTTTCTTTCCCCTTCCTGTCAGACTGTAAAAGGATGAAATATTTTGTCTCTATATTCTCCCTCCAAAGTTTGTATCCAGATGCACTGTTATTATGTAGGCCTACATGTAACGGTTTTTGAAAGTATATTTTAGAGGGGAATAAATGGGTGCTAATGAGACTGAACAATAGTGGGGGTAGAAGTTCGTATTGCCATTCCCGTCTTTCACTGTAGTAAAATAGTCTCATCAAAACTGATACCTGATGACGTAATGGGGGTATCATAGTGACCTGATATGTATTTGTCATCTCAGTATCTGCCTCGATGGATTTGATAAATTGCGTTTGGAATGGATTTAATGCCAATTAAAGTTACTCATCATGATACTAAAACGTTGGTTTGTAATCACCATTTCCAGTGGTATCACATTTGTGTTTAACTTATACTACACTGGGACCACATAATTTTACTTGTTTTCCATTGTGTCAAGGATTCTGCTCCTCATTATAAAGTAAGTCTAGTTTGCATTACACTCCTGTCAGATCTTTACGTTCATCCAACTCTGGTTATCTTGTTGTTCCAAAATCCTCAAAAACGGGGGGGGGGGGGGGGGGGGGGGGGGGGGGGGGGAGGGGGGGAGAGCTTTTGCCCACGCTGGTAATGCTCTGTGAAATAATCTACCTATAGTTATTAGAAATTGAAATTCTCCAGATTCATTCAAAAGCAATCTAAAAACTTACTTGCTAAATGCTTTTCATTGATTATTATGTTTTTCTCTTGTATTTCTATCTCTACTTTCCTTACTTCTTTATCCTATACTGTGCCGATACACTCTACGGAGTGGAGTTGGCGCATCATAATTCATAGAAAGTATTACTAATAATATTATAATTGCTGACAAATAATGTCTTTTCAAATCAAAATTAAATCCTGCCATGGACTTTAAAATAGACCGTAGTGTAGTTGACCTCACTATTACACAGGGAACATACAGCTGTGTCGATCAAACGTAGTATACGTCCATATCTCAGTACTTAATATTGAATTTCAGAGATCTATTTCAAATTTCATTCTTGAAGGCAATTTTAAGTGTAGACTGTAGCGGTCAAGTATAACATTCTTCATGTTCTTGTAATGATGTAAGATAATCAATACAAATCATATTGTCTGTCAAAATGGGACTCATCATTTAATTTGTCTCTTGCTGACAGTTATTAGCACGAAGCGTGCTGATCATGCGGTTGAATTGATTGCGCGGGAGTTGAATTTCAGGGCACGTACGGGGAAGCGCGTTGAAGAAAGTACCAGGCATGTCCCGGCGAACAGCCATTATTTCCCCCGGGTAGATCGGGCACTATGTCCACTCAAATTACACTGCCGCCCGGCATATTATCCCGAAATTAAGTACCATGTAGCAACGAGATGGGAAATTAAACCAATAATGGGCAGACAAATGGAGAAAATACACGGCTTTCCAAGTAGAAATCAAGACGGGGTGACTGGTAATTGTTCTTCCAGCTTTCTTAGAGAAGGAAAACAAGAAGGAAAACAACATCTTCGTTTTCTCACTAATGAATAAGCCTGCTTTATAAGCTAATTCGCCTCCATGGGGATGGTGAAATTCGTACTACTCAATACATCTCGGTCTATTGAACAATCCTGATGACCAAATGGTGAGGCTAGCCAAAAGAAATTAAAGGTAATAAAGTCCCTGCACGCTTCCATCTTACAGGTGAAATAGTGGTAACGTTAACAGGACTGGCATTCATAATCACCTGTTGGAACTAAAAGCGTAACAGCGAAAGGCTTTCCTGAGCTGGTGACCTTGTCGTGGTGATACGACATGCGCTCCGACTACATTCTCTATTTCGTCAAATATATGGGATTAGGGATGTGCGCGATAGAGTTTTTTGTTTATAGGTTTACGGTTAAAGTGAGATATGTTTGTGTGTCCGGGGTTGAAGTTAGAAATTTGTATATATAGTGTTAGAGATTCGTACTTAAAGTGTTAGAAATAGCTTATTTTATTCTGTGAGAATATCTAACCTAATTTGTTCAACTGAGCGCAGAGGCGTCACGGGATAGGGACGTTGTCATGGTTGTGGTGTGACATCCCCTACTAAATATTTTTTTGTCGTTAAATCTGAAATTCATTAGGCTGTCGAAAAATCACCCCTCCCCCCAAAAAAAAATAAAAATAAAAAAAAATAAATAAATAAAATAAAATAAAATAAATAAATTTAAAAAAAAAATATTGTTGGGGGATGGAAGATCTATGACGACCTTTTTACCATTTTCCAGCCAAGTTGAAAATCTAAAGACCTTTTCTCTTTCTCTCTCTTTGTTAGAAAGTTTTCAGCTACCTTTTCAGCAAAATTGGTCAAATTAACGCCCCCTTCAAATTATTCTAGCGACGCCCCTCACTGAGTTGACATTGTGAGGTGGCATCTATTGACAACCTCCTCGATGGCAGGATATTTCTTTCAACCAATCATCCTCGGGCAAAGTTTTTGCTTCCTTTTACTGTTACATATCCCTTCTCTCCCCCAAAAGCTTGTCATTGTCTGCGGCGAATTTGAGACTCCTCGAGATCTCTCGAGTCCTGGAAAAAGCAATAGTATCTAGAAAAGACCCCGAGCGCGTCTCTGTCATGTCTGTGTTAAAAGCTATCGAGCTGACGTGGTGTCTTCGGAGAGACAACGACGAGAAACGAAGGATTGAAAGGAAATTTGAGGGCCAACTGGCACTTTGCTTGGAGCTTTATTGCATTAATTGGTCAAATCTTTGACGTATTATATCACATTCATCCAGCGCAGAGGGGCACTTTTTAATATCGATATCGGTCCAATACTGTAACTTCGTCATTATCCGATAGCTGAATGTCTGGTTGGTGTCACTTCTTTCCATTTGTTTTGCAATCAGGGTTCCTTTTTCATCAGAAGAAATAAATCTTTAGGATTAATCTGTTTTCATATTTTGCACTTGAGAGAGAGAGAGAGAGAGAGAGAGAGAGTTGCCCTCGGGAGTTCCATGGTTATATGACATCAATTGTTTATGCGTTGCTTTTTGATGAGTGAATAATATTTATGAAGCGATAGTTGAAGAAGAGGGGGGAGTTTTTTGCAAGAGGGTATAGAACATGCAATCATTCAGATTTATAATGATATCAAAGTCAAAGTATTATTAAAGATCAAAATTTTCAGAAGATTATTTTCTATCCTTTTAAATTACAGAAGATTAATCTTACAGAACGCCCGGTCGATGTTGCTAAATGCAATGGAGACATTTTATTTATATTATGTGATAAAAAGTAAGGTAAAAGTAAGTTGTCTTTTTCGTTTTCAATCCCGTAATCACGAGCTCTCATTTCACTGGCTGCTTCACCAATGCCACTTTGCATTGTTTTTAATTCAAAGTCTGTTACGATAAAATCAAATAAAATTAATTTAGGGGTTTAAATTGAACATGAACATGAGCAAAATGATGAAGATGTATGGATGAAAACGACCCTGCTCTGATCAAATGCGTCGCTAGACGGAGTGTTGGGTGGGACACATCCCCTTCAATTTTGTTGTTGAAACCTGAGATTATCGGCTTTAAAAAAAGTAGAAGGACTTTTTTTGTTTCTTTTTAATTTAGAATCTAGAATTTAGAAATATTTCCCTCTTAGAACTTGTCTTGTGTGTCAACTTGTTTTTAATTACTGTACGACCTTTGCCATTCATAACATTCAAATCGAATGCTGCTCCTACTACTTCTACTACTGCTGCTGCTGCTACTACTACTACTACTACTACTACTACTACTACTACTGCTACTACTACTTACTACTACTACTACTACTACTACTACTACTACTACTACTACTACTACTATTACAACAACAACTACTACTAATACTATTACTACACTCTTTAAAACAAACGTCTAGTCATATTTGTTTGCCAGATCGCCTGGTCACATTTTCTTAATCAGATTCTAGGATTCTATTAATTTTTACTAGGATTCTGTTAATTTTAACTAGGGTTCTGTAACTTGAACAGTTCACTTCAAACCCGAAGCAGGTAGTTTTGACTAGAATAGTGCAGGTACCCGTTGGAATAATTATATTATAGTCAAATCTGACTAGATTCTTGTCATATTTGACTGATATTGTTTTAGCGTGTACTACTATTATTGCTGCTGCTGCTACTACTACTATTAATACTACTGCTCTGCTGCTGCTGCTACTACTACTACTACTACTACTACTACTACTACTACTACTACTTCTTCTTCTTCTTCTTCTTCTTCTTCTTCTTCTTCTTCTTCTTCTTCTTCTTCTACAACAACTACTACTACTACTACTACTCCTACTACTACTGCTGCTGCTGCTGCTGCTGCTAATACTACTATTACTATTACTAATACTAACTACTACAATACCTACTACACGTACGATACAACACTTCTATTACTACTATTACTATTACTATTGCGATTACTTCTACTACCCCTGCTATCACTATTCAGTACCACCAACCACAACAGCAATAAAATCTCCCACTAATTCTACTACTAATACTACGACGAAGACGAATACAACTAAAAGTACTTTAACAAATACTTCTAGTACTACTGCTACTACTACTACTGCTACAATATACTACTACTACTGCTACTACTGCTGCTGCTGCTGCTGCTGCTGCTACTACTACTACTACTACTACTACTACTACTACTTTTACCATTGCTACTACAACTACTACTATTCACTACTGCTATGTATAAACTATTATTACAATCAGATATCTAACTTCTACGAGTAACATACTATTCACTTCCACGTTTATTTACCAGGTCTGTTTTATTATTACTACCCCTCGTGCTTATGTTACAACAACTACTACAACTGCAACTACAACAACAACAACAACTACTACTACTACTACTACTACTACTACTACTACTACTACCACTACTACCACTACTTCTACAACTACAACTACACTACTGCCATCACCACTAAAACTTCTACTGGCACTAATATTTACTAAAAGCCACCACTATCTCTTCTAATACTAGATGTAAAAAAAATAATAATAATAATAAAAAATAACATTTAAAAGTTTTTCGTTTCATAATAACTGAAAAAAGCTTTAACTCGTATCGGACTGTAGTTTTCACAATGCAAAGTTGAAGGATGTCAAATTTATTTGGATTAAGTTTCATGACATCTCTTTGAACACTATTCTTAACCACTGCTCTGGATATCAGTTAGATTCTCACTTTTTGCAAAATCAAGGCCTACAAAATCTGTGTGTATCAGTAGTCACTTCAGAGTACATCATTTGCCATTGTGCATTGCAGCTTAAATTCCACAGTACCTCTTTTGACCCAGTCATGAATCAATTTAAAGGTAAGAGATAGTTTTGGGAAGCTCTCAAAAACTTTTCGTGAGATTTCTTTGATTTTACTTAATAAATAGCAGGGTACTAACATAACTAAGATACTGTGAAGTTTTTTCCTCCTCAAGTGAAGTATTTATCGAATGAAAGGTGAAAAGTAATAAAAATCCCTGGCCCCAAAAAGAGGGGATGTAAATTCAAACAACGGCCACACACATTACGCACAGGGGATTGCCGTGTGTTATAGAATACGCTACACACAGTGCGAAGCGCTGGGTTTATCTGTTTATTGTGCGGGGAACCTTCGGGTGGATATGGTCTTAGCGTGAGGCAGTGAAAAGCCGTTACCAAGCGTTTCTTACAGATATTTACACTAAAATTTGTTCGAAATCGTGAATGGAATGTTAAAATAATCTCGTACATGTGTCTTATGGTAAAAGGAGAGTAGTATGTGACTATGTTAGATAAGTTTCTTGCCAGTATTTTTTTTGCTACCGAGACTGTCTGTGAGCTTTAAAGGACACTGGATAGCAATAGACTGGGAGAAATGACAGGTGCGATGCACAATGGGAATTGTTGAGTTAAGAATTAATTACTTACACACACAGAGAGATTTTTTGCGGTCTCAATTTTTCAAAAGGTGAAAATCTAATGAAATATTATATTATGTTATATTAAGCTATATTTAAAGAATACTAATGATAGGAATTTCACAAAACCTATTCCCAATAAATGTGACATCCATCAATTTTACATTTTCAAAACTTCAGTCTGATACGAGTTTTAACGTTTTGAGTTATCAACGGTCAAAAGTGTCGAGTGTGTGTTTTTTTAAACCTAGTACTTATATACTGCGTCTTCTACTATATTTCTATATTGTCACTATTTTAACTACTGCTGCTACTCATATACAAGTAGAATAAATAACTATTTTACAATAATTGTAGATACTGCAAATATGTTTTTCAAGCCTCTATCAAAGTAAATTTCAACAATACGGTTAGATTAGGAGCAGGCAGATGGGAAAAGAAGAAGATATGCCGTCTACCTTATTACAATGGCTCCGACTACAACAGAAACTATTAGTACTGAGCTACTCCTTCTAGTACTACTGCTGCTTCTCCTTTTGTTATTACTTTTAATACATGTGACCGCTACCGATACTACTGTAGTTGCTATTACTAATATAAATCAAACTACTTGGATTTCTAAGAAAACAAAAATACCAACTTCTTCTACTACAACTACTTCTACTACTACTACTACTACTACTACTACTACTACTACTACTACTACTACTACTTCTACTACTACTACTACTACTACTACTACTATTATTACTACTACTACTACTACTACTATTACTACTGCTACTTTTACTATAACTACTACTTCTACTACTGAGTATATTACTATTCCTACTACTATATCACCAACGACAACATCAAAGGCAGCAACAACAACCACTACTATACTTCTGCTACTACTCTAATATTACTACTAAATATCACTACTACTGTTATTATCAATTTACTTGCGTTTATTATTGTTTTACATCTGAATATTGCTATCATTATATCACGGATATTACTGTCATCCACCGCTCCTCCTCCAAACTACTCCGTATTCTACTAGTACTATACTGCTGCCTCAACTACTACTCCTAATACACTGTATACTGCTATTATACTGCTCTACTACTACTACTACTACTACTACTACTACTACTACTACATCTACTACTATACTACTACTATGCTATTACTACACTAGTACTTCTACTATGCTATTACTACACTAGTACTTCTACTTCTACTACTACTACTACTACTACTACTACTCCCCCTCTACAATACTACTACTACTACTACTACTACTACTACTACTACTACACTACTGCTGCTATTACTATACTACTACTACCAATACTAATTCTGCTGCTGCTGCTGCTACTACTACTACTATTCTACTATTAGGTCTTACCCCTTCAAAATAGCTTCATTTGCTCCTTCCAACACCAACGTCGCTACTAACACCATTCAAACAATTTTACTACAATTACCCATACTTCTTACAGTGATAATATCATTGCTACTACACTATAGGTTTTCCCACCCAATTTCGTCAGAATTGCACCCGATTGAACGATGCAATCATTCAATTTCGAGAGAATTTGAATGATCACCGAGATCAACATTTCAAAAGCTAACTAGTTCATTCAATTTAATTTTATTAGCATGCGATTTCATGATTTTCTCACATAAACGTGTAAAAAGAGCGTTCAAATTAAAAGTGCACGTACTGAAATGCATTTAAATTCGCACCAGCACCACCCTCACCTGATGAACGTTAAGGAAGTCATATTCACGAATAGGCAAGCATTTATAGCATTTGGGCAGTGTTTTTTGTTACTGCTCTCAGACGTACATGCCAAGGTGCATGGCGCGTCAACAGATCGACGGCTGAAGAGACTGAGAGACTGTGCATCAACAATCATGACAATTATGAATAATTATGTAAAGAAAGAATATCCCGATGTAATGTAAAAAGTATCAAACCCCAAACGTGACAAAAAGCACAATCTGTAAGAAAATATAAACATAATACACTTACATGTTTGTAAGTGTTACGTCCGTACTATTAGGGAATAAAGTGAAACTGGAAGAAAAGATTAGAAAGAAAAGAAACATATATATAAAGTGTGATTAAAGTAAACTGTGAAAATGAAACTTTGAAAATGAAAATGAAATTATATAAGAATTACATAGAACTACAGAACTTGTTTATGTTAATTGAATTCGAACGTTCAAAGTGCGGAGGCGTGTGTGCCTATAAATGAAATTGAAATTGGTATTTTGGACGAAAATTGAACGTCTATACAGCTGGCGCGAAATTGAATGACAACTTCGCGTCGTTAAATTGAATAAATTTCTCTCTAAATTGAATGAAATAAATATTAAAAGGAATGATATAACACGAAATTGAATGCTCAAAGAATAAAAATGAACCATGAGAGCAGAGAGTTGACGAAAATCGTTCGAACTTGAACGCCTATTCATGAATTCGAATGCAATTCTGATGAAATTGGGCGGGAAAACCTTTGCTTTCACTCTTTCTACTGCATTAACTACACAACCACCACTACCACTATACTACTACTACTACTACTACTACTACTACTACTACTACTACTACTACTACTACTACTACTACTACTACTACTACCACCACCACCACCACCACCGCTAATACTCAAAACTACTACACGACTACTACTACTACTACTACTACTACTACTACTACTACTACTACTACCACCACCACCACCACCACCACCGCTAATACTCAAAACTACTACACGACTACTAATATTACTACTACTACTACTACTACTACTACTACTACTACTACTACTACTACTATACTACTGTAACTGCTACTTATACAATTACTACTATTATTACTAGTACTCCTACTACTACTACTTCTACTACTACTTCTACTACTACTACTACTACTACTACTACTACTACTACTACTACTACTATCTCCATACTACAACTACTACTTTTACTATTAAAATATTAATACAATGCTGCTACTACTGCTACTACTACTACTACTACTACTACTACTACTACTACTACTACTACTACTTCTACTACTACTACTTCTACTACTACTACGACTACTATTACTACTACTACTGTTGCTGTAGCTGCTGCTACTACTACCACTGCATTACGTCACTGGCTCGTAGAGGAAGGAATAAGCTCCAAAACTAAATAGGTGCCCATGCATGTTCCCCACCCTGTAGAGCCTTTTGTTTAATCCAACAATGTACATTTTACTTTTTGTTTAACGAATTAGTATCCCCCATAATGCTATCAATAAAAAGTGAAATTATTTCTAAAATTATGTATTCATGATACTTTCTTAAAACAAAACAAAACAAAATCGCCTAATTTGTTTTCTCATCTTGTAACTCAGGACTTTATCAGGAGACGCTGTAAGCCATTTTGACAGTTTTGATATTAGTTTCTTTTGTGTGTTCAATTTCATATTTTGACTTTGATCTAACATAATTTTGTCTCTGTCTTATTTCTTCTGGGCCCTGTTTCATAAAACTTGTTATCAATAACAACTGCCTCAATTCTATGACAAATTCGCTCTCACCCAATCAGATTCAAGGATATCAGTAGCTTATAACAATTATTGTAAGTTGTTATTGATAACAAATTTTATGAAACGGGGCCCTGAAAACTTTGCGTCTTTATTACAGAAGTGAAATATTTTTTTTAATATAAATAAATGAATAGTACCCTAAATTGTATAATCTGCTTGTACAACTCAATGAAACCAAAGTCAGTGCCGGTTGATTATTCTCATATCTAAAGTAGCATTTGATTTTAAAAGAGTTAATAGTTATGTAAAATTATGAATGTTTTGTTTATGAAATTATTTAATGATAATTAACTACCAATTAAATGCTCTAACTGTCAAAAATTCACTGGTATTGATTGATGTTTCTATGTTGTATATAGTGAAAATTGTAACATTATAGTATATCATTGCTTTGAATGCCTTTATTTTCATCAGTCTTTCAGAGTTTACGTCTAGATTTGCGTGACCTGATTTTAAATGGAGAAGGAGTGTTGTTTAGTTTTAAGTGTATTAAGAAACATATCAATATACTTATTGAGTATCTGCACCAGAAATGTATGGTTCTGTCATTATTTGTTACGTATGTCAATTTATAAGTATATAAGCATTATTTTCATGTATTTTGTTCGTCAGAGTAGCAAATATTTTCAAAAATTTTGGTGGAAACAAACTGAGAACAAAGTAATAGCCAAATCTGAAACGAAATATTCAGACTGAATTATCTAGGTATCTATATATCACTTGATAAGAGTGTGAACGTCATTGTAATAATATTTCGATTTATATCTGACTAAACAAAGATGGTCACTAAATATGAGAAAATTCCCTTTTTCCTAAAATGTAAAAGTTTTTTTTTTACTTTTTAAGGTTTCGATTTTATTATCACTGTTGTCGTTGATTTAGCCAAATTATTAATGGGCTATCCGACCTTTGTAATAATTCGATTTGTGTGAAAGTAGAACATTAAGAGAAACAGGAAGACGAAAATATGAAAGAAATCGCACAAAGAATAAGAAATTTATGAATGTTTGAAAAAATGAGATCCCTAAATCTATGCGAATATCAAAGTGGAAGTTATTAGTGAATTGATAGTGATGTATTCGTGGTCAAATCTCCTTTTTGCTGTACACTAAAATATCATTCAATTCCTTTTTTCTCCAAAGCGCCCTTTCCATCGGGGCATTTCTCCAATTCTATTGTAGATAGCATATTATTATAGGTCCTCCCAAAAGAAAAAGATCCTATTGAGTGAGACATTTTGAAAAAATTGACACTTTTGTCATTTTGTGTGTTGGAGCAAAATGTGAGAGTTGTCCTCCTCTACATGACAGTGACATTAGCGATTCGGCCAATTTGAAGTTCCCACATGTTTAGCGATTACAACTTTCAAAAGATCATAACTTTCTTATTGCTTGTTCGATTTCTTTCAAACTTTGACCAATCTGCTTCTGTGATTTTCTGCCTTCTTTCAGAACAACTTGCCATTAACTCATAGACTACGGGAACCGGGTGGCTCCTGTATTATGCCAGTGAGAGTTAAAGAACTCAGTAGTCAACGGGTTAAGATTGGATTCACCTTTAAAAATTAGATAACCATGATCACATGTATCCCGACGTTGCTAATTACAAATTGAATGTGATTTTGTTCACCGATCTCATTCAGATGACAAGTAGAAAACAGTTATACTTAAAATCCACTATTTGGAAGTTAGAAAGAAATTATATCAAATATAAAAGAACGTGTCTTTATCATGTCAATTGCAGCAAGATGAAATAAATGTCATGTGAGTCACTTTTCTGAAGAAATAATGTCCAGATATAGACCTTATTTATTGTTTGATGAGTACATTAAGAAATATAAGGCACTATCTAAGGCACTATTTAAAAAATGTTCTGTCATACATGAAAGTATGATATACAGGTGATACATTTTCTTTAAAAATGTGTTACAGCACTTAACTTTATGACTTTACTATTGTGTGTGTTAAGAAACTAAGATTATTATATAAATATATGTCCTCTGTGAAAAGGGAGTATTTACTACATTACCGTAATCTGAACAAAATGTGTTATTTGCTAAAGTTTATTTTCGAAATGCATTTAAATTTGATAGATATATATTTTGCCAAGAAATTCAATTGACGAACTATTACATTTAGCGGTTACAAGTTATCTTGTTTCAAAAGTTAGAATGTGCATTAAGTATTGTGAGGTCTAAAATGTTTAATTGACCTATTAATACCTAATGTGTGTAATCTGACAATCTGACTACTGCAATGCGATATTTTGTAACAGGTGCATGTAGCTCTACGTCAGTTGGCAAATACCTACAGATTTTTAGCACTACGAAAAGGGTCCATTCTTTGTTGTTTAATGTTGACATGACCTTTTTGTTAGATAAATAGTAACATCAATTTTAACTCAGTTCTGGGTTTACATTGTCGAATAACTGATTGTTACATACACCCTTTTCTTGATAACGATGTTAGGTCTCGGACCACGAAATCTTAGAAAGAAATAACACAGGATTACAACACTCAGAGTTTTACGACCCCTCTCAGTCTGTAATTCGTTTCATTCAACCATGCCATTACAGTAAAAATGATCAGCTGTTTATTTGTGAAGTTAGTTGTGAAAAATTAAATAATTCTATCACGTGAACTTGCCTCATCTTGTCTTATTTGTCTATTTTTAATTGATTTAATTTGGATGACTTGAGAGGCCGATCCAGGATTTTGTAAAGGTAAACTGGTGTAATTCAGAATATTTTTATTCTTTAATCTGATCGGCAAAAAAGAAAAGAAAAGAAAAGAAAAAAAGGTTGCCAAAATGACAGGGCCCTTTTGAATAAAAAATTGCGATTAAAAGCAACTTGAAAAATTAAAGGCAAGGCCAAAATACGCGATAGTGATTGGTTGAAAATCAAGTTGTGTTTATTATTTTTGAGTTGCGTTTCATCGCAACATTTTATGCAAGCCGGCCCAGGTGTGTTAATAGTTGAGGATTTCGAAGGGGCACTTGGTTTAGTCTGTGAAGTTAAGGCATTCTTCTAATCAAGTTTAATATTCCACTTCTGACCACTACGTCAATGGATTATTCAATTCAATAGAATTCGTGCCACTGTAAAAAGTGAAGAGTGGGCCCCTATAGATAATTATGAAAACGGCTGCCCCTGAGTTTTCACACAAATGTTCTGTACGCACTCATTGGATTGTTCATTGGAGTGTTCCGTCGAAACTCGATTTTCTGACTTACCAGAAACCTTAAGCTATATAGGCCATCGCACCCGGCTTCAAAGGAGTTGCGTCTTTGGCTAGAGATCGTGTCTGGACTGTCCTGTGTATTCATATGCCAGAATATCCTTGAATATCACAACTGAAATAACACCTCATGTGCAACGTTCCTTAAAGAAGCGCCATCAAAGCAAATATTCCATGCGACAATGTTCACTATGGACATGATGGACGATTCCGTACATGTCGTATATAGGACATAAAGGCATTTCAAATATACTGACTGTACAAAGTAATAATCATTTGCATTTTATATGTCAGAATGTCCTTGAATATCACAACTGAAATAACGCCTCGTGTGAGATGTTCCTTAAAGAAGCCTTTAAAGCAAACATTCCGTGTGACAATGATCATTATCATGATTATTGCCGATTCCGATATTTCAAGTATACTGACTGTACAAATAATCCTGTGCATTTATATGCCAGAATGTCCTTGATTACCACAATTGAAATAACGCCTCGTGCAAGCGCCATTAAATCAAACATTCCGTGTGACAATGACCATTATGGGCGATTCCATACATGTCGTAGAGGACATTGACACATTTCAAATATACTGACTCTACAAATAATTGACGAACATTGATATGTTGTCATTATAGATGGCGATGCAAGAAAGGAGCATTGTCAATATAGCCATATCTATAATTCTTTTGTCTTTTTCCGATGAAATAAGAGATATAAAAACATTAACTTGCAAATTTCAATATTTCTGAGTTACTGTTAAAAGAAAATTCCCACACTGACGACACGCCTATTGATGATGATGATGATGATGATGATGGTGATGATGATGATGATAATTGAGATACATGTAGTATTACATACAACTGAAGAGCGCAAGTTACATTAATAGTTCATACACCATTAAATGTGTCGTATACAGTCTCTGATAAAACTGAAGATCTTGAAGAAGAATATCATTATATTAAATGTTTTAGAGGGGAAAAAACAAAGGGTTTTTCAACATTGTTTTACCTTTTTTCGAAATTCAGACACGGAAAGTACTCAGCAAGCTCTACGATAAAGGTGTTGCATTAAATTTGGCTTGACACACACACACACACACACATATATATATATATATATATATATATATATATATATATATATATATATATATACATATATATATATATATATATATATTCGGTACCGTACAAACTAGGGGTTCGCGGGGTGCGTGCGACCCCCCCCCCCTTAGGAAAAAAAGGTTAAAAAAGTTATTTTTGTGATTGAAAAGGAAAAGGAGAAAAGAGAAAGAAGAAAAGAAAAGAAAAAAGAAAAGAAAAAAAGAAAAGGGAAAGGAAAGGAAAACAAAACAGAAAAGAAGGAAAAGAAAAGGGAAGGAAAGAAAAAGAAGGAAAAACTGGCTAATTTTTTTTCCTCACTCACTTCGGTCACTCGCAAGAACACTGGAATTTTAGTATTCGGGCAACGAGGGCATCCCCCTTCGGCAATGGGTTGTAACCCCCTCCCCCGCCCCGCGGGTTTTTAAAGTTACGATATTCATATTCAGGTAGCAAGGGGCTAGAATATCCAAATATTACAGGAGCAAGGTTCCCAGTTAATTATGTAACTTCTGTATGTGACTTCTGTAAATTTTCACTACGAAAAGGTTTTTAAAAATTTTAGAAATTGAAAAATCGATATTCGGGCAAAATGCTTCAGCCTCCTCCTTGCGAAAAATGGGCCCGTATATGATCAAGATCTCTACAAATGCGATTTTTCTTTTCTTATTATTTGTGTGAGAGGGGATAAGGGTGCAGCATTTTTGTCGGCAAATTTGGGTGTCACACCCTAAAACTTTGTCGGCACATTTGAGAATCACACCCCCTCCCCCATTCAAAATGTTCTAGCGATGCCCCTAGCTGTTAGTTACAGTATACTCTAAGTAATACAGTAATAGTAACTAGCATATTCTTTTCATTTGTTCGACTTTTATATCCAATAAAGAATAAAGTGACGAACTACAGTCATATGTAAGCCAGTCGCCCCATGATTTTGAAGTTTTAGAAGTAAAATTATTTGTGATGTATTGGTCAGAAATTTGGGGTAAAATGCTCTGAAATAAGGCAGAGATTGCACGAGAGAGCATCTAAAACCCCTGAGCTTGCAGGGCCCTTAAGCCGGCCCTGGACCCCGGCCGCAAGGGACTTCGCGCTTCGCGCTCGTGATGTGCGCTTCGCGCACATATATATCTCTCTACTTAAGGTGCGAACCCCCCTCCCCCTTAAAAAAAGCTTGTACGGGTTTGTATATATATATATATATATATATATAATGACATGAAATAACTCCGGATTCCTATCACAGAAATAAACAGAGTACATCCTTACTTGTTTTATGATCGACTTGCTTTATTCGATCACAATGATAATCACAATAATTCCTAAGCCGAACGAAAACCCCACCATTACGACCAATGAAACGAGAATATTCCTTCGCAGAGAAAACAGATATTGCAAATGTCGGTGCATCAAAGAAAATGCATGATCTAATTAAAGCTCAAAATACAGGTTTATCACGGTGTTGATCCAAAGCATTATCTCCGGATTCTTAACGTCATTATCTGCTTGCGCTCTTCCAAATCGGTTACATATGAAAGGTTTGTTCGTATATCTGGGAAAATGTAAGTCTATCCCTTGTGGAAGTGTGTTTTTATAATTGTGTTCTGTATGAAACGAAAAGAGTTCCGCGAGGTGAAAGTGCCGGTGGAAGGGATTATCTATAACCCAAAATGTGACCTTTTAGAGAAAGCTACAACACTGCTTCGGGTTAAGAACAGAAAGAGAAATAAACGATGATATTCCGTTCTTGTATGCAGCATATCATATGATATAAAATCTCTTTGCGATTTCCAAAGGGCTTAGGAAATTATTACCCCGGCTTCGGCAGCAGTCACCAGCGCATAGCTCATTGAAGGAATAAATCCTAACAAATATACCCACTGTGACAGAAAGAGATACAATTGACTGTATTCTCCCCCCCCCCCCCCCCACGCAAGAAAAAAAAATAAAATAAAAAAATAAATTAAAAAAAGAAAAATAATAATAAATCACATCTCCTTCAACTACTTGAATCTTTACAACCCATGTGGTAACTTACAAACAATTGTAATTTTACAGACCCTGACAGAAAGATAGAATTCGTTACAGGATACAATAAATCGCAGTAAGAAATGGGATACAACAGATATTTACAATCGATTTCAAGTCGATTTTAATGTTCGAGAGCACTGCTTCCATAAATCCCCCGGGGAAAGACTCCAAAACTCTATAAGCATAGTAACCTACCCAGCATTTCGAAAACACAGATGCATGGGGTAACAATGCGTGAACCCCTCCCCCCCCCCCCCCCCCCTGTCGCAAGATTTGTTCATAATTATTATTATGGTAGACTACAATTCGGATCTTACATATCAGCTTTATATCAGCACTGGGCGAAGGAAAAGGAAAGTAGTGGGGTCAAGTGGGTCCAGGCATTTTGGGGTGGGAGCACCGATCTTAACTGATGAATTGACATGCAAATCAACAAGTTCATCTAATTTCAGGGTGGGATGTGGCAAGGGGTCCTGTCTTCTCTTACTCACCTTCTTTTGCCCTTTGCCCTTTTTTTCTACTTAGTATCCTTTTCTCTTTTCCTTTTCTCCCCCCTTTCGTTTAGCATCCCAATGGGGAGTGTGTCCCCGTGGCCCCTGCAGTTACGCCACTGAGAAAAAGAATCAACATGTGACCGAGTTTACGAGAGGGTCAGATTTTTGAAATTGGAAGATGATTGGGCTTCATACTGAAACACATGAGAAACATCTGCTTGATCCAAAGACATGCCATCGTTTGTATCAAAATTGTAATATTGTAAGACCTTGAACTTTCCTCGAAAAAAAAAATAATGTTGAATGTTTAAGAGTCCGCCTTTTCTCCAGGGACTTCGCCAAAGAAGTCGGATGTGGCAAGGGGTCCTTTCGTCTCCTTCTTACCTTCCTTTACCCTCCCCCCTTTTCTATCCTTTTCTCTTTTCCTTTTCGTCCCCCACCTTTTTTTAGCATCCCAATAGGGAGTGTGCCCCCGTGCCCCCCGCAGTTACGCCACTGAGAAAAAGAATCAACATGTGACCGAGTTTACGAGAGGGTCAGATTTATGGAATTGGAAGAAGATTGGGCTTTATACTGAAGCACATATTATATATAAAACATCTGCTTGATCCACAGACATGCCATCCTGTGTAACATTGTAATATCGTAAGACCTTGAACTTTCCTCGAAAAAATGAAAATAATGTTGAATGTTTAAGAGTCCGCCTTTTTCGCCAGGGCAGTGGCGTAGCTAGGATTTTTTACAAGGGGGGCAAATTCTGCTTGAAGGGAGACCCGTATTTTTTTCTTCTCTCGCTAGCGCTCCAAAACTCGCTCAGTGGGGGGGGGGGGGGGGGGGGGGAAGCGACAATTTATTTTTTCGCCAGCCCTCAAAAAGTCGCTCAGTGGGGGGGGGGGGGGAGTTATCAAATATTTTCCTCCATAATTCTCTGACAAGCAAAAAAAAAAAAAAAAAAAAATCTCTCTCAAAAAAAGGAAAAGTTGTCTCTGCCCCCTGCCCCCCCCCCCTTCAGCTACGCTAGTGCCCCAGGGACTTCGCCTAAGGAGGACTGATGTGATTTAGGCAGTGTCAGTACTGGCCCCTAATACTTGAGGTTCTTACAATGCCCCTGATTTTTAGTGGCCCTCTCGTTGAACCGGTCGTCCGATAATGAAAATAGACATGTAGATGTAACCAGGAATCATGGTTTCCCAGGTAATGATGTATGAATTCTTGGAATACTTTAATAAAATTCCCTTTTTACACAGGCTTACTGGCAGTATTTTGCAAGGGGCTGGTGTCTCTTGCCAGAATACCAACTTTCCAGTATCTTAATTTTGCGAGCGAGCGAATCGTTCGAGCATATTTATCAATACACTTTATTATGTGACAATATTAATATGATTTCATTATTTACTAGAGAACATACAAAATGATAGACTACCTCAAATATTAACAGACAATTTCTCGAGTATTTACCATTTCAAAATGATAGGAAGCTGCAGCCCCTGCCCATCCCCCCCCCCCCCCCACCTCGTACGCCTTGGTGCAACATCAAATTCCATTTTCTTATTGGAAAAATGTGAATAGCCTAGTTGTCTTTAATTCATTTTGTAAACAAAACTATTATGATTATTGTTATGACGAAAATTTCGTCCTTTTCAAAAGTTGATTAAAACCTCGAAACCTCGAGTAAGTAAGTATATAACACAAAGGTATTTCACATGACATAATAAAGAAACAACAAGATATTGGTGCACGGGGAAAGTATTAGTAAAGTTAGAATTGTGTTAACATGTACATAAAAAATAGGCCTAAATAGTCCGCTTCGTTAGATGTGTCACTAGCTCTGGGCGTCTTCCGATTATTTTGCTTGGCTTTATTACTCTCCCCTGAAACCAAATGGATCAACCCAGAAAAAGTTTAATCACATAGGTTTTAGTAGGTCAGGCTAAACTTCATCCACCACCCGTCGGCCAGCAACCTATTAAACTCTTGAAAGCCTTTTAAGAGTCACGCTTCAATTTTCCTCTTTTTTTCCTTTAATCTCTCGTCATTCTGACTGTCTTGTTTTCTTACAGATTTGACATCACTTTATCGCTCTCTGATGTTTAATTTTTCGTTTGTTCTCCACTTCTAATTTTTAAAGATAGCCTAACGTTGGAGTCTATTGATAATTGTGGGTTATTATGGTCATAATTGTAGAGCCTTGGAATAAAGCTAATTATGTCCTGTTGTTCCATTTTATCAGAAGATATCTCTCACAAGACAAGCAATGACATTAATCAAGAAAGCCTCACTTTGGAATGTTGGGTTATTATGGGAGAGCCTGGGTATAAAGCCAGTTATGCCCCATTGATCCATTTAAATCAGAAGATATGCTTTTCGAAGACAAAAGAACATTATTTGTACATTAGATTTCGACGGAAAAGGGGTAACCATCGAAATTCAAAAATGTGAAAAAGAATAAGTATAATTACAGAAGTCGTCTGATTTTATCACGCTTCCTCGGTCAACAAGTTACACATTTTGATTTCATCTCTGTTAGAGTTTTGTTAAAAACCTACAAATAAGACTTTCTTTTTACAAAAAATATAAATGTGACAAACATAACATGATACATTTTTTGTGCACTATCAATTACATACACTTAATAGAATTACCTTACCTATTTCAAAATAGATATCCACCCTCCCACCCCTCATCCCCCCCCCCCCCAAAAAAAAAAAAAATCAGTTATTTTATTTCCTTACGGTTGTATTCTTTTCATGGGGATTTTTAATTAATAAAAGAAAAAAAAACTATTAAAAAAGAAATTTAATCGTTATTCAATATAAATTGTAGTTTTGTCGTTTTACCTACCGGGGAAGGAGCTGAAGTCTGTAATTCATATACTCACATTCAAAATGTATTCATCATGCACAATGATAGTTTGGAATAGAAAATATCATCCACTTGTTTCTAGTAAAATAGAATAGTTTAACTACTTATCAGTAGGTAGAAGTGTCTTGGTCTAGCGGATAAATTAGCTAACTATTAATTATGATTATGGTGGTTCGAAGCCCCTTAACGGCATTTACGCCCTTTGGCAAAAAGATATTATTCTACCATTTATCTCTCTTAAGCCTGGCTCAAACGAGGCGCCATTTGCTGTCGTAAGCTATGGTCGTAAGGACCGCGGCCGCGCGTCAGTGACTTGCACGCTCCTTTGCGCCTCATGAAAGAGTGATATCGTTTAAAAGGTGATTGCAAAATGAACAATGCAAACGAGACTTTGAATAACTAGCGTATGGGTTAAACTGACTTCACGGGCTCGATTAGCGCAAGTAAGAAATGACGCAATCGAATTGACGCCTCGTTTGAGCCGGCCGGGCTTATGGTACCAGGTAGGAATGCTTACGTTCATTACAACACCATTTTACTTTAACCGTCCAATAGCATAACTATGGTTACTGTTATTGTCACGTTTGAAATATGGCGCTCCCTACACCAGCGGACTTTTAACACCACCCACTCCTTACGAAGGGTTTAAAGAGTATACGACGATTTCGTGAATATCGACCAACGAACTCTCTTGGCTTTACGGACCACTGAACAGCAACACGTGGTTGAGATTAACTCGTTGTGATCCGAACTGTGCTGCCCGCTCCTGTTTTAAGCCAGAAAGGTGTCAAATCTTATACATAATCAAATACGTAAGGCGTGCGTATTTCATGGAAGATAAGTTGAGAATGGTATAAAAATATACGGTTTCTTGGGATAAACAAGATGCATGGCTAACAAATATCAGAGAAATAAAATGTCTGGACGTCAGTATGATGACGCTATCAATATAGGGGCAATGACCGACTGTGTGTGACTTTTGTAATTTTATTTTCCAGCTGGCAAGTCCAAATTTTCAACTTACTACGAACTAAAGCAAGAAGCTGAGTACGGTGCATCTTAGCCCTGTTATTGCCCATACCTCACGACTCCTTTATTCTAAATTATTATCTTTTTTTTTCATACCCCATTTTCAAATATGTTTTAAATAACATACCACGCTATAGGTTTTCAGTTGATTATTCATTTTGTTCATCGACAGCTGTCTGCAAATGTTTACGCAGTGAAAATAATCTCTCGCCCTCTCCCTCCCTTTTCTCTCCCTTTCTACCTCTAATTTCACCCCGTTCCTTCTACCTCCCTTAACGATTAACCATGATTGATTTCATATTCCCCTCAGGCAGTGATGATATGTCCCAAAATAATGCATCGAATCGGATGAGACAGCAAATTATTTGTAGTCGGATCAGTTTTGTAGCCGTTCTTATAGATTCTTTGGTAACCCTTTACATGCCGTTGTTAGCAAACCACAATATGGATCGGTAACCACTATCAGCCTTGTTGGTGTGAGGAATGACGCCTCGCGTGCAGCGCGCATAAAGCCCGGATCGTATGAGGTGTCATTTCAATTGCGTCAGTACCTGCGCTAATAAATTATAAGGCTGCTAGTCAAAGCAATGATTACACTGTTCATTTTGCGCTCACTTTTATATTCACGATGTTACTCTCAAATGGCGAGTCAAAGACCGTGTAAGTCCCTAACGCAGCCCTACGTCAGCAAATGACGCCCTCTGTCTTCGTTGGGAACGGGCATTTGACGCAATAGGTACCTTGAACGTCAGTTGAGATAATCTAGGCCAAAATCGTCCCTTCAGCGTGTCATTTACGTATTGCTTTTATCACACACTTGGCATCGAGACGCTCTTTTATTATTCATGAATCCCATCGGTTAAGCTTGAAATTTTGATGGGCAGAAATGGAGGTGTTTCATAAGTAATTGGTATCCAGGCCCAGCTAATAAGACCCCACAGACATGAACTGACCTCGCGACAGGTCACTTGAATCGATGGAAGGACGAGTGTGTCTTCTTCACTGTATGATGAAGATGTGTTATGGTAGGATATTCTAAAGACATTTAAAGACACTCCACCCTCACACTATTTAACTGAATCTGAATTATTGGATGAGAGAATGAGAGAGAAAGAGAAAGAGAGAGAGAGAGAGAGAGAGTAGGGAGAAAGAGACTGAGAAAAAAGGATAAGGAAATATAGAGACTGAAAGAGAAAGAGAGAGAGAGAGAGAGACAAAGAGAGAGATAGTGCAAGAAAGAGAGATATGGGGATTAAAAGGTGGATTTTTCTGCAATGGAAAATATAGAATTCCAACTTCGGATGGAGGATAGACTTGATAGTCATGATAGAGGCATTATGTTTTTACTTTGCAGTATAAGGTGAACAACTATCCTATGCGTTAAGCTAAGCTGTGGATTAATCATTCCGCCCCAGGAAATTTTTTTGAAACAATTCGTCAAAGTAAAACTTTGTATGTGGGGAGGCCACTAGTTTTACAAGGTGAATGAAGTGCGAGGGAACAAAGCCGGCGGGGGGGGGGGGCGTGAGAGGGGATCCATCCGGATATTTTCAAATTAACCCCTCCCCCCCCCCTCTAACTTTGTCCTCCTTTTCTCTTTCTTGTTTAATCAGTACTCTATTAGGGGCAGTGGGGCTGCTCGATCCCCCCCCCCCCCGTAGTTACACCAATAAACTAACTAGGATTAATCTCATAAGGTATACGTAGCACACTGTACCGTTTCATAGCAGAACAACTTCAGAGGCGACTAGTGTCTTTCGAGATCGTGTATCAAAGATTCCCGTTGTAAACTTGATAAGGAGGGTTGGGAAAGCCCTGGATGGGGATAGATGTAAGAAGAGTAACTGTACCTATACGAGAGGGAGCATGATTTGGGGGTTTTGTCTCGGAACATAACCTCACTATTGCCTCCGAGTCACAAAAGCAATGTAGGAATAGGGTTTTGAATGCCCAGAGAGAGGTTAAATCTAACATCCATTCCCCCCGCGTCTTGGCAATGATGTAATTATTATCGGTAATCTAACAAGGCCACGTGTTGTCTTAACCTCCAGCTTCCCAAAAGGGCTGATCACGTGACCATGGAATGATATAAGACGCCCACGCCTGAAAGTTTCAATAAAACCCTGTGTTAAATCTACACCGCGACAAGAGATAAAGCCTTTGCCCGTGACGATAAAGAAAATAAGCATATCTCCTGTCCTTGTTGTTGCATACTGATGTCCTTATGCCTTCTAAAAATGACACGGCACCTCATGATCAGACCAATATTTTGAGAAAAAAATTAAACTATGTGGAATGATCGTAATCAACATCCAGAATCAACCTCCATCCGAATAACGAAAAACAAGATCCGCCCCTGCACCCCCCAGAAAAAAAAGGAGAAAGAGAGAGAGAGAGAGAGAGAGAGAGAGCGAGAGAGAGAGAGAGAGAGAGGGAAAGAGAGAGATGAGAGAAGATAGATTAGAAGGAAAGAAAGCAGTTGGAAAGAAAACAGTATAATGCAGGAATGACATGATACGACCATCTCTCAGACCTTTCCCCCTCTCGGTCACTCGGCTGGCACTCGTCGCCCCCTCCTCTGATGACCCGATGACACTCACTTCCCCCTCCCTTCCCCCTCCCTTCCCCCTCTCTCTCTTTCTCTTTCTCGCTCTCTCTCTCTCTCTCTCTCTCACTCACACACACACACACACACATACACATTTTATTAAACTAGGAAGGTATCTCCTCCTTGATCAAAGCTTAGCCCCCCCTCTCTCTTTCTCACACACATATTTTTTTTAACTATAAGGGTACCACCCCCCCCCCCCCCCCCGATTAAAGATACGCCACTGGCTGTGTGGGTGTGTAAATATGAGAAAGGGCATCCTATATTGAGAGAGACTAAGTCAAAGAGTAAGATACAGGAGAGATAAGAGAGAGAGGCTGTGTGGGGTGGGTGGGTGGTGTAAGCGCACGCGCGAGTGTGGAGTGTGGGTGTATTTGTGTATGTGAGAGCATACGTGGTACCTACAAAAAAAATCAAATTAGCTTGAATGTACTTTAGCGTATGTCGTACAAGCTACATGATATAGTAAACAGGAACTATGGGGCACGCGTGCGGGAAGCTGCCAAAACACCAACCCTGCCAGCCCCCGAGGAAAATCGGGAGCAAGACTTCCGCTCTGGATAACGGATTCTCGATTTCTACGCCTTAAAGTTTGCCAGTCATCCGAGATGAAACTCTTCCTTAACGTAATATTGGGCAGGAAAAAGCCCAACATGACGACAGCTGTAAAGTCTGTGATTAAAGCAACACATAAGGCCCATCGGGCCCTTAAGGATTGGGTTAGCACACTGGTGTGATTTTTTTTTTCTGCATGTGGTCATCGCATTGGTGGGCGGCGGAGCAGGTTGTGCCCTTAGGTGCACTCTGCAATATACATTTTTTTTTTTAAATAGCTGATGATAAACTTGATAAACGGAAAATGAGCTGTCCTGCGCAATAATAAAGATTGAATTAATGAAATAAAGAGAACAATAGGGATCCTTTACCATGGAAAGCTACCTTGACGTCAAATACACTCTTTTCCATGTATTGAAATAAAGACAGTATTTATTCCTATCCAAGCCCCCCCCCCCCGAGAGAGAGAGAGAGAGAGGGGGGGGGGGAAGGAGGGAGAGAGAGTGGAAGAGGAAGAAGATGATGGGGAAGATGAGAGGGAAGATTAGGAGGAAGAAGAAGAAAAAAAAAAGAGTAAGAAGAAATGGGAGAAAAGAGCCCCCCCCCCCTCCCTTAAATAAAAACAAAAAAGAGAAAAGTAACATAATTATGTCTAAATATTACTTTACTCTATACTCAATATACCATGCACGTGGTAGCCTACGTTAATCCTTTAACGAGATATACATGTATACGATCTCGGAGTGTGATATGAGAAGTCGAACACAGTTTATCACTTGAGATAGCATCAGAAGGTTCCCGCCACTGCCTCGCAGATATTGTTCTCGATACAGATAACCTCGAGCAAGATTTAAAGTTTTATATTTTAAAAGTCCGTATACCCGTTACAGTGGTAGGCTAGAGGGCGCGCTATCAATACTGAAACAAAATATTCGTTATGAATGGTTGCTACTACGAGATCCATATTGCATGCCATATTTACGATGGTACTTCTGTTTTGCCACTATTACTTTAGTTTCTAGTGACACTGACATCTATTTCTTCACCTCTGAATGATCCGTAGTTTCTAATCCGCAAATTCACCTCTGCAACTCGACTTCGTGTGCAGGGGCTTAAGACGATTGAACTACAGCTTCTAGCATTATTCCCTAATCCGTGCCTCTTAGTAAATTTCACAGCCTCATTAAGATCACATTCTCCTACATTAAAGATTCACTTACCCCAGACATCGCGATGGTTCGGTCTGACCGTCATCCAGTCCAATCTGTTCAGGCTGGTGAACTGCCAGTGATACCATGCACTGAAAACATTATTTCGTACGTTCTACTAAGCAAAAGTTCGTAAAAACGATGTCTAGTTCTACTAATTAGTAGTTTGTAAGGCATGCTTTACGATGGAATTAAGTGGTTGGACATGCCGAACGAATTTGCTTTACCAATGAAACTGTTCGTACGGCAGGGGCTTTACCAATTTTAAACCTGCCGTACTAGCGCCATTGGATCGTAAAAACGATGTCTCTTTCTACTAATCTTGGTTAGTTCGGCAGGCTCAACTAAGTTTAAAACTCGTTTGGCTTGTTGAACAAATCAGTCATACAAATATGCTGTACGATGTGTTGTATAAGATACACGAAACTGAAAATAAGAAACAAATGAAATAATTGTTCATTCATAAACTGTTTAATAACATTGGAAGTCAATGAAAAATACATAAAATAACAATTCCATGTTAGCAATTGACAATTAAATTGAGAAAGTGAAATAATGGTTCATTCATAAACTTTTAAATAACACTGCATGTCAATGACAATAAAAACCAGAAACAATTCCATGTTAACGATTGAGAATTAAATTGAGACATTTATCATGGTTTCACAATGAGCGATCTGAAGAGCATTCCTTGTAATTCTTGAAATGTACCTGTCACCCATATACGAAAATTTCATTATCAACCTGTATTTCAGTGTCAATGTATTTCTTAATTTTTCAAACAAGTTTCAAGTTCAAATTTAAACATAAAAAATGAAGCCAACATTTCTTTAATATCTCAAATTTTGATTAACATTACATCAAATCCAACCAGCTGAGATGGAACATTTAATTATTTTCTACCAAAAGGAGACAAGGCACACCCAAGAGACAATGTGGAAAACACGAAACCCCGTGGACTAAACAAGTAGAGAGCCGCACGACCCCACCAGCCGCCCCGAAGCGCCACAGCCAATCCGAGGACCACCACAGAAAACTAACCAAGACCCCAAACTCTCGCAACTCCCTCGCCCCTGCCAATCCCAATGCAACTCCATTCAAATTGCCTCCCTCCACCCCCTCCCTCCAACAAAATTGACTTTCCCCAGGGCCTGACTCTCCCTTAAGGAAGAAGGAAGAATAGAAAAAAGATGGAGAAAAGGAAAATACATGCACCAATACATTCTGTAATTCTGCAAGGTCCTAAAGAATTGCTGTGACTTACATATCAACATAGGTGGGAATATTCAAACACACAACAGTATTGTAGATAATCAACAAATTAACTATAACTTGTGAAGAATAAAATATACATTATAGTACTGCATTGATGTCATACTAAACAATAAAGCATTCCAAGGGAGTATGAGAGGGAAAAATCAGCAGAACAAGAGGAAAAGAGGAAAAGGGAAGAGAGGGGAAGAGATAGAGGGCAAGTAGGTAGTTAAGGAACACATTCAAAAGATAAATAGATAAATAAATATAATGCAAATATGTAAGATACCAGATACACTATGTCATTCCCATAGGAGTTAAGCATTAGAAGAGGAGATAGAATGAAAGTAAGAAATAAAAATAGAAATAGAGAGAAATAGAAGGAGAAAGAAAGGGAATGACAATATACATGTAATTTGAACAATTTAAAGATGCATAAAATGAATTAACAGATACATATTGCAGAGGAACCTGAGAATGGATAATACTAATAATCATAGTGATAGTAATAATAATAATAAAAGGTATCTTACACAAGTTTAAGAGTGTTGATTATCTTCACTGCTTGTGGTATAAAAGAATTTTGATACCTAGAAGTACGGCAAGGTGGTTGGCGAAAGCGATCACTATTCCTCAACTGACGAAAATTGGGTAAGGAATCCCTACGTGGGGGTAGCATGGAAACATGCCTGGATTGTAAGAATGACTTAACAAAGTTCATGAGTAATTGTTGCCGTCTATCTGTTAGGGTGGGAATATCCAAACATCCAAGAGCATGAGAATAATCAACATAGTTACTATATCCTAGCATTATACGACAAGCTCTTTTCTGGACACGTTCGATCTTGTCAGACTGTTGAGCAGTGATAGAAGATGACCACACTGGTGAGGCATATTCAACTAATGGCCTAATGTACATGCGGTAAATAGCAACTAAATCATCAATTGGGGCATCATGTCTCTTTAGTACACAAAGAATATACAACCGTCGAGATGCTTGTTTGACAGGATTATCAACATGCATATCCCACTTCATATCAGATTGTAAGTATACACCCAATAACTTAACAAACTCAGTGGACTGGAGAGCAACATCACCAATGCTGATCACAGGCATGACAATCTGTTTCCTAAGGAACGAGATATGCATTACCTTACACTTTTCTGGTTTGGGAGTCATTTGATTATCAGAAGAACATTTAGCAATCAATGACAAATGATCTTGCAAGGTAGAAGGTTGAGACTTGTGTCTGATTTCAGCTACACTTAAATCATCCACATATTTCCATCTTAAAGGGGTGGAGGTTGCTATATCATTAATCATGATCAATCCAGTTACAAAAAATTCCAATTCAATTTCACTCACTATAGTCTTAACATGCAGTATGACAAGACAGTGAGTACGCTTGACATACAAGATAGTTATTCAAGAAGACTGACTAACTTTGAGACCACATTTTGCAAAGGTTGGATGGACTGATTGTCTTCAAGGTCTAGGATTACTCTTTCAACGAAGAGAGTCGTCTTGGCCAAACATCGGGGGTTGTGCATGTTGAATGCATAAATAGCTGCCATGTAGCAGCTGAAGGAGCTGATGATGTCATCATTTGTCGCAACAACGACTCCATCCACAGCTGTCTGGAACTCTGCTGCTTCTGTCAGCTGGCCACTGTACATGATGACAGGGGAAGGCATTTCATCCTGTAAAGAAATGTTATTGAGATTCGAATTTGATTTGGAGGAAAAGGATACTAGTATTTGAGTCGGAGGAGAAAGGTATCAATTGGTTATCTACCACCCAATAAAAAAAGGCGATGGCAATGGTTTGAAGTGGAACAAGGAGTTTGTATTTATTGAACATGTAAAAGCAGCATCCATGCAGTGGTCCTGACGTGAGCGTATTCTCAAAGATCAATACCCACTGAGCCGATCAATTACAGGCAAATTCAGTTGTCAAGGACAAGTCACCCACGGCTGACGCCCATGAATTTCAGTACGCATCCAGCGATATTTTGTTCCACGCAAAAATAATAATCTGTTTTCTATTTCATCTTACAATACAAGACCAGATCAGGTAAAAACACAAATATTATTTTACTACTGTACAAAAAAGACATCATGTTGGCTAGTGTCATTTGCTATTGGATTTGTGGACCTAGCACTGAACTATGGTGATGCACTTGTGTACTTCAATCCAAAGATCAAGTTGTAAACTTTCATGAAAATCCCTTTAAGTATATGAATTTAGTAATACTTGGCCAATCTTTAAGTCTGAGTTAATGACCACATATACAATGAGAAAACAAATTCAGCAGTCCTAGAGCAAAAAAAAATAGGAAAAACGTTAAAAGATACTGTGATGATATTTACATTATACAACAAAAAGCAGAGCTACATGTAACTCCAGTGGCGTAACAGCCGGGGGGGCAGGGGGGGCAGACTGCCCCCCCCCCTGAAGCTTTTCACCGGGAAAATTTAAAAATTCATCGGGAAAAATGAAAGGAGGGGAGAGGGAAAAGAAAGGGAAGGAAGAAAGGGAAAAGAAGGGGAGAAAAGGGAAAGAGGGAAAGGAAAAGAAGAAGGAAAGGGAAAAGAAAGGAAAAAGAGGAAAGGGAGAAGAGGGGAAAGGAGGGAGAGGGAAAAGGAAGAGGAGAGGAAAGGGGGAAGGGGAGAAGGGGAAAAGGGAAAAGGGAAAGGAAGAGAAAAAAAAAGAAGGAAAGGGGGAGAGAGAGAAAGGGAAGAGGAAGGAAAAGGGAAGGGAGAGTGGGAGACTTTGATAATCAAGAGAACCAATGTAATACTTAAGAACTTAAGAAGGAAGGAAGGAATATGACAAGAAAGTGTAATTGAAGAATTTGAAGTAAATAATCCGTTTCCGTTTATACCACCCCGTTTATTTTCGTGTTTTGTTTAGTTTTTTTTTGCTCAGCTCACCCCCCCCCCCCCACCCCTGACAAATGATACCTCTTAGACCGTAAGACTTTGTAGACCCTACATACAAAGTCTTAGGCAGTGTTGTGTAAAACCAGTCATGCTAGTAGACTTTGTTCAAATAGCGGGCATCTTCAAGGTTTAAAATGCCTTAAACTCGAGAGCTTCCGGGAGCTCCGCCCCTGGACCCCCGGCAGGGGCTCTGCCCCTGCACCCCACCAGGGGCCCTAAGGCGGCCCCCTGGACCCCACCCGCATAGAGCTTCTCTCTGACGGGCTCGCGATGTGCGCTAAGCGTGCATTTAGGAGTCAGGGGAAATTACTTCCTTGCTCCCCCCCCCCCAAGGAGCGGTTCTACGGGGGGCTTTGGGGGGCTCAAGCCCCCCCCCCCCAAAAAAAAATCGCTTAATCCCCCCCAAAAAAATTTGACGACAAAGGTGCAATTTTAATACTATAAATTCAATTCAGTTCAATTCAAAATGGTATTTGTTAAAAATAATCATGCGTCGAAACATAAAACGTTGAATTGTGAACAATTTACAAATACAGAAAATCATTTACATCGCAGATAATACATTCAAATTAATAATTTACATTTTTAATCTTTATAAGTTTTGCTCGCTCGCTTCGCTCGCTCGCAATATATAACTGCCACAACGTAATCGGGCTGCGAGATGTTTAAATATCCTCATATTGGGGTAGTTTTATAGCCCAACAATTTCTGTACATTTTCACTACAAATAAAGTCAAAATTTTTAACTCGCTCGCTTTGCTTGCTCGTAATATACATGTAGGCCTAAACTCCCACCACATAATTAGGCCGCGAGATGCTCAAATGTCCTCATATCTGGATAGTTTTATAGCCGAATGTTATTTCTGTACATTTTCGCCAAAGAAAGTGTCAAAATTTTTGCTCGCTCGCTTCGCTCGCTCGCGTTATATAACTACTATCTCATAATCGGGCAGCAAGATGCTCAAAACGTCCTTATATATAATATGCGGAGGTTTAGCCGAATATTCTGTACTTTTTCACAAGTGTCAAAATTTTTGCTCGCTCGCTTCGCTCGCTCGCAATAAAAAAGAAACTTGAAATTCTGGCAAAGAGCGTCCCCTCTCCTCCTGAGACATGACTACGTCTATGGGGAGGAGGGGGGGGGGGGGGGTGTAGGGGCAACTTTATTGTTTGCCTAGACTACTGAATACTTTTTTTCTGCTGAACTTGTAGAAGTTGATCTTCAGTAATCGGTGGCAATTTTTATTGTCGGTAATCAGTGGCCTATACACCCCCCCCCCTCTGAAAGTGGTCTAGAGACGCCCCTGATTACACATATACTTCAAGCCCCCAGTAGCCCCCCCCCCCCTCGAAAACAATTCCTGACCGAGAAATTTTTTGCTCTTGCCCCCCCTGACAACCGACCCCTGTTACGCCCCTGCATGTAAGCCAGTTTGATGTTGTACTTATTGGGTGGTATTTTGATGGTGCAAACTAAGTTAGTCTGAGACTAAATTCCCGACTAGCCTCGGATTATCTTCCAAATTTTAAGCCGAGGCTTAACTTTGGTATTCAGATGCTATACTAAAGTTAAGCCTCGGCTTAAAATTTAGAAGATAATCCAAGGGTAGTCGGGACCTTAGTCTCAGACTAACTTAGTTCGCGCTATCGGAATACCATCCAATAGGATTAGGAGATGTCTAAGGGGGTGTACCCCTACAGTCTACAGGTTTACTTACAGACTCTTCATTCTCCTTATGCTCCTTGAAGATGTTGCCAATCTTCTCCCGGAACATTGTTGGTACCATGATTATGGCCGCTCTTGTTACAGCATCTGCAAAAGAAGGGAAATTTCATGTTAATGGCAAAGCACTCCAATCTATGCATTACATGCTATACATGTAAGTGGAATGGGTTAAGTCGAGCTAGTATACATTTTCGTATTTTCCACTTCATATCCATTGTACAACGAAACTTTGAATATCATAGTTGAATTTGATCAATTTCTGCATTAAACATGACAGTGTCTCAAAAATGAACAGATATTTACAGGAGTATTTTTTAAAAATATGTGAAATTTACACTAGTTGGCATGGATGACAAAAATTATCAATCATCTGTAAAGGCAGGTGCTACATCACATGGCGTCAGAGGCTGAATCAAACAAAAACAATGCAGGATGTAGATTAATTTAAGCTATACAATAGATAGTCGGATCACATTAGGCCGTACAGTAGGTAAAATTTTCTACAGCACCCGACTTTACTACAGATGATTGATAATGCAATAAAGAAGATAAAGGGAACATCTGGAAGTGGCTCTACAAGTAGCAAATGTGTAACAAGGAGGCTGACAAAAGAATTCAATGGCTGCATGTCAACACAACTTTTATACACATACACATCATTAAGAACCTATAGAAAAACACACTCTAATGAATGAGTTACATTACAATTGACATACCTTGATATTCCTTGTCATCCCGAGTGACTGGAATCCTCTCGGCTAGTATCTTGAAACACTGTGGTGTGGATTTTGCTTTCAATCGTTTCCCGTACTTAACAATGGCCATCCCGAATTTTTTGAACCCTAGGGTCATTTTGCCCTTGAAACCCTTATCCTCTGAGCTGCCAATCAGCCTGTCCATTTCAGTCATCAGCTAAGAAAAAACATACAAGAAAACAATTAATAAAAAAAAAAAAAACTTCACTCATTATGGCCGTTTCATTTTCTTTGGAATATCTAATGTTATGGCCTGTGTTGTGCAAGATCATAATTTGGCACACTACAGGGTCTAACAGCAATATCATTATCACATCCCTAAAGAGCATCATATTTTCAAGAAGTTACTGTAAAAGACTCCAGAATAAAACTCAATTTGTTTCTTTTACCTGCCACATATTTGATCATTCACAAGGGTTTAATGCACAAGAATCACCGACATTGTGCAAAGAATGATGTATATTAATGCATTAATTTGGCATTCACCAAAAACAGACATATCATGCCACATTTGAAATGTACATAGAAATTTATACATTATGTACATGTAAGTGGATGATTGTGTTTGTTTTTCAATATTAAATGACTTCGGCATTCTTTGGAATTTTGGATGTATTCACTGGCATGGCATACAGTCGCCTGCTGACCTGTGAATAAATGTTAGAAAACACTTGAACCCTGATGGGATATTAGAATGTAACAAAAAATGTGACAAAAAATACAGTAGACGAAATGGTATTGTAATTAGACCAAATGGTAATTAGACCAAGTGATACATACAATTCACCCAAGACAAGTGGCGATTATGTTTACTTAGACGTACATGTACTGGCTATAGACCAAGTGCAAATTAGACCAAATGAAGATTGGACCAAAAGGGTTTAGCCCATACGAAGTTAGCCCATATTTAGACCAAGTGGGCATAAACCATCTTACATGTAAATTCTTAGGGGACCCCAACAATCCCAACTTCAAAATGGCAGATCGGCGAAAATCGTCGACTGCCTGGAATGACGTTAAAAAGTCACCAATTTACCGAAAATCGGCCACCAATCCGCGAAATAATGCTAACAGCAAAAAAAACTAAGAATCTATTGATTTCAAAAATGTTTTTGAAAATTGATTTTGTTTTTGGATTGCTTTGATTTTCATGGATTTTAAAAGCATCGTTCGTACGGTGACAAATCATACAGAGTTCACTTAGCGTCCCTATACAGCGTACGATATTGTGACTGATCTAGTCTGAAGACGTGTTGTTTTTTCGCGAGAAGAATGTGTTCTTGTTTCTGAGAGAAATTGGACCAACTGATATAAAGTTACATGCATCATAGTGACAGACCTACTATTAGACCATAGTTTTAGACTAACATAGTGTTGTAAAGTTTGCCTAACATTAGATCCATCCAAGTTAACTCAAGGACAAGGAGCTCCCTGAGTTATATCCAAGTTAGATTCCGGCACTTGCGCACACAAGAGCACCCGCCAGTCATGAATACGACCACCAACGACACGTACAACACAGCATACAAATACATGAACAGAAGCTCAATACTCAATAGTAATAGGCCTACAATCATTACAATATCTAGTGTTCATTTTGAAAGAAATAACTAATTGAAATATTACCTGTTAGCCATTTTTTCAACGACAACGTCAAGTCTCCTTGACCTTGCAACCCAGCTGCTCGATATTCGTCGTCGTCTGCGATGAAATTTTGCTCGCACGATCCCGATCGAGCTGAAAAAGTGTGGTCACGTGATCTCAACAGCGGGAATATATACATCGTAAAGCTACCACAAAAATTGTAAAACCAATTGCTCCAACAAATTCGTAACAGCGTTTACGAGTTATCGATGCTTTACTAACTATTGCATTGTCGTAGAACTTCCAAATTCGATTGGTAAAACCCGCTCTACAACTATATCCATTATATGTACGAGTCTTGCATACGCCCGGTTTTATTTAAAACTCGTAAAGCATCGTAAAAACTGGCAGCATATGCTAAACCAGTTCACTTTACTAATTTAAATTAGTAGAACACTACGAAAAACAAGCTTTTGTTTTCAGTGTGGGAAAGGTTAAATCCATTAACTTAACTCCATCAGCACACATTAATTTCATTCAGATTCAGACAACACCTTACTCCAAGCTTTGTTCTTCTCAAAAGTGTCCAGAAATTACTTATTTCATATTCTGCATGATTTATTCAGTTATTCGTTGGACAAGATAACATTCAAGATCTTTAAATAATAGAAAGAAAGAAAGAAAAAAAAAGAAGAAATTATGTGAAGATCGCGGAAGTTAGTATTCGCCTCAGCAAGTCATCTCTTTAAACAAACCAGACCAACCAACAATCCTCTCGTATAGTTACGGATCAGTCAGAACAACATGAGGGTTTGGGGCAAGCTCTGCAGGAGACTGATATCAGTTCATTCAGGACTAATCCTCATAGTTAATGATAATCATTTGAAAGAATGTATCACCTATCAGCGTTTCACTCCTACAATATCTCTCAAATATCTCTCAATATCTTTCAAAGGCATGTATCTTCGTGTCCTTACAGGCATACTCCTAAGAAAATATTTGAGAGCCTGCAAAGTATCTCCATGATATATAGTAGGTCTACAAAATTTGTTTGGAATGTTGACAATACTTTCAATTGGTGTCCCAAGTCCAAGAGAATTGACACAATACTGCATGCAAGATAAAACGAATGCATTTTAAAATTAGACTACGGGGCCTCTCAGAAGGATAAAAAAGATCTCAATGTGAAGGGGACTGGGTTTAATAAATAGAGTTGGTGGCACTTGAAATGAAGATTACAACACGAAAGCATTCAAACAGACCATGTATTCGATATATTCAATTCTTCTCCAAGAATCTTACTCCTTGCATTCACTCGTCGCAATGTATTGTACTTTAGTAGTCAGATTACAGGATTCATACGTTCTCTTTTCCTATGTCGGACGAGCCTCTGACAATCGGCAATCGAACATAATCTATTTAAAAAAATACCATCGAGCCCCTGGTCCCATTATGATCCATAATATTCAAATTTCTCTGCTTTAATTTAGATATTTTAACCCTTTCAAGACAATTGACCACATTTTGTGGTTTGGCTCAATAACTTTTGATCCAGAGCTCTAAAAAATTTACCAGATGCACGAGTAGAAAGATCAAAATTTTCTGCACACACTATGTCCATTTTAATTGCATGACCATATTGCGTTTGATGCCAGGAATTTTAAAAACAAGAATAAGCTTTGAGATCCTTAAATTGGCAACACATTGAGAGGTTTTAAATCATTGTTTTTCACCAAAATTGGCAATTTCTTTCAACTATTCAACAAATTTCTAACCATGTATATTGTTTTCAAAGACATTACACCTTATTTGAACCATGTAGCACTAAAAGAAAAATATTATTGTTGCCAATTTGAAGAACAAAATGTGATCAATTTAGCCCTTAAATAATCACTGTCCTGAAAGGGTTAATAGTATCATTATGATACTAAACATTGCAAATTTTATTTCATACAGTCGAACACATTTGCCATGTGAGATGTAAATAATGATTGAGGGGATAATAACTGTCAAAAATGAGTTCCCACATTTAGCTTATACTGTGCTCAAGACTGTAGACCTACATGAGAAATGACACCATTATGAACTCATGTATCACGCTGCAAGGTAAGCCTAATTTGTCCAAAAAATAAAAATGACATTTTTTATGAGAATGAATTGTTCCATTAGTTAACCTATTTTGCCAGTTAAAAACTTTACGACGCAGTATTTTTTCTGCGTGTCACACGGAATCCAATGTATTGCAGTGATGATATTTGAAAAATAGCTTGATGTCAGTTTGGGCTTATGACGTCAGCCTGGCCGTTAAACTAATCAATATATAAAATCCAATTCAACCTTTGTCATGATAGATCGATTGCAACATACATGGGTTACATATATATATACACTTGATAATTCATGTAGCCGGTGGTTAAATGGGACCAAGAGAGAGAGAGAGAGAGAGAGAGAGAGAGAGAGAGAGAGAGAGAGAGAGAGAGAGGGTGGTAAAAAGGAAAAAGACTAATAAGAGAAACGTGACAGAGGCACAGAGAGAGAGAGAAAAAAAAAACGATACGCGGAATGTGTGTGTGTGTGAGAGAGAGATATCGTCAAAGAGATTGAAAAATAACGGGAGACAGAGAGATGGACTACTATGGCGAGAGAGAGAGAGAGAGAGAGAGAGAGAGAGAGAGATACAGAGAGACAGAGAGAAACTAGTTTACAGGCACAAACCCTTGTTAATCGAAACGTGTAACACAGTGTCTCAACTTTAAGACTACCATAGGCCCTGTACTATAGCTGCTGCTATATCGACACAACCAGTAGGAACCTGGACTAGGCTTCTCGCAAGACACAATTGATTTCCTAATGAAGTGTCAAATTAGGGTCTGTGCTTGCAGACTAGAGATAGACACAGAGACAGAGAGAAAAAAAATAAACAAAAAACAAAACAAAAAACAAAAACGGGGAAAAAACCCAGAAGCACCTGTATCCCGTTTAGCCATTCCGTTTACCCGACGACATCGTAGTAATTAAACTCTGCGCTCAAAATAGGTTAAGACCCAGTTTCCCCTCCCCCTGGTGGTAAATACGATACTTGATCGGCCATTGCGACTACGAACCGTGATCACGTCGACGCTTGAGATCATGTGTCGGCGAGGGACATGGTACGTCGACCCGTCGATCATTGTGATCGATGAGGGGACCAACGACAAGGTGGGAATTGAAGCATGGACATGTTTACTCAATGTGAAAAAAAATTATTTGTTTATGAATCTTGACCCCCCCCCCCCCTCTCTCTCTCTCTTTCTGTCTATCTCTCTGTATCTCTCTCCGTCCGTCTCTCTGTCACTCTTTCTTGTCTACGTCTTTCTGTCTCTTCAGTTGATAAACCCTTCTCCCCATGTCCCCCCCCCCCCTCTCCCCGTCTGTCCCGCGCAACCCAAGTATTTTTTGAAAAATATTCTTAGTTTATAGAAATTGAATTCAGTTCTTACGCAGTGAAAAAAATCAAATAAAGTGACCTTTGGTAAAAAAAAAAAATATAAATTAAAAAAAAAAAAAAAAATTGCCATATGAAATGAAAGAGACTCATTTTAAATAAATTTGAACACTGAATGAAAGACACAGAAGAAAGAAAAAGACAATAAAAAGATGATTTTTTTTGGGGGGGGGGCTAGAAATTTTCTTCAGCCATCCATTATTCTCATTCCGCCTTTCTTCTGTCCATTGACGAAGCGCAAAAACACCAGATTCGCGTTTCAGTAAGAGTTTCTGGTGATCTGAAACCGAATAACGTCCTCTGAGGGGTTGACTTCTTCCCCTGACAATGCTAACCTTGAGAAAACCCCTTCATTCAATCATTTAACACCAAAACCTTCTTCGGCACGAGTGTTTTCGGCGTTTGGTTCTGATGACCAAGTTTTGGCTGCAGCTTTTAAAGACGTATACGCTGTTATCAATTAAATTTAAAACAGCAAATTAGCGGCACTGGAGAAATGAGAATAAGAAGAAAGTAGGCCTAGACGAAGAAACTTTCACTTCGCTTTACACATTACCAGAATATAATAAACCTTAAAAAAAACTAGCACTATCATTTTTAATACAATCTTTGAGGATATCCATACCTTAATGACTATTACTGCTATCGCTCGGGACAGTAAATGATACATTTAAGTGTCGTTTATGAGTAAAAATAAGCCTTGGCTCTTTTTTGAGGAAGCTGTTTAGCAATACGATCTGCGCACGACCTGGCAGATTGTGAAAATGTAGCTAATTGTTTTTGTGTTTTTTTTTTCCAAGGAAAGAGAAAAATAAAATAGGGAACGGGAGAAGATGATCGGAGGAGATATGCTAGTAAACATGACTTTTCGGTGGATACATTTCGTTTTCCAGTTTTAAATCTTATAAATTATGTGAAAGATGATACTGCTGCTGCAATTGTTTAAAATCCAAAAATTTTCTTCAGCACTTGCTATCATTTGATATTTCTGGGTCTAGCATAATGGTTTTGTTTCAAACTTTCGACTGATTTATCTCGTTTTTCAGTCTAAACCATAAATAGTATTATCATCCAAAGACAATGATCACATTTTGTGAAACAAAGAGATGTACACTTTCAGATTATTTTCTCAGTAATTTTTTTTTTTTAAATGGCACCAGCAGTATACATAGATAAGAAGAGCAATTCCGGAAGGGGGGGGGGGGGGAGTAAAGATCGCACGCACATTATCATTAAAGTATTCTTTTCAAGGTATGTAAGCCCTCAATCTCCCCTAGTTCTTTTTTTTTTTTCAAAATCGTGAATCCGCTGTCAAGGCGTCATATAAATGCAGCAACAGAATTATAAAGCATCGTTATTGCGAGATTTAATAATGAACCTTATTTTTGCCTGAGTTTGGGATATAAAAGGACGGCAGTCAGGGGGGAACGGGTGGAGATGGGAGGGGGGGGGGGGGGGAGGGGTTACGGGTGTCCTGACCCTCCTTCTTTAGTTGCCATAGGCTTTTTCTTATTGCCCCCTTTTTTGATTTGGTTGTGTTTTGGTAGATTTTTAAAATTAATTTCTTTTGTTTGTTTGTTTGTTTTTTTCTATTTTTTTGTTTGCTTGCTATCTTGCTTGTAAAAAGTATTTGATTTTTTGCTTGTCGGAGAGCTTGGGTGTCAAATCAACACCCCAAATCCTTTTTTTTCCTTTCATATTTTTCTGGGCATCGGACCTCCCCCCCCCCCCCTGTTACAAAAGCCTGGAGCCGCCCCTGGTATGGTGCTGATGGGCTATATACCGACGATTCTTAACACCATTTCTGGCGATTACAATCTACCCTGTCAAACTAAATGGTTTACTCCATCCCATAAACAAAATCCTGCCTTAAGTTCGTCGAGAAACAGCGAAAGAGAAAATCATGAGGTTACATTATATACTAGTACTGTCGGTGGGGGCGTAAACAAAACTGATAAATCATCTGGATACGTAACAAAAATAAGAAGGAAAAAACTGAAAGTAGAGACAAGTTTGGTATTAATCTGTGAAGCGCCCGATTCTAAACAAAGGTTGAAGTGTAAATCAAAACAAATGGCAGACACCAAGAGGTATTCCACCTGACGGATATTATATCTAACCCTTTATTTTTTAAGAGGGGGAAA
>CM046837.1:12137625-12438837 GCA_025618425.1 Heliocidaris tuberculata
CAAAATGATAAAATTCAAAACAATATTAATATCATATGAATATTTTGAAGAAAAAAAAATGTAAATCATAATATGAAATGTGTGCGTCCCATTGTCCAGTTATGAACGATGGCATTCCTTTCCGAAAACCTCTTGTAACCCGGATTCATGAACAGTTAATTAACTTGGAAGCACAAGGTTGTCGGAAATGAGAGGTGAGTTGACATTGTGTTGTGAATTAGTTACTGATATAGCCAATGATTTTCAAAAAAGACAAAATCGAATTTCAAATCATTGTTTTAAGAATGGTTTTTCAAAGAAATGTCATAAACCTTACTCTAAATAACAATGACATACTTTGACTTTAAGGTGCAAACCTTCGTCTCGTATAAATTGCAACATTCAAGTAATTACCAATCAAAAATGTCTGTATTCCGACAATAATTGGCTCCGACGACTATTGCCCTTGCCAGTATTTCGTAAAAAAATATAAACATGTTTGAGAAGGTTAAGGTTGCAATTGCAGGGTTTGGGGTTAGAATTGGGGTTAGGTACAGTCTTAGGTCTGCGGTTGAAGTAAATAATTCGCTTAGTATAGGAGGTTGACCGCGGAACATTTGTCGCCGGAGCAAGTGTCGTACAACCAAAGTGCCAAGCCTTGTTGTTGATGTTGTTGTTGTTTTGTCGTTATTATTTTTTCTTAACATTTAGCACAATTATCGCTGAATCTATTTCTTGACGTTCCGAATTCGTTTAGAGTAGAGGTATATGGAATTTCCAAACAGATCTAGACATTCGAAGACCGTAAGGATGCTACCTCCCAGCCACAGTCCAAGCGAACCACCGACGTCACCTGAAAAGATGAAACAAAATAAAGACGGAAACATTTTGTTTCATCTCTATCGTCTGAATTTCTGGATGATTCCGCCAATACATTTAGCATTAAGCATAATAGAAAATTACACGTGCTATCAAACACCCTTCTAGCGATTCCATTGTTCAGGTGCATCCCACTTTCCTAAGCCAACAAGAGCCTCATGTTAGGTGATTAACTTCAGTTTTATTAATAGGATGATGGGCAGAGTGATTTCGTACATATTCGTATAAAATGTAATGGTGCTACAAAACATGTTTGTTTAAGAACTTGGTGAATTCACTGGCTAATAACACACACGGAGTTATAAGACCTGAAAATATATTCCGTACAGATTAAAAAAAAAAATGATGTGGATGTTAAAAAAAAAAAATGTTGACCACCTCCAAATCGAGCTGATATACATTGCACCTCTAATCTTTAATGCTACATACTTACACAGAAAACTGAAGAAGTTGTAATCCTTATTCTGGGTGATTTGCTGAATGCTTATTTCCTTGAAGTAGATCGCAATATAGCAGACATTCTCTCTGAAAAGACAGATCATAGTCAGAGAAAGGCAGAAAAATCCACATGAACAACCATCAAAATAGTGTCAGGCATTTGCAAACATGCACGACCCGGGTAGTTTGATTAAAACTTGTTCGGGGTGGTTCAGCTTTTCTTGAATACACTTCATATGGAACATGAAATGTATGGTGGTCGATCCAGTGTCCGAACACTTTTCAGAAAATCAACGATAGCAAATAAAATATCAAACGAATATCTGTCAAAATCACATAATGAATGCTCAAAGTCCTACAGAAAAAGAAGTTGATGGAATTTTAAAAAGACTACGTAGATTTAATACGATATTCCCTTCCGAGTGAACCCCTTCCCAACGACGCGGCGTTTTGGTCCCTTAAAAATGTACTGTATTTCCGAACGTGTGAAACCTATGGGAAAAAGACACAACCTTTGTTTCAATAGTGTGGTTTTCATACGCGTAATCCCACGCGTATGAAAACCCATTTTAGGCGCTTAACTTTACACGTTCGGTAATACAATCTGTTCGGAATTACAGTCCTTGACTATATATGCATAATACTCACGATTAGGTTTTTGTAAGACCGTATAGTACACGACGATAAATTTCGATAGTGCTATCACCAGGACCAGTCAAGCTTTTTAATGTGAATGCAATAAGGCCGTTCGTAATAAGCCGTTTCGTAATTACTACACATCGTACAAATGACCCTGACCCCAATTAGTACGCGCACACGCATCTGCTTGGGAGGACGCGCTACTTGTTTAACACGTCAAATCATACTGGTGCGCGCATCATGGTGCTCACATACGAAAGCGTATAGAGGCCAATTGTACTTTGTACAAATGACCTTTATCTGCACATGCGCAAATCGTAATTACGAACCGGCCTATTACCCAGGTAGCAAGCTGATGCTGGACCAACGTTGGAAACTTTTAACTCGTTGGAAGTTGGACAAACTCGTTGTACATACTTTGGACCAACGTCAGTCAAACACATTATTGTTGGTACGCCATTTGGTTGGAGACAGACGTTGATCCAACATTGGTCCAACGTTGAATAAAACTTTTTTTTTTTTGTATTGGAAACTCGTTGGAAAAAAATGTTTGGAACAACGTTAGATCAACGTTGGTCAAAACTCTAATGTTGGAATCCAGTTGTTGATGTAACGACTTTCCAATTATACGTCATTTTGTTGGAAACAGACGTTAATCCAACATTGGTCCAACGTTGAATAAAAAATCATTTTTGTATTGGAAACACGTTGGAATCCAATGTTTGGAACAACGTTGGACCAACGTCAATCAAGCACGTCATTGTTGGAATTAGGTCGTTGGTGCTACGTCTTTCCAATAGTACGCCATTTTGTTGACATTAGACGTTGATCCAACATTGGCCTAACGTTGAATAAAATCCCTTTTTGTATCGGAAACTTGTTGGGAAAAATGTTTGGAACAACGTTGGATCAACGTTGATCAATAGTTTAATGTTGGAATCCAGTTGTTGGTGCAACGTCTTTCCATACAAATACGCCATTTTGTTGGAAACAGACATTAATCCAACATTGGTCCAACATTGAATATAAATTCCTTTTTGTATTGGAAACTCGTTGGAAAAAATGTTTGGAACAACGTTGGATCTACGTTGGTCAAAACTCTAATGTTGGAATCAGGTCGTTGGTGCAAAGTCTTTCCAATAGTACGCCATTTTCTTGGAATCAGACGTTGATCCAACATTGGTCCAACATTGAATATAAATTCCTTTTTGTATTGGAAACTCGTTGGAAAAAATGTTTGGAACAACGTTTGATCTACGTTGGTCAAAACTCTAATGTTGGAATCAGGTCGTTGGTGCAAAGTCTTTCCAATAGTACGCCATTTTCTTGGAATCAGACGTTGATCCAACATTGGTCCAACATTGAATAAAAGATCCTTTTTGTATTGGAAAGTCGATAGAAAAAAATGTTTGGAACAACTGTGGATCAACGTTGGTCAAAACTCTTATGTTGGAATCCAGTTGTTGATGCAAAGTCTTTCCTATGATACGCCATTTTGTTGGAAACAGACATTAATCCAACATTGGTCCAACGTTGAATAAAAATTCCTTTTTGTATTTGAAATTCGCAGGAATCCAATGTTCGGAACAACACTGGACCAACGTCAGTAAAGCACGTCATTGTTGGAATCAGGTCGTTGGTGCTACGTACGTCTTTCCAATAGTACGCCGGTTTGTTGGAATCAAATTTTGATCCAACATTGGTCCAACGTTGAATAAAAATTCCTTTTTGTATTGGGAACACGTTGGAATCCAATGTTTGGAACAACGTTGGACCAACGTCAACCAAGCACGTCATTGTTGGAATTAGGTCGTTGGTGCTACGTCTTTCCAACAGTACGCCATTTTGTTGGCATTAGACGTCGATCCAACATTGGATACATGCTGGATGTTTGTTGTAGGTGATGTAAATCTAACGTTGGAGTGATGATGTATGGGCGTGCACACACAACGTTGGTCCAACGTTGCCAGCCAACGCTGGACCAACACTGGATACATGTTGGATGATTGTTGTAGGTGATGTAAATCTAACGTTGGAGTGATGATGTATGGGCGTGCAAACGCAACGCTGGTCCAACGTTGCTACCCAACATTGGACTAACGTCAGAAAAAAAATGGACAACGTTGGTCCAACGTTGGAGCGACGTGTGAATGCTTCCTGGGTTGTTCATGGTACAAATGAAATAACCCCAATTTGTACGCGCACGCGCATTTTTTTGGTGGACGCGCTACTTGTTTAACATGTAAAATCATACCTGTGCGTGCATCATAGTAACAAAATGACAGCGTACAAAGGTCAGTTGTACTTGGTACAAATGACCTTTATCTCCACATGCGCAAACTTTAATTACGAACAGGCTCATTAGTAAATGTGGCCGTAATCTATTAACGCAATGTTTGTATTTTTAATTTTGTTTTTACTGTGTGTACAATGTCACACTAACATGGCGCATCAAAAACCGCGCCAGTAGCTGACGCAGTCCTACGTCAGCGAATGACGCCTCCGGTCCAATTGGAATTAATACCTGGGCCCTGTTTCATAAAACTTGTCATCAGTGACAAGCTGCAATAACTGTTATAAGCTACTGAAATCCTGGCATCTGATTGGCTGAGAGCAAGTTTGTCGGTAAAAATCACCGACAAGACACTTGATGAAAAGCCCCCAGAACTACTACTTATAATTATATCAAGTATTCCCTTAGAATGTTACGATTTTAAAGCCCTTAGCGCACGAGGCGTTATTCCACTCCACCAAAAGGCACCAACTGATTGCTCAATTCAGTGAATTCATGCCACAGTACAATAGGAACAATAGGACCTCTCCTGATAATGACGACTGCGCACGAGTTGTCATACAAATGTTCTGTACCCATTCATCGGTTTAGGGAGAATGTTACGCCAGTGTTCCGTCGAAGTCGAATTTCGGACAAATCCGCAACCTAGCGCTATAGGCCACTGCACCCTGCTTCAAGGAGTTGCGCCTGTGTACAGGGATTGCGCCTCGATCTAATCTGTGCATTAAATATATTTCTGATTGCCTCGCTGGTGCAATTGAAATAACACCTCTTTCGCGACAGGCCTTGCAGTATTCCTATCTCCTGAATAGGAAGAAATTCTTTTCAGACTGTGATTTGATGGACGGATGTGCCTACTCACTTTAAATAATCATCTGGTAGCGAATACGTAGATGTAAAGTAATCCTCCCAATTTGCGGAAGGGTACTCGGTGGATGAGAGAGACGGTTTGTAGGAGCGGACATGACATGCCACAGGACAGTCACAAGTGTGGTTATAAAACCCTTCTAAATAAAAGAAATATAATTATATGAACAATAATCAATTCGATCAATCCCGTCTGATTTGTGCAGCATCTAAATATGGGTGAAGATTTTTTACTCTTATACGAGAGGTCTTGGGTTCAGTCCTCGCTCGGTGCTTACATCACTAGACAATTTGTTTCCCCCCACATCAATTTTGTGCCTTTCGACCAAGGTGTATTAAATGGAGAATAAGTAAAGCGTGGGTAATAATAATTGTATGGCCCTTGGGAAGAGCAGTATGATGAGGCTATTCTGGGTTAATAAGATCACACCACTACTACGACTACTTATCATTATCATTGTAACGAAATGATATATGCAATCTACTTAACTTGTAATTCATCCCCCAATGCCCAACTTTTCTCTCAGTCTTTCTCTATCTACGGTAATTTCTTTCCTGTAATCGATTCCTTCTTCAGATGCAAGAAACGTAATCATTATGACAACATAATCATGTTTTTGCCACAATTTGTATTGACGGGCGTTCCCAACAAAAGCTTTGCTTTCCGGGTTTTTGCCTCTTTCTTTTTTTTTCTGAATTATTTATTGTATTGATATCTATGTTTACTATATTGTGACGATAATGAGAAGGGATTAAATGTAAATTTTATTTCACTTCAATCATTTATTATTAACATCATTAGTAGTAGTATTAGTATGAGTATGATTGCTATCAGTAAATTTTTATTATTGTTATTATTATCATTACTATTATTATCATTATTATCATTATTATTATTACTATTATCACTATCATCATCATCATCATCATCATTGCTATCATGAATGTTTCTCACCGTATTCTTCCGTTATACACGCGAAGGTGTCCCAGGCAGTACACACTGGCAAGTCTTCTGTGCCCACTTAGCGGAAGACGATGATAAAATGTATAAAGACAAACATTAGAAATGTTTTAGTGCGTGGAAATTTTTATTGTATAATAAAGACTCTTCCTTGTTCAGTCCGAGAACATATTCTATTAATTGTTCTTGGAATTAATGTTAAAAAATTGTAATCATGAATCATCATGAGGTTTATTTTTTTTCCCCTGTAGGGCTTAGCATAGCTAGGTTTCCCTGGATTCCATTCCATCAGAGATATTGCGGATTCACTTTCTTAAAGATATATATCATTATTTTTTGCATAAAGGTTTACAGCCAACCCGAAAAATCGGTGTATTTCATGGTTTGCGTATAAGTACCCGGATGACTGTGCAATATTATACAATTAGTGCATGGTCTATCATGCACTAAACTGGATTATGTGCACGACAAATACTAAAGTATCCTGAGTGCAGTTTTGTTTCACCGAAATAGACCTGCACGAGGGATAATTTAGTATTTGGAGTTATATAGTCGAGTAATGGTGCATAAATAGAACATGCACTAATTGTTATAGTAAACAGACCCCTAGATCTATAGCCTAACTGTTATTGTGCATTAGGCCCGTGAAAAAAATCAAAGTTATAGTGCACGATCGTGCACTATAACAAAATTTTGGCACGTCACGTGATGCGAATGTAACCAATCACAGCGCATATTATACATACACTATTTACTATATCTCCATATCTCATGGTTTCTTGGCGCATGCGCGTCAAAACCATAAGATATCGACAAATCGCGATTTCGCATAAAACTTTTCACCAGTCGCAACAATGGCCGCGTATACAAGCGCGAGATTCGCTTCGCTTAACGATGAGGAATTTCAGGAGCTTTTGTATAATGCTGTCAATACTCAGAAATCTACAAAGAAGGCTGTTCTTATTATGCGTGAGTACCTTTTTGAAAAATAACTGGATATTAACTTTGAAAAACTGGATAAACAGGAATTGGCACATTTATTCTCCAGGTTCTATGTAGAACTGAGAAAGAAGGACGGGGATTATTACAAGACGACTTCGCTGTCTAGCATCCGTGCCGGAATTAACAGACTCCTAAAGAGTGAGTGGTCTGGGCTTATCGATATTATTAAAGATAGTGAATTTTCTAACGCAAACGTGGCTTTTAGAGCAGCAACGGTGCATCTGAAGAAAATCGCGAAAGGTGACGTTAAACATCATTACACAACTGACACTAACGACATAGTAAAATTGTATCAGTCAGGGGTGTTCGATCAAAACACACCTGTAGGATTACTCAGGAAAGTTTGGTTTCAGCTCAAAGGACCACTTATTCATAAGGACCGCTATCCAGTAACGCGTGACTAAATGAATAGCGATTTTGTATGAATAGCGATCTTCTAAATAGCGATCAAACCATAGACAAATTACAGCACTATTCATAAGGACTTCCATTCATACACTCTCAGAAAAGTTTTTAGGTTGTTTGAAATATGAACCTACCAAATGTTGGTTTAAAAAATCCCCATATGTTTTACATACAATTTCTTTAAACCAGCAGTTGGTAGGTTCATATTTTAAACAACCTAATGATTTTTAATCAACATTTCTGAGAGTGTAAGGACCACTATTCGTAACTATTCATAAGGACCGCTATTTATAATGCGTGTTAAATGAATAGCGGTTTTCTATGAATAGTGGTCCTTATGGATAGCGAGCGGACCCCCTCAGGAGTAATTAATTGAAAAAGTGTGGACTATTGAGAACGGATCATTGGGTGAGAGGCGTTTTGATGAATGTGTCTGTCCACTGTCATCCATTATCAGTCACAGTCCAGCGTGGCAATGAACAAAGGGTCAAGAAGTTGTACCATAAAACCTGCTCACAGGACATGAAATTCTATCCAATATGTGCCTTTAAGGGCCAGGATTAACAAGAAGACAAATATTCAAAACTCTCATCCAAATGATGGCGGAACAGCTGGGATTAAAAAGAGGCATCTGAAGTTTTTTTTTTAATGAAAATGATGGAAAAGCCACCCTTAAAAGGCCAAGATCAAGAACTTGAAAAAGATTCGGGACTTACTGAATAAATAAATTGACTTACAATGTACGTCAAAGAGAAGCACATTAGAATGAACTTCAGAAATGCAAAAACAAGTTTTTAAGCTTTGAAAAATGGTGGAAACACATACATGTGTAAATCAATATCAATATGATAAATCAATATATACTTACTCTCAGTTGGGTGAGTCCCGCATCCACATGCGTTATGAAAGAAATCCACAATGCATTCGATGTAACACTCGGGATATCCATAATGTTTGTAATACTTCAGAGGTCTATCCCGGCACAATCCGTAGGGAGGTCCTAGGTTGGAAGCCTAAATTAAGAGAATTTGATAACTGACCTACCGTGACAGAACAATATCATGAAACTGCATTCAATTTAAAAAAAAAAAGAAGAATTGTTTTGGACTTCAGGCATAGGTGATTACCATTAAGTGTGACAAAATATTGTTTTGATTGATAGCCGACTCAGTGTGACAGGAAGACAGCTTGAAATCAATTATTATTGATATTCGTTTTGTTTTCTGGAATTAATTTATACCGTTATACTCGTTAAAAATGCTGTTCAACATAGACCTATTACAAGATTACCATTGTCAAAGAATGCTTGCTATGGTGACATGAATGCTTTATCCAATAAGGAAAAAAAATGAAAAAACAAAAACAAAAACACACACACACACATTATTCCCGCCATTATAGTTTTGTTAAAGATATCTAACCTCTGTTACTTCCACTCCAACATGAGTATAAGTTCCTGGGGAAATCCCAAAGCCTTGATCTTCCACGAGAGGTAATGTACCGTATTCATATATATGGACCTGAAATCCTACAGAGACGCGGGAATATGGGTTTAGGAAGTACTCTGCCTGCTCAACATTTAGCCTCAAGTCTAATCCATTTGATCTACCTGAGAAGGGAGATTAAAGATAAGTCACAACAAATATTGCAGATTTTTTTTTTTTGCATTTACATAGCCTCGATAACAAAATCAGCCCGTATTTATTTTTTTAACCTTTGACAGCTTATCTACACAATTTAAGAGACTCATACCAGCATATTAGGTGATTACCGTATACAATACATCAGGATTAAAATTTAAAAAAAGTTTATGAATGTGTTTATTGATTAGCCATCAATTTGATATCACAAGTAGATGTTTGAATAAACAGACTTGAGCATATATTTCCCTTTATGTAATAGCGTTGATTTCGTGAAGATATTTTGTGAGGCCTTGCCTTCTAATTTAGAAACAAATGGGACAGTCGTTTTCACACAATTATAATGTATGTCCTCCTTTATATCGAGGCGTTTTGATAGTTCATGTGCCTATTATATACAGCTTCGGCTAAACACGCAGTGGCAGGGTCATGATTCCGCTTGTTTGTGTGTCTCCTTCGCATCCCGAAGGTCACTAAGAGAACTCACACACAATCGCATATAACACATAACCTTAAAGGGCAATCCAACCTTGATAATAAGATGATTTGTGTGAAAGCAGAAAAATAAGAAAAACAGGATGGCGAAAGTTTGAAAGAAATTGGACAAGGACTAAGAAAGTTATGGATGTTTGAAAAATGAGATCACTACATCTATGCGAATCTCAAATTGGCAATTTGGTGAGTCAATTGTGACATTTTTGTGGACAACTCTCCCATTTGTCGTACACTAAAATATCATTAATTTGCAGTTTTCTTCGAGGCGCTTTTACCCTCGGGGCAGTACTCAAAATATATTGGAGATAGCATATTGTTATAGGTCCTCATGAAAGATAAAGATCCTACTGAGTAATACATTTTGAAAAAAGTGACATTTTAGTCATTTTGTGTGTTAGAGCGAATGGGGGAGTTGTCCACAGCTACATCACAGTGACATTACCTATTCGGCCAATTTGAAATTTCCATATGCATAGTGATTACAACTTTCAAAAATTCATAACTTTCTTATTGCTTGTCCGATTTCGTTCAAACTTTCACCAATCTGCTTCTCTGATTTTTCCTCTTTCTTTCAAAGCAACTTGCTATAAAGGTTGGATTTCCCTTTAAGCCCAGCGCACACTATACGATCGATTACGATTCGATTTTGGAAATAAATCGTAATAGCATTGAATATGGGCATTTTAACATATACAATCTGCAGGATTCACGTTCTAAACGATAAAATCAAAACTAAACATATGGTTTGGGTGCACTGTCAGCCTCATACCGGGAATATGGGCCAAATCAGTTTCAAATCGTAGCCAATCGTAGGACTGGTCTGACGTCACTACGACTCCGAGCCGATTTGGCCTTTCCTCAGACTCGAAACTCGCAATAGGCCGTATTTTTTATTTTAAGATCTGTATGACTATTAAGAACCTCAATCAAACATATTTTGTGTCTTTAAATGTTTGTATCAAATGATATTGCATTTTTTCCGAAATAGGATCGGAAACTGATCGTATATTGTACGGTGGGCTTTATGAAGAAATCAAAACTCCCTGTCAAACCAAGTTTTCACTTCTGCACTCACTACCACTCGTGATGTTGGTATGTTGGTGGTAACGAGGACTTAATGAATGCGGTATATACAGAATGGTGTATGCGTGGTCGATTGACTGCATTTTTAAATAAATTTGGTGCACCATGAATATCATTATGGTTATGTATTCTACGTGACCACCTGTGAGTACGTTCAATGACCTGCGACGGTGCGAAGGAGAGACATGGACACGCGGGAGCGTGACACTCGATAGTGTTTAGCTCAGGCTGGTCTGTGTGTCTGTAAATTTTCGGAATGATTGTTACCAGGACGTGTGACAGTCAAGGGTGGATTTCCATTATCTGCATCATTGAAAATAAAGCAAAGTCCCCAGTCAGTCATCTTAGTCGTGAAATAAGTATCGAGATCCAGTACCGTCAGCTTCTTCCAAAGCGCACTAAAAGAACGGTAAAATACAGTTCATCATTCCTTAATATCTGTCTGTATGGTAGAGATATTCTTGTTCATGCGTGCTTCATCACATTGTAAATTTATGACAAAGAATTAAAGGAATACAATAAATGATAAATGAGCACATTCAGTGGCTTATCCAGGATTTTGTAAAGTGGGAGGGGGGGGGGATGTAAATGCAGGGCTTTCAACTTTGGGGAACTGCTCGGAAGGAAATTCTATTTTTTTAATTCTCGCCAGCCCTCCAAAAGTCGCTAAGGGGGGGGGGGGGGAGTATAAAATCTTATGGGGTCCAGTTTTCCTCCATAATTCTCTGACAAGCAAAAAAGAGGGTTATCAAATTTTATCGGGTCAACAATTCTCTCACAAGAAAAAAAGAAAGAAAGAAAGAAAAGGGTATCCGTTCTAAAAGGGGGGAAGGGGGGCAATTTTTCTGTCAAAAGTTGTCAGGGGGCATTCTGCCCCCCTGCCCCCCCCCTTGGGTACGCTAGTAAGCACATTGCAAACATTGATTTGAATCACTGGCGTAAAATAACCTTTACCGGCATTCAAACTTTTCTTAAGCCCGGCTAACACGACATGCACGAGGCGCCATTTGCTGACGCTAGGACAGCGTCAGTGACTGGTAAGGGTGACAGATGATTGCAAAATAAACAGTGCAAACAAGGTTTTAACTGGTGTGTGGGTTGATTGCCTTCACAGGCTCCATTAGGGCATGTAATGACGCAATTGAAAATGACGCCTCCTGCGAGCAGGCTTTGATTGATAATGATGATGATAATAATAATAATAATCTACAGCTCGGGAAAAAATTATTAGACCAAGCTCTTTTTCATAAGGATTTCATTGTTGTGAAAGTTATATTGCTCATTTAACTTGTCCAATCATCTTAATTGTCACTTACATCAATGAAAAACATATAAAGACAAGTTTACCTTTCTATTCTGTATTTTTCTTTGCTTCTTCCTCATGAATATAATTATCATTGTGCTTTATTTGTGTTTTTAAGCTTTGCAAATGATAATTAATAGTAACAGCACAGTGTATCTGTTTCTTCAAGATGATTTTGGCTAACAATTCAGGTTTCCCCCTATTTTCAATATAACTTCTATCGAACCTAGAATCAGCTTATTGTCTTATTTTCCATCGATATTAATGGCATACCCTTTGTTCTTTATAGTGGCAGCCATTCGCCTTGGCATACTCACTATGAGATGCTGACATTTTTCCATTGTCACTTCAGCCAATTCTTGCTTTAAGAAATGAAAGAGTTCCTTCTCGTTGGCTGCCTTGTGCTCAACCATCTTTTCTTTGATGTTCTTTCAGGCTGCAATTTGGTAGTTCCAAACCGTTTGTGTTTCTGTTTGATGTAATGCATCGCAGTTTTAGAAACACTGAGCTTTGCGACAACTTCTCTCTCCATAAAACCCTCCTTTAGCAGAATGAGGATGGAGGCCTTCTTTCATTCATCAGATACTTTTGATTTGGGCATGTTTTCTACTTCTTGGTTACTTGCATAAAAATTATAGGATCATATGCAATTCTCACTTCTGAATGAAAACCTGGTTTGTAAATACTATCAGCTTTGCTTGTAGAAATAAAAACATCTAAGAACAAATGCAATTGAGTACTGAACATTAAGATGAAATAGCAGGTCTCTCCTTCAAAAGAATGCACGAATTGAATTTTTCTGTATAATTGAATTCATGTAATTAAAATTCGGTTGGCATCCTATCTGATTTTAACCCAACTGAGAATCTTTGAAATGTATTCAAAGATAGGATGCAGGAACACAAGCCAGCCATTACAAGAGAAGTTCAACCCTTTCAGTTCTTAAAGCAAGAATTGGTAGTAATGCCAATAGGGGGAATGCCACTTCTCCTAGAGAGCATGCCAAGGCAAATTGGCTGCCACTATTAAGAACAAATGGTATGCCATTAATATCGATGGAAAATAAGACAATAAGCTGATTCTAAGTCCGGTATAGAAATGCAAAATACTGAAAATAGGGGGGAACCTGAATTGTTAGCCAAATGCAGCTAAAAGGAACAGATACACTGTACTGTTACTATTAATTATCTTTTCCAAAGCTTAAAAACACAAATAAAGCTCACTAATAATTATATTTATGTGGAAGAAGGAAAGAAAAACTCAGAATAGGAAGGTAAACTTGTCTTGTTATGTTTTTCATTGATGTAAGTAACAATTAAGATGATTAGAGAAGATAAATGAACAATATAACTTTCACAACACAGAAATCCTTATGGAAAAGAGCTTGGTCTAATAATTTTTTCCCGAGCTGTAGATATATTGACTGCTATGAGAGGCATACTAGTAGTTGTTTATATAGGCTCAAGGGGACCTTACATCCTGCTATAGCAGGATGTAAGGTCCCCGAAAGCCTATAGAAACAACTGTGCCTCGAATGTTGAAGCAGTCAATATATCTTTTATATACCGAACAAAGCCCAGGTAAGAGTCACAGAATACATGTGCGACTTACCAATCATGGGGTCATCACATTTAAAAATCATCATCAACATGATCAAACTGTCAATAAACATTATAAACGAAAAATTCGGAGATAAATAGAGATAGATCGCCGGTCTTCTGCGCAAGTAAAATAAATTTAGCAACCAAATCGCACTGCGATTATGGTATCCGCGCTCGCGCTCGCACGAAGTAATTTTTTACACGTAAACCAATGCGGATCGCAGCAAAATTTAACTATGCCCGTGGGCATAGTTCATTTTTGCAGGCATAGTTAAAACACGACTTCACTTTCAACCAATCAGATGACAGGATTAGGAAAGATTCTTAAAGTAAGGTATATAATAATTAATGATAATAATAATAATGATAACAATAATAACTACATGTATAATAATAATAATAATAATAATAATAATAATAATAATAATAATAATAATAATGATACGTTTTGTTTACACACGTAAGTCTCATCAGTATTCATTATCCCTGAGGGCCCTGCAATCATGCAATCAATAAAAAGGGCACTTACTAAGTAATTGATCCATGAAGTTGGTGTCCGTAGTCCGTGAAGAGTTGGGTCAAGGTCACGTTTTTTAAGAAAGAGTAATACGGGCTTGATGTGTTGAGTTGCGTTCTGAATCCTTGAACCAAGGTGTATTCCTCCATAAAGCCTTCTAGTTCAGTGCCAGCTACCATGGAATATCTTGATACATATAAAATTGCAAACAACAACTAAAATGAGTGCAAATTTAAAAAAAAAGGAGAAAAAAAAGAAGAGAAGAAGCACACAAACACCCACACATAAAAGAGCATGGGCGCAAGGACTGGCGTCTCTTGGCCGAATATAAACTCTCCACCAGTTTCTCAATTTCGCGAGGTATAGCAAAACTTTAGACGCTCTTAGAGTGAAAACTTAATTTCGTCGTCAAAGTATGCTAGATGACACACTACAGTAATATATACAAAATAATATAATATAATATGACATAATATAGGCCTAATATAATATAATATGATATAAGATAATATAAGATAATATAATATGATATGATATGATATGGTACGATACAATATAACATAATATATAACGACATATGTATAATAGATATTATATCATTTCGAAATTCTCGGGAAAGCTGCAGACCAAAGACACCTCTATCATGTCTATGAATGTAGCATGGGCCTACTTTGGAGAAAATGCTTGAACACTTCATCGAAGTTGAATGTAATCCTTTGCTTTTTTTAAAAAAGACCAATCTCGCAGTCGCAGGGTGAATTCGATACATTTATAAAGGGCCCGTCACTTTTCACTGGTGACCGGCGTTGCTCACCCATTTTTTTTTTCTGTGTTGTTGTTGTTGTTGCGAATGAGCCTTTCTAAAGTTTGGCTCACATGAGGAGTCATTTCGATTACGTTGGCCAATCGAGCCTGTTAAGGAATTAATCTATACACAAGTTATCAAAAGTATAGTTTTTGCACCCTTCATTTTGCAATCACTTTTTTTTTTAAACGATATCACTCTTGAGAGTCAGAGAAGAGAAGCGAATGACATGACTGAAATAGCCTGAATACAGACCACTGTTCTTTTCTCTGCCAGGTGGATTCATATTTTCTAAAACTTTGTATACATTTTCATTGTTTTAGAAATTATATATAATCTCGATTTTTTTTCCGTTTCTCAATCTGTAAATAATATAATTTTAATCTATTAATTCTGTACGTTTGAGGACCTCACTGGAAATAAACTCTCGAGCTTTCGCGGGTTATCCTGCTCAAGCTTATTCAATTTTTATGTTTTTCTTTGACTATTCTATTGTTGTATGTTCGAAACTTGGCGAATAAAAATCAATCAGTCAATCAATCAATCTTTCATTACGCTTAAAAGACCGTACAAGTAGTCACTGACGCGGTCCTTGCGTCAGCAAATGACGCTTCGGGTGAGCCGGGCTAATAAGATCCGATACCTTCTCTATACAGACCGATATTATGGTTATAGTTATCGTTGACATGGGACCGGCCCTTTGCTTCCAATGATGAAATTTGGTAGTAAATAACATACGCTTATATCGTTGATTTTTCTATGGCGATTTTACAGGAGCTTTATACCGCGTCACTTGCTTAAGGGATTCTCCGACCTATGCTCCGGTGAGAATTGTTCGGGGCTTTATTTCGTCAAAGATACACTCTTAAAAAAGTTGGGCAAAAAAATGCCCAATTTTTAACCAACACTGGGCAACATACTGTCCACACAACTTTTGGTTAAAATTTGCCCAACTGATGTTGGGCAATCCATTTACTATGTTGTTGGGCAAATTAAATTGCCCATCAGTTGGTGACCCATTAGATTTTACCCAACTCTACAATTGCCCAACTGTTGGTTATATTCTCAGTTGGGTAATTATTGCCCAACCAATCTTACCCAATAGGATTGCCCAATTAACCCTCTATTTGTTCAGCTGTTTGGTAACAAATATCATGTGGTTGGGCAAATTCAGCTGCCCAATTTATTGTTTCCTTTTTCCTCCAACCTAGGTAAAAAAAAATGAAATCTGCTTGTTACGTCCTTCTGGGTCTTAACCTAATCAATCCTAACCTATCCTATTATAAGCTATCCTATCCTATATCTTAACCTATCCTATCCTAGTCCTGTCCTATCCAGTTAGTGCAAACTAGTGCAAGCTCTTATATACCCCTTATATTTATTTATGCATTCGGTGACAGTTAGTAAATCGGGCCACCCCAAACCATACGCTACTAAAAATTCATGAATATTCATATAAGTGTTTTCCCCAATATTGGGTAAAAATATTTACCACAAGTTGGGCAAAAGCGAATTTCTAACCAACTATCAGTTACCCAACAAAATTTACCCAACTGGCAAAGGAAATGTGACAAAATTACACAGCTACAGGGCAACAAGTACCCAACCCATAATTACCAAATACTGTTGGTAAATATATGCCCAATATTTAGGTAAAAAGTATTGACCAATATTGGTTACACCACTCGAGTGTCCAGTTGGTTAATAATAGCCCAGAATTGGGAATATTTTTAACCAACCAGCAGTTACCCAACTAAATTTACCCAACATTTTAAGAGTGTATATAGGGTTAGAGTTAGGGTCGCAAGTGGGATTTAGGTTAGACTTTATTAATAAGGTTAGGGTTAGGTTAGGGCTATTGATAGTGTTTGGTCCTAGGTTGAAGTTTAGAATATGATTAGTGAACGAAACAACTGTCGCCGGAGCGAGTGCCATCCTACAACCTCTTAAGGGGTGAAAATGGTATTACCTGAAAGCGTTGAAGTTGCAAATTGCCACAGTCGGGAAGGTGAGACTCTCTGTGTAATTCGTATAAACGTCCACATTTGTAGGGTGACTGGATAAATGTTCAGCCCTGTCGATGAGTTGAAAGAACAGCAGACCAAGGGCCACGAGGATTAGAAGAACCCAAAATGATCTAGAAAAATTATCGAAGAAGTGAAACTGATTAATTTTAATTCAGAGCTCCCATTTGTTATGTCGAATTTCCCTATTTACGATATATGTAAATGGGTGACGCTAAGATGTCATTGTTTGTACTGTGGTATCATCATGAGTCTTAGAAAAAAAAGCAAACTGAATTACACGGATTTACACCCCTCTCTTCTGAAATTATCGTCTGTAGCTATCCTATAAACAACCACTACCACCACCACCATCACTTCTATACTACTGCTGCTGCTGCTGCTACTATAACTACTACTATACTACTACTACTAGTGGAGTAGCCAGGATTTTTTTAAAGGGTGGCAAATTTTGTGAACTTTCAAATTCTGCTCAGCGCACGGGGGGGGGGGGGGGGTTCAGATGTTTTCTTCCATAATTCCCTGGCAAGCAAAAAAAAAAAAACGGTATACCCCCCCCCCCTCCGCCGCCATTGCCCGATAACCTTTTTTTTTTGGGGGGGGGGTCAAAAGTTGTCGGGGGGGGCATTCTACCCCCTCCCCCTGGGTACGCTAGTGACTAATACTAACTACTACTACTACTACTACTACTACTACTACTACTACTACTACTACTACTCACATTTAGAAAATCATATTTATATTGATGAAAATTGGACGAGCAGCATTTCATGAAATATCGTAATCATTATCTTACCGTCGCAATTTCATTTCCGCTGGATTGAAGGCATATTTCATCCCACCTATCCCGATCGCTTCGGGGGCAGACCTATAAAAGAGAGCCCACAGGGAGACTTTGTCTCGGTACCGCAAACTCAGTGGCATGTCAATGTGAACTTCAGGCTGGATCCCATCACTGAAGGTACGAAGTCCAGGTCTAGCTGGACAGGTCTTGCTCCCGTTTGCCAAAGGTTTCACCTTGATTTGTTGTGACGGCATGATGAGCTACAATGTATATTATTGTCTAGTCGCCGTGAAATTTTTTTTTCCAGTGCGTATAGTCCGATATTATAATGATAAACTTAAAAGAGAAATAAAGCTTATAATTTAGGTACGTTTTAGTGAACTGTATATCTGGGAGAAACTAACGTTAGCTTTCAAGGCACGATTGGTTCGAGATTCCTTATTTGTCACACTATCAGAACAATAAATCTAAGACACGACACCATCATATTTACAAAATGAGAACAAAGCGCTGTTTTGTTACACCACCACCATTAATGATGGACTAATATCAATTAATTGCGCTCCCTCTCTTTCTCCTTTTAACATTATCTGTGGTCTGACGTACACGTATCTTTGATCTTAGTGTTCTTATTAGAAGCTCAAAATACTAGACAAAAGAAGATAGAAAATTAACTAATATTGTACGTTGTATCCGCAATTACCAATATTGGCTCAGCATTCCTTTAATTTCACAGGGAATAATGGATGCATTAACTCTACTTGCTCGTCAGGGCTATTGCATAATGGGCACTTACAGTGTTTACTTATCAGCAAGTAGAAATATTAACGTTTGATGCAGCCATTGTTTTCTGCTTGAGTATACATTAACTGAATCTGATTGTTTTATAAAATGTTAACGTATGGGATCGGGGGCCATTTTTTCGAGATAATGAATAATATGTATAATATGTATGTATGTATAATAATTCTAAACTAAGCGTTAAACTGAATGAGGGAATTACCCAGTGTTTCAAAACAAACTGTGGTGTCAAACAAGGATGCACTATAAGCCCTACCTTATTTAACATATATTTGAATGATTTATCAAGTGAACTTGGGATAATCGACACGGAGCCCGTAGAACTCAATGGAAAACTAATAAACTGTTTATTATATGCAGACGACATAGTATTAATATCAAAGACAAAAAATGGCATGCAAACCTTATTAAATAGACTTAATGGATACTGTAGTAGATGGTTATTAGAAGTAAACATAAAAAAGACCAAGATATTGATCTGTACCAAAGGTGGACATATGTTAAAATACCAGCATTTTATGATAAATAATGAAAATATAGAAGTTGTTAAGCAGGTAGCATATTTAGGACTTATCATTAATAAAGGCGGTACTTTCAGTGACACATTGGTGAATTTAGCGGATAAATCAAAAAGGGTTATATTCAAATTATTCAAAGCATTAGGACATTGCCTTCCAAATATCAAAATAGCTAACCGTCTATTTGATTCTTTAGTAAAACCTATACTCTTATATGGATCAGAGGTGTGGGGAGCTTTAGTTGTTGATTTTGAAAAGCTAGGGAAAACTACAAAGGGGAACTCTAAAATATATTTTAAGAATAACATAGAAAATGTTCATTTGCAATGGCTAAGAAATATATCAGGCGTCAATAAGAAAAGCAGTCAACTGGCAGTGTTAGCCGAAGTAGGAGCATACCCTCTGATCACACATATCTGCAGAAATCTAGCAAAATACTATTCACGAATGAGAAGTATAGATAACGATTCATTACTATATCACTCTTTTCAAGAAAACAAAAAAATGGTAACGAAAAAATCGGTATGTTGGCTAGGGAACGTGTACCAGCTGCTCAGGAAATGTAAATCATATGTAGATGACAATAATAAATGTTTAGAATTAGAAGATATTACAGACAGTGACAAAATTGTTGGAGAAGAAATAGAAATGAAAATGATGAATTTATATGATTTTCAGTTTAAAATGGATTTATGTAGTGATTGTATACATGGTAATGAAAAAAATAAACTTAGAACATATAGATTATTCAAGCAGGATATGAACACTGAAAAATACTTGTCTCATGTTAAAAATTACAAACTACGCAAAAATATATGTCGACTTAGAATCAGCTCACACAATCTACCAATAGAAACCGGAAGACATAGGCGTCCAGAAAAAATCCCCTCTCATCTCCGAATTTGTAATGAATGTAATATGGGAAAAGTTGGAGATGAACTTCACATTATAATGGAGTGTACGAGATTTAGTACTGAAAGAAATACATTTTTTAAAGAAATGGCGGAAATAGATGAAGCATTCAAAGGTTTTATTAGGGAAGAGAAATTTGTAAAAATCATGAAATTGGACAATGAAAATGCAATTAATTGCTCTGTAAGATATTTCAAATCCATCATAAATACCCGTGGTGAATTTTGAATCCCTGAATATATTGTTTTGACCCAATCATTGTTTATATCAGTGCAATATTCCAATTAGATATATTATATTATATGATTTGTCTCATGTTAGTCCTATATGATTTTCGATTGCATTGTTTATATCAAATATGAGATCCAGTTTGATGTAGTGTTATATAAATTGTCACATGTTGAATATGAATAGCGACATTATGATTTTCAATTTCTTTACTTATATCAATATGATATTAATTTGATAATGTTATATAATTTGTCACATGTTAAACCTCAGTAATCTTATCATGATTTGCTACATTTGCTCTCTTTGTTTCCATATCATTTCCACATGATTGTTACTTTTCTTTATACTAATGCTTTGTATTGTAAAACAAAATATTGATGTCAATGTCAATGAAGTTTCTTAATAAAATACCCAAAATACCAAATATAATGTAACAATAAGCGTTGGCATTAACAGGACAAACTTTCAAAGATGTCTCTTATGCCAGGTCTCATGAGCCTGCAGCAAATTGTCAGGAATAGTTCATTATGTGTATTAAAAATCAACACCACCATAACCGCCATCCTCCTCTTCACGATGATGATGATCATCATCACCGTCATCACTCTCATTACAGTCATCACCATCATCACCATCATCACCATCATCATCATCATCATCACCATTATCATCACAATCATCATGATCATTAACATCATCATCGTCATCATCACTATCACTATCACCACCACCACCATCATCATCGTCATCATCATCATCACCGTCATCACTATCACGACCAGAGAGAGAGAGAGAGACAGAGAGACAGAGGGAAAGAAAGAAAGAGGGTGGGGGAGAGGAAAGGAATGAGAGGAGAGATAGAGAGAGAAATAGAGGAGAACAGAGAGAGCAGGAAAGAGGAAGTAGAGAGAGAGAATTAAAAGGAGAGAATACATGCTAGAGAGAGAGAGAGAGAGAGAGGGAGGGGGGGGGGGTTGAGATGTTTGAAATTGATGACACAATACTGCTGACATACAACCCAATTTGTGGAGCTATCAAAAGAAAAACGATACATGTTTTGTTTCGTTTTGTTCTGTTTTGTGTCGTTTTGTTTCATTTTCTGAGTGATTAATTGGAAGATGATACAAACAGAATACAGGTAAAAAAAAAGAAAAAGAAGAAGAACAGCGTGCCATGGAAACACAAATATTGCGTTTTAACGAAAGGAATTATCAGATTAGACACAGTCATATGACTACCAACATCATCAAGGATGGGTGGGGGGAGGGGGTGTTTTCGATGTCATCCTTTATCTAAATTTATCTGTAACCAAACCCAAATGAACCATTTTCTTTCTTCACTGATTATTTTATATAATTCTGCCATTAACTTCGTTTGATCACGTTAAAAATGCCTGCTTTCAGCTACAACCTGCATTTTCAGCAATCCAATCTACTAATTTTGTATTCCCTTAAATTATCTCGTATGTATATTCAAAGGTAATAATATTAATATTAGTATTAATATATCAATATTAATATTCTCGATTGATAAAGCGCCTAAACTACGATGTCTCTAAGCGCTTTACATGCTTACTGAAAGATCTACCACTTTTCGAATTTCATATAGATATATATTATATCATGTATATACTAACCCATTCAGTGACGAGTCCAGAGGTGGAGGAAAGGGAGCAAGTGCCCCCGGTAAAAATGCTCATCTTAAAGCCTAAACTGGTTGTACTTTATACAAATCAGCAATTTTATAGTACTTATGCCCCCTCTTTAGGCTTACTTCCCCCCCCCCCCCAAAAGCCAACGTAGAAACAAAATACCCATTAAATCCGTAATGACGTTAATGCACGCAAGTCATTTTTTGCAAGTCCAAGTCAAGTCTCAAGTCCTTTGTTGCAAGTCCAAGTCAAGTCACAAGTCTTTTGGCCATGGGGCAAGTCAAGTCAAGTCGCAAGTCATTTCAGCTCCTGTCAAGTCAAGTCACAAGTCATCACAGGTCAGGTCAAGTCAAATCAAGTCAAGTCACAATTTAAGTTATCATTACCACACAATGTCTGGTTAGCATGCATATGGAGCTGAACTACATGAATCTTGATACTGGTGGTCACTGGTCATATTCACGTATGAATAGCTTGAATCTTGTTAGTTTTCAGTAATCATTCATTAGTAGTATGAACAAAATTTTGCCACGCTACAAGTTATCACAGCCTAAAAGGTACATGTATGTAAATTGTATCAAACATTGTTTTATTCCATTCGCAATATACTGTACAGGTGTACAATGTGTATGTGTTTGTTTTGTGCAATGTACACCCATTTCTGTTCAACTACCACAGCACAGTATATTAGTCAAGTAGTCATAATGACTCAAATGAGAAGCATTCACGCTTTAATGCGATTTGATAAAGATGAAACATAGGATTGATAAACAAGTAAACAGATTTTTACATATTTTTTTTTTAATTAGGCTACTAGTATTGCTTTTAACAAAAAGTTAAATTTGCTGGGTAAAGCTATGTAATATTATGATTTTGAACTGGATTTTCTGATCTTTGTAATTCTTATAATTATAAATTAAAACAATTTTTTTGTATCTGATCGTTATCATGTATAAATATGCTTAAATGAATAAATAAATAACAAATAATTAAAACATGTTCTGTAAAATTTACTGAAGTTGGAAATGTACTGTGGTCAAATTTATGACTGAATGAGTAAATACTTTACTCTTTTTAAATACCATGTACATTTTATTGTACCTTAAAGCTATTATTATCAGCGTACAGTACACTTTGTCTTTTTCTCTTTTCATTAAATAATTTTAAGATTTAACAAATGGATGTGAAATATCATCAGCTACAAACTCCTTAGTGTTTCTTCGTCATTTTTCGAGTATCATAAAAAAAACAAAAGTTTTAAAACCATAAAAAAAACCCAATGCAGGCAGGACAGGTGGAAACTAAGGAGAGCCCCCCCCCCCGGGGGGGGGGGGGGGGGGGCTCACATGAGGTCATACCACCTCTCTGTGGTGCCTGTAGAGATGCAGAGAGTAAATCATCAATTGCACATAGTTTTGGCCTTTGGAGTTTTGTAGGCACCAGTGAGGCTACATGAACCATTTGAAAAACTGCATTTTCTTGACATACAGATGATTCTGCCAAGTCAAATTAAAATCTGAACATCGATTTTTAAAAAGATGACAATGTGATTTTTCCCCTTGCCTCCCTTCTCAAATTCAAATTTCAAATTCATATTTATTTCATTTCCAACAGAAAGAAAAGACAATGGCTTTACAGATATTATAACAGAAAATATGAAAAACATGTCCAAATTCATTTTTTCTTAATAAATGTACAAGTACACTGATTATATAAATAAATTAATATAATGAATTCATAATTTCTGAGGAAATGTGGGGGATCCACTAAAAAGCAGTGCTTGTAATTTGTGGATCCCCCAGGGAAAATAAAATTGTTTCAAATTGTGCCTACGAAGACTTGGAAAACACAAAACAGTATTACAAAACAACAAACAAACACGAAACGACAAGGAAAAGGAAAACAGATAAAAGGAAAAATGAAAAAGGAAAAAGGGGGGGGGGGGGGGAAGCAGGACAAATCATGACCGAAAAAGGAGGTAGTTATATTGGTGATTCTCCACGTGCCATTCCCCTCTGGGACCCAATGGGACCACCCTCTGAACTGTAATGAACAACTTTTGTTATTTACATACATGTATGAGGGTATCAGTGTTTTAAATATATAGAGTTTGGGCCTCGGGGGCCCTGACCTTGGGTCCCTAAGGGGGCCAGGTGTACCATTTGAGGAACCTTCAATCCACTTCCCTTACGGATCATTCGTACGTTACGTTCTTAAAACGAATGTGTTTTATCTTGTTCTACTGTTTTAAAGTTAAGACGAAAAGTGTGTCATATTTTGTATGTTTTAACTTAAGACACGTTTAGGTTATATTTTCAATTGTAATAAAAAAAGACTACTACATGTGCGCGCGCCGCTCGTATAGAGATCAGTTTCGTGGCGCGCGTGTGCGATATCAGTACATGGAGTCAAAGCCGGAATTCTGTGGATCTGTAGTACCTCACATGCACAACACGACGTCGACGAAGCTCGAGGCGAGTTCAATCATGTACCATAGAGTTATGGTCTGTACCACCTACTCGCAGTACAGTGTACAGTAGAATAATAGGTCTGCGCTTCATAATAACGCCATAACGTTTTTTGTTTTTTTTTTTTTTTTTTTTTTTTGTTTTTTTTTTTTGTTTGTTTTGTTGTTTTTTGTTTTGTTTTGTTACCCCGGCTCCGTTTTGCACGTATGTAAATGTTTACGGTACGAGACTTGAAAAATTTCAAGTCAAGTCACAAGTTTTTTGTCGCAAGTCCAAGTCAAGTCGCAAGTAATTCGGGCATACATAGCAAGTCAAGTCGCAAGTAAGCAAAATATTGACTCGAGTCGCAACTCCAGTCCAAGTCGCATGACTCGAGTCAACAACTCTGCTCAATCCAATTTGTGGACTGCTTCATTACGAAAAAAAAAATGTATTCAGTCTTCATGCGAGATTCGGATAAAAGAATTCAGTCCTCATGCTGGGCATCTGGGGTAACCTCGCTAGTCATAAGGACCGTTATTCATAAGGACCGCTATCCATAACGCGTGACTAAATGAATAGCGGTTTTGTACGAATAGCGGTCCTTCTGAATAGCGAGTAAACCATAGACAAATTACCTCGCTATTCATAAGGACATCCATTGATAAGGACAACTATTCATAAATACTCATAAGGACCGCTATTCATAGCGCGTGTTAAATGAGTAGCGGTTTTCTATGAATAGCGGTTCTTATGAATAGCGAGCGGACCCGGGGCATCTAACCAAAGAGACACTAATTCCAATCATAGTCTAAATATGAACAATCCACCCGTCAGACAGTCCTTGTAGGTTGATCTTCTAATCATTTCTCATCAAAGCTGATTTTACGACGAACAAAGACGCCTCATCACCAACTAATATTTATATTTACAGCTCAGAAGCGTAATTGCAATCATAGGCGAATTAACCCTTCATGTGAAGTTGGTTAGGATGGAAAGAAAACAGTTATAGAAACAAATGTGTGAAAATTTCCGACTAGTCGGAAAAAAAATAAGAAACTTATGATTTTTGGAAGGTCAGTATCACTAATGAAGAAGTGATTCTATAACTGAAATGTTCGTGTATTTATATATTTTATATACCTCATACATAGATTCTTATTCACTGATTGGTCAAAACTATATCACATGACACGGCGCATCTCGATCTATCATTGCGTCAGAGGGTTTTGGCGTTCTATCAATTGACCTAAGGTCAAATGATAGAACGCCAAAACCCTGTGATAGAACGCGTAACCCCTCCGCGACTTTTGCACACATGTACATGTATAAGCAAAATTTGGTTCAGGTTTTAAGAGCGAATTCGCGAGTTGCTAGGCTACGACTACGTTAATCAATATACGCGCAGCGCGTAAGAATTCAACATGGCGAGTGACTTAGCAAAGGATGAGGATGAAAAGGATGAAAAGGATGAAAAGGATGAGGTATATAAAACAAATATGGACTGCTCTGTGATCGGATGGTGGTTGAAATTATCACTCCCTCGGTGGTGTTCATACCGGCCATCATCCTCATGAGCAGTCAATATTTGTATACTGTTTTTCTGCAATATACTGAACTCATTGTCATTTTTATCAAAATAGAAAAACATGAATCATGATAATTTATGATCTAAAACAATAATGTTATTTGTAGGAATGTTTCCATTACTTTTATCATCGTGTATTTATCAGTCAGGGAGAGTACCGAGATTTCGGGAATGATCAAAGTCCCCAACAAAAGGGACGATTGGCCTCAATGAATCATTCATGACCTTTCACCGCTTTCTGACCGTTGATCGACATGTACAAAGTGAATGACAATCCTACACCGCTTTGACATACATATCTTTAAACAATCACCACCAAAAACCCTCATGGAATGTTGATGATGAAATTTCAGTCAATGAAAGATGGATAAAGAAAGTTTATCCCCTCCCCAAAAGAGGATTCACAAGCTATGAGGAAAATTCGTAATAGAAGGATGAAAACGTATGTATTTTTTGAATCTACGTGTCACAGATTCGTTCAAGGCGTTCTTAGTTTGCTGCAGCAATGCAACGAAACACACTGTGCCTGTAATGTATGGCCAGCCATCGGGGTCTACTTACGTCTACTCACCACGCGTACTTGATTTTCGATACACGTACCTATATTGACCAATCAGAAGCCAGTATTCAGTACGCGTACTGTTTTTGGTCATCACGTCACGTGTGTTTAAGGGTACGTGTACTTTACTTTTACAGACGTTACTGAGCCCTCCGGCCATAGGTGGCCAAAGGGTTCAGAAGCGTCAGTTAATGTAACGTGTGCTTTGTCATTTAGGTAACGTGTACTTTGACTAGTCATTACGTGACGTCTATACAATTACGTGTGCTCTGGTCGTTACGTGACGTCAGCTAAGAGTTAGTCTATTTCCAGGATTTTTTTTTTTTTTTTTTTTGTCAATAAAGCAAACCATGTACGTTAATAATATTGTTCAATAAGGGAAGTATAGGGCTTGGCAGGGGCTCAGGGTGTTTAATATATTTCTGTTGGTGGCTGATTATTAAGTCGTCCTCTAATTTTTTAGAGTAGTAGTAGTAGGCCTACACTCTTTTTAGCAAACTAACAAAAATCAAAGTAAAGTATAAACCGTGCGGAGTTGGTTTATTATTGTCATTTCTACTACTACTACTACTACTACTACTACTACTACTCATTTTTATTTCATTATTATGAAGTTTACTATCATAATTATCATCATCATTATAATTATTATTATCATCATTATCATTATTATTATTATTATTATTATTATTATTATTATTAATAATAATAATAAAATAATAAAATAAAATTAATGTATAAAGTTTATTCATAAATACCATGTAATGAGCGGAGGAAAGAGAAACAAGTTGATGATTTAGATTAGGAGAACTCCCCACATGTACAGCTCATGTTTACTATATAGCTAGTGCATACAAAGTATACAAACTTCTACTGCATGGACACTATTCACGCTCTTATCCTCCATCTGTTGTGCAATTAAGGGTCATGACCTCTGTGGACTCGTTGTCATGACCACTGGAAGGCCGCCTGTTTACCCAAGGATTAACCAGGGAATCCTAGTTACATTAATACATTCCCATGCTATAACCAAGGAGTTATCTGCTATAATAAGTGTAACGAGACATCCTCGTCCTCCTCCCCCCTCCCCGGCGAAAAAATGTGAACCCCCTCCCCCCCCCCCCCCCAAAAAAAAAAAGAAGAAGAAGAAGAAGAAGAAAAAGAAGAAGAAGAAGAAGAAGAAGAAGGAGAAGAAGAAGAAAATGTAGTGTAAAATAATGATGAGTAAATGATAAAACAAACGGTTTGTTTTCTTAACAATTAAAGAAAAAAATCTTCTTCATCGGTTGTTACACTCCTTGGCATTATATACTTGAACTTTGAAAAATCATAGAATATTTGTAATCCATGTGGAGGCAGAGCTAGATTCCACTAAATTTCGTCATAGGGCCTATAATAAGGCCGGGGGGGGGGGGGGGGGGGTGTATCGGCTGTCAATGTCACACAGGCCTAATGAATATTCTAGTCGGAAAGGCGTTAGTGAAAAGACTGTTGATAAATTCAATGTATTCATTAAAACAATTATTTTTTTAAAGACTGAATGTTCGTACGTTATATAGGGAGGGGGCGGGGGGGGGGGGATGTGACTGTTGCTGGGATGGAACAAGAACACACGCAAACAATTATTGTATGCCTATTTTAAATTAAGAGAGATCATTTTCTCAATGAAGCAGTCTAATAAATAGTTACATGAAAGGGGAATTTCACCCTGGTATTTAGCTGATTTAAATAAAAGCAGAAAATATAATTTTTTAGTACTGCAGGGCAAATGGGATGGGCCCTTACAAGATACGTCACGGAGTCGGTTGCCAAGTTGTGTTTGATTGATTACAACTTTAAAAAATTAATAACATTCTCATTTCTTATCAGATTTTACTCAAACTTTTATTGGTCTGTTATTTCAATTTTCCCCATTCCTTTAACATTATTAAAACAATGTAAGAAAGAAAAATGTATAAATGTATCTGAATTTTCACTTTTCAGTTTGAAATTCAGTGTTCAGTGAGGGCACTGGGATTTTAAAATTGCATAGTGGCAGGATGGGGGCATTATTAAAAGAGGAAGTGGGCATAGCTCACTGGAAGTGATAAGGGGCATTTATAAGAAGGGGAAAGGGGGGGGGGAGGGTACTTATGAACAAAACCGTCACTTATGAGACAAAAATAGGCTGAATCTACTTGAAAATGTGGGGGTATTGTGCCCCCAGCCCCTTGGGAGGGGGAGGGGGGGGGTGGAGAGGAGGGAGGCTGTCGCTGTGATACCGAGGGCTAATTGTGCTCGGGGGTAACTTTCCGGCGGGGGTAATTGTCCTTGTCTTAGATTCATCTCTCACCTCCCACGAATTTTTTTGAGCTTAGAAATAATAATAATAATTATGATAATAATAATAATAATAATAATAATAATAATAATAATGATGATGATGATGATGATGGTGATGATGATAATAATAATAATAATAATAATAATAATAATGATAATAATAATAATAATAATAATAATAATAATAATAATGATAATAAAATGTTACAATTATATAGCGTATTCCGTGAATACTTCATTGCGCTTTACAATGTCATTTATTATTATTACCCAAGAGAGGTAAACGATGCACTTATTTTACTAGTTTGGAAAGAAAACTGATAGTAGGAAACTGCATATACACCTAGGTGTGGATGTGGAAGGGGGTTCTCCTCCAACCCTGAAAAATTATAGTTTTGAGGAGTGGCGAGTTGTGTTGGAGGAGTGTATTCCATAACATGGCCCACGGAACGGGGGGGGGGGGGGGCTGGGGGCTGCAGCCCCCCCCCCCACACTTGTTTGAGTAGACACGTTTCATAAATTCCCCGAAAAAAGGTGCGAGATTGTCATTATTCAAGTGAAATCAAATCAGCCCCCCCCCACTTTCAAAAATGCTTCGCGGCCCCTGCATAACTATAGCTTATTCAAACTTTTAAAAGACTAACTGGATGATTATTCACTATAACGATTTAATTTCCTCACTTTACTGAAAGTTCCTATTATTTCTAGAATTTTCAAGGGGGCAACTTGCCCTTACCCTTTACCCCTCTAAATAAGATATCGAAGTCCCTTCGCACTGTAGGGAGCTTTTGTATTTTCAATCTTCTGAATTTGCAAAGAGAGAGATTTAAGGAAAATGAGAAGTCACTGCCCGCTCTGGTGACGCTCTGCGCCCTTCGTAATTTATTTTATATATTTCAAATTAGGCTGGTTGGTGAGGAAAACTCCTTTCGACATTTCATAGAGTGGCCCTTTCATCCACGATTTTCTGACAAAGAGTGCGCAGGTTTGGCCAAGAATTAACGTTCCTCTGTGCATGTAGCCAGACCCCTCTATCCCATAACGGCATCAAAAACAAGTACCTTCGGACGGGCTCCCGTGTCTTCTGGTAAAGGTTATGCCCCCCCCCCCCGGCATGTTCATGTTGTAAAGGACATGGGAGCGACCTTATCAGGTACATTCATTACCACGAGTGAGTTGCCACTGACTTGAATTTGAAGCATCGCAAATGGCCGAGCACATTGATGTTCGCCCCCCCCCCCCGCCGTTCCACTCTATTTAAGAAAAAAGAGAAAAGGGGGAGGAAAAGGGGAAAAAACTAGGAAAGACCAATTTTGGGGCGATTTTCACCTCCTATTCCATCAGCGAGGTAGACTGTTAATTTTATTCCATGTTTAGTATATTTTCATGACAAAATTAAATTTTTATTATGAATAAAGATTCAAGTTTGGCTTGGTCCCTTTGCTCACTCGCAGAAAAATGTTTCGTTAGGATCTTGAAAGTTTTTAAAAACTTCCTGTAACTATCCAAGGTAAAGTGCCTCAAATTCATTTCCACAAAGTGTTTGAGGTTAATATCAGTTTTGTTTTGTTTTTTAATCAGGGAGGGGCGGGGCAGTTTTATAGTTTGTCCCGGGCACCATAATTCCCTAGATAAGCACTTTTTATGACATTCCTATACCACAAGTTAAGTGCCTATCAAACGTCATAGAATGCCCACCCCCCACCGTCCCCCCCCCCCAAAAAAAAAAAATAGGACGGGGGAATTGACTGGATCAGTAAGAAAAGTGCAGTATTAGAGGAAGGTTGTACATACCGGTAATGCTAGAATCCGTGTATAATGAATAGTCACTGGATGCCTACATGGAGTATGCTGCGCCCGCGAAAGGCCCCTCCCCCCCCCCCCCCCATTTTCGGACTATTACGATATGCTGCTCCACCATTACGTTTCTGGTTAATCTAGCTACTTTTTGTGCAATTCATATTTATGGGCGTTGGGCAGACATTTCCCCGTAACTTGGTCTCACTCCGTCATTTTCTTTCCACCTACGACTTGAAATGTCTTGCTGAGTGTATCTATCAACTGAATTCACCGGTTCAGCTCACTTGGAGGTGGGCGGGGTAGGATGTAGCACGGGGGCGACTCGTAGGCTAGGCACAACCCAAGACTTGATGCCAGCCAGTGGCTCTTTTTAATATGTGGGGTCATAGTATCAAGGCCAGGGGCGGCTGAGCGTCTTTCAAAGTGGGGGTGGGGGCAGCAAAAAAGGGCACTTATTCGGGGAAAGGAGGCACCTACAAAGGGTGAACATAAAGCGAAAAAAGGACCATTTTGTGACACTGGTATAACCCTACAGTCTAATTAGTATAGTTATTATTAAGCATCACCTTCCTTTTTATTGTGGTTCTGGGCATCGTTTCATCAAACCGTCATAAGTACAAGTTCGCCGACACCCCATTGAAACGCATGTTAATGTTGATACACGCGTTTCAATGGGATGTCGGCGAACTTGTACTTATGACCGTTTGATGAAACGCTGCTCTGGTCACTACTTCAGCTTTCCTGATACGCAGTTGTGTGTAATGGTCTAATGATTCATGTGCGAGAAAGCTAAGCGAGCGAGCAAAAATTGTCGGACTTTTTTTCTATTGCTGGAGTCCTTGAGTTATACATTATTTACAGCAATATACATGTACAATGAAAATGACAGCAGCAAATCTAATTGGGGGAATGTCGAATGATCTTTTAATTTGTACATTAACCCTGTCGTTTTCTTTAGGATTACACCGATATACATACTTTCTGCGATCTGCTTGATTTCATTATATACTGTAAGAGCTAGCGAGCGTAGCGAGCGAGTTATGGGGACATTTTCAGAAAATACTGCACTTACTTGGTGTAAATTATTAGCACATTCGAGCGAGCGGAATGAGAAATGTTGTAGTAATATGGGTACTTGAAAGCCGCACCGATTCTTTGTAGCTAGATATGGCTCTTTTTGTCCCCCCCCCCGAAAAAAAAAAGAGAATACGTGGCAATATTTAGATTCGAAAAGGGGCACTTATCAGAAGGAGAAAAGGATAGTTATCAGAGAGATAAGGTGGCAGTTATCAGATTTGAAAAGGGGCACTTTTCAGAAGGCCAAAAAGGGGCGCTTATCAGAAGGGGAAAGGCACTTATTAGAAAGGAAAAGGGGCACATCTAGTAGTAAAATGGGCACTTATCGGAGGGAAAGGGGGCATTTTTCAGAAATAAAAAGGGCACTTTTGGGGTACTTGAAAACCTGGGGGCATTGTGCCCCCTGCCTCCCCCCGCGGGCGCGCCGCCCCTGATCAAGGCTTTTCTTGATATAAATTTATTACTGCTCTTGCTAATACAGCTAATACTTGCTTTTTTTCTCTCTTCTTTTTTGTGCAGGGGCAGTATAATATAATATTCATAAGAACCCACTTCATATGACATACAACATACGAACATCATACATCATGTAAATTTCTTTTGAATACTTTCTATCCCATCCTGATACCTCTCCAGCTGACGTATCTCAGTGAATGGGGATTAGGTCATTTATTCGGAGGCGTCTGACGGACATCCCCCACCATTTCAAATTTAATGTCTTACAGTGGGCACGATAGAGGGAGTTCTGCCGCGTATTTTCATCCTATTTCATTTCGTTATTTTTCCTACCCCTTTCTATTTATTGTCTTGCAATTATGAACATTTACGACTGGAATTCACCAGGCAGCCCTTCCCTGCCGATCATTATTATCATTCTTATCGAGAAGGGGGGGGGGGGGGGGTAAGCCATGGGGTCTTATCACTGTTGTAGCCCAACAATGTCATCCAGATGTCACTTGTAATACGTGGAATCATGCTTGATATTTATCCCCTGACTTTTTTAAATATTGAGGTTCTCCTACTGATCCATTCAATTCTGCCCTCCTCCATTCACCCCCCCTTTTTTTTGGGGGGGGGGTACAAGCAACCATTTAAGATGACGTGTGGCATATTATTCTGCTTGAGTGCATTGGGTATGATACCTTTCCAACCTAGGCCTACCTCGCTCAATGAGGGAGGGGGTGGGGGCGTCTGGCGGGAATCCGCGCATCTGCCGCAATTTAAAATGTCTGACAGTGCATGGCCATTCATGAAAGCGGGAGTTTTGATTACCCCGACCACACTGTTCGAGTCACACGTCCGTTTCCTTACATGAACAAAGCAAGAGAAATCAGAAGAAGACGGGAAGGGAATAAATGAACAAGGAAAACAATAGACGAAGAGAATATTTTAATAGGACGATACAAAAAGTGGCAGAGGGGAAAATACAGGGCTGCACCGACGTACCAATGCACATACAAAATGTGATTTTTTTTTTCTTTCTTGTGATTACGTGTTATTTATTCCCTTATGGAAACCAAGTAAAACAATGAACATATATAAAACCAGAAACAGACATGCTTTCAGAAATATAGTCCTGCAATAAACCTTTCTAAGGGCGCACTAATTTCAAGTTTGTTAACACTGTAAATGATGTTTCTATAAGTGGAAAATATAATCCATGATTTTTTTTAAATGGAGGGGGGATTCAGAGTTTTATTGGAATTCCACGGTATTAATAAGCATAATGAAACGAATCTCTAGTGTGTAAACATGGAGGGCTTCAGCCCCCTAGCCCCCTCCCCCCCCCCTTCCCGTTCTGTGGCCTACGAATTTGTTCATTATAGGGCCGGCCCCGCAAGTCCTGACAATTTTTTTTTTTTTTAAATAGCGGCCCGGATCCCCGTCGAAGAGGGGGATACTGTGTAAATTTAGTTTTCAGGTTTTAAAATAACCCGAACCGTCGGAAAAACGAACCTACGGAAAAAACGAGCCTACGGAAAAACGAGTGTCCCCACGCAAAACAAGGGATGATAAGCGTGCTTCACGTTTTGCAATTTTGGAGGGATAAAATTTCTAAATCTTCCACTTTCAAAATAACATGAAATATATATATGTATGAAAAAATAGGGGAATGGGCTTCTTCGGGGGGGGGGGGTGGGGGGTAGGGATTGGGTTGTGAGCAAGTAGTAAGCTTTTGAGGTGGGCCTTCAGAGTGTTTGCCCCACCCCCCAAAGAAAAATAAATATAATAAATAAATAAATAAAATAAGCTAGGACCCTTCCGGGGCACCTGGAGCGTAGCGCCGGAAGTAAAAAAAAAAAAAAAAAAATAGGGGGGGGGGGGTTAGAATGATGAAGCCTCACCTTTTAGAGTACTAGAAAGCTGATCGCAATGGTAAATTTGATTGTCGTGGAGTGGGGGCAAAAATACTTCCCCCGATAAATGGAAGGAAGCATCTACCACATTGTGTGTATCAATACACGAGGGAGGATGGTGACCGTGTGAGAAAATTTTGGTTTTAAATGATGAAAGTTTGCATTTTAGAGCACTAATAAGCTTATTAAGCCTATACATCGTTGTAATGGAAAATTATTATTACATGTAATTTTCCTTTTCTGTTTTTCTTGAGAGTTTTTTGCCCCCAAACTCGAGGGCAGGAGGGCTATCATGTAAGTACAAAATGTAATTTTCTTTTTTCATTTTCTTCTTTTTTTAATGATTGCCTGTCCGATCTTCTATTATGAAAACAAAGGAAACGGTTACCTTTCCCTCATTTTCAGTTTATGCAAAAGTGAAGATAATAGACCACAAACCGCAGTATACATGTCTTGAAAAAAAGGCTCATGAAATAGGGCACCCCTAATATCAAGTTGGCTAGGCCTGAAAACGATGTTGGTATACGTGGAAAGACATAACAATTATTAGTTCACGGGCCACAGAGCGTTTGAAAAGTGGGGGCAGTAGGTTGAGCATGAGTAAGAGCATAATATATTATTATTAATATAAGCAAAGGGGAGTGTGTGTGGGCGTGTATGTGTGTGGAGGGGAAGCCTGCACTCCCTAGCCAGATCAGCCCCCCCCCCCCCGGTTCAGCGACCCCTGAACTTGATCATGATAGAGCCATCCATTTTCATAACAAAGAGGGGAATCCTGATAATCGGGATTTGATTTCCCAAACTCTCATAGTCATATTCCACATCCCCTAGTTATGTAGAGAATAGAAGCGGTCTCATTAAAAAAAAAAAAAAAAAAGCCTTGAATTAGACCATTTCAAAGTAGACGTGACGTATTGAACAAAGCACACGTAATTGAACAGACGTGACGTGACGTAAGGTCACGACAGAGTACACGAAATTGGGTACACGTCACGTAACGAGTAGACGTGACGTACCGTTTGGTTTTACGTGACGTCTACTGGGTACGCGTACTAGTAGACGTAGGTAGACCCCGATGGCTTGCCATAGTAATGCCCTATTCATAGAATGTGTGTACACCATACACACACGGGGGAGTGTGTGTGGGCGTGTGTATCTGCGTGTATGTTGGTGTGTGCGGGCCTCCGCCATCCCGCTTGATACGGAGCTCTGTGTATACGTGTGTATGTGTATTTCTTTCTCTCTCTCTCTCTCTCTCTCTCTCTCTTTCTCCCCCTCTCTCTTTCGCTCGCTTCGGTGAATTATTCTCGTAGCGACAGGAATAAGAACATTTATAACGGTTTCCTGTGACCAGTTCGCTTCGCGCCAATACATAACGGCCTCTTGCACTTCAGTGTACCCTAGAACGCGGGACTACGGGACGCCCTAAGATTCGGCTATCTCCCTGACTGTTTATTACTTGATAAAGCTAGTGAAGAAAATGGTGAACTTATTATTGAATATGGTTTATTAATAAGTAATACACACTGTAAAAAATTACTGTAGGTATTTGCGGTAAATTACTGGCAACCTGGCTGCACAGTAAAATACTGTATTATTTACAGTTAAATACTGTATTTTTACAGTATACCGCTGTTTACCGTTTAACTGTAGAATAAACAGTACAATACCGTGAAAAATGCAGTAATTTACTGTGAAGCGGGTTGCCCGTAATTTACTGTAAATACCTACAGTACAATAATTTTTTACAGTGCAATCATAAAAAAGTTTTTTTTTAAGTAATGCAAACTTACAAAGTATAAAATAAGAGTTTCACTCTAAGCGAAGAACATTAGAACATGGTAGGATATATGTCAATTTTAATGTATAATACTTTAAAATGAACGATTTAATACCATAATTATCTACACACCATTTGCTACTTCGTTATCGAAAACAATCTTAACGTAAAACACGATTAAAACTACTTTCGAAAAATAAACTCAAGGGCAATTTCAAAGGCCTATTGTACTGCCCATAGAAATCTTGTTCGGATTACGTAATACGCCATTGTAATGTTCGCACATTTCTAAAGGTGATAGACAGGGCTATTGAAATTGTCTTGAGTTTATTTTTCGAAAGTAGTATTTATCGTGTTGTAAATTTAAATCTTATTATTGTTTGTTTAGATTCAATTATATATTATTGACAGGGCTATTGAAATTGTCTTGAGTTTATTTTTCGAAAGTAGTTTTTATCGTGTTGTAAATTTAAATCTTATTATTGTTTGTTTAGATTCAATTATGTATCACCGTATACCCGAGTTATTGAAGTAATCATTATAGATATTATGCTTATTTTTTCATATTGTTAACACTACATAGCGGTATATTTACATAAGATATGTTATAATACAACATATAAATAAAAAAGCAAATTAATGATTATTGTATATTTGAAAGGACAGGTTTCTACTGGACTCAGAAAAAATGTAAATAAGTATTATTCAAAACTGACATATCACATTCACAAATTTTTTTTAGTACAGAACTTTAAAAAAAAATGACAAAGTAATGAAATGAAGGGGGAAAATATGTGCAGAGCAACTTTATCAAAAATTATTTAAAAAAAAAGACATTGTGAATTAAATCAAATATGATAATCAAAAGTAGTCGATTTCAGGTCATCGCATTTTTTTTTCTTTTTGCACTTTGGCTTCAATGTATGACATATTGTTAGGACTGTAAAAATTTTACAAGTGAGTCTAATAACGCGGATGTAACCATGAAATAAAAGCTATATTATTAGAAAATATGCATACCTGTTTGAAATTACAGTTAACAGACTGAAAACAGTATCATATATCACAATGGAAAAAATAAATCAAATTGCTTCCTTCGCAAAATAATAAAATTCAAAATAATTGAATATTATATGAATATTTTGAAGGAAAAAAAAGTAAATCATAATATAATATGTATGCGTCCCATTGTCCAGTTATGAACGATGGCATTCCTTTCCGCAAACTTTTGAGGAAAAATTTCAAATCACCTCTTGTAACCCGGATTCATGAAAAGTTAACTTGGCAGCACAAGGTTGTCGGAAATGACAGGTAAGTTGACATTGTGTTGTGAATTAGTTACTGATACACATAGCCATTGATTTTCAAAGAGACAAAATCGAATTTGAAATCATTGCTTTAAAAATGTTTTTTTCAAAGAAATGGCATAAACCTCACTCGAAATAAATTTGACATCCCCTGACACGAGACGTCGCGTGTAAGTTGCAACATTCAAGTAATTACCAATCAAAAATGGCTGTATTCCGACAATAATTGGCTCCGATGACTATTGCCCTTGGCAATATTTTGTAAAAATATAAACATGTATAAGAAGGTTAAGGTTGCAATTGCAGGGTTTGGGGTTAGGATTGGGGTTAGGTACAGTCTTAAGTCTGCGGTTGAAGTAAAGAATTCGCATAGTCATAGGAGGTTGACCGCGGAACAATTGTCGCCGGAGTCATACAACCAAAGTGTCAAACCTTGTTGTTGATGTTGTTGTTTTGTCGTTAGTATTCTTTTAACATTTAGCACAATTATCGCTGAATCTATTTCTTGACGTTCCGAATTCGTTTAGAGTAGACGTATATGGAATTTCCAAAGAGATCTAGACATTCGAAGACTGTGAGGATGCTACCTCCAAGCCACAATCCAAGCGAACCACCGACGTCACCTGAAAAGATGAAACAAAATATAGGCGGAAACATTTTGTTTCATCTCTTTCGTCTTACTTTCTGGATGATTCCGCCAATACATTTAGCATTTAGCATGATAAAAAATTGCACGTGCTATCAAACACCCTTGTAGTGATTCCATTGTTCAGGTGTATCACACTTTTCTAAACCAATAAGAGCCCCATGCTAGCTGATTAACTTCAGCTTTATTAATAGGATCAGTGGCGGATCCAGGGGGGGGGGGGCAATCCCGGCCCGTGCCCCCCCCCCCTTTTGAGGGAAAACAATGCAATGAGCCCCCTATTTGCGATTGTGCCCCCCCTTTTCGAGCAGAAAACCTTTTTTTGTTTTTGTTTTTGTTTTTGTTTTTTGCTTGTCAGAGAATTATGGAGGGGAACTGGACCCCATAACCCCCCCCCCCCCCCCCCCCACTGAGCGACTTTTGGAGGGCTGGCGAGAGACCAAAAAAATATGGGTCTCCCTCCAAGCAGTTTCCCAAAGTTGACAATCCTGCATTTGTGTGCCCCCCCCCCCCTTATACGAAATCCTGGATCCGCCCCTGAATAGGATAATGGGCAGAGTGATTTCGTTAATATTCGAATAAAATGTAATGGTGCTACAAAATAGGTTTTATGCATAGTATCAAGTAGTACCAATGTACTGGCTAATAGCACACACGGAGTTAAAAGACCTGAAAATATATTCAGTACAGATTTTAAAAAATAATAATTTGATGTGGATGCTAAAAGATTAAAAAAATGTTGACCACCTCCAAATCGAGCTGAATTGCACCACTAATCTATAAATATAATGCTACATACTTACACAGAAAACTGAAGAAGTTGTAATCCTTATTCTGGGTGATTTGCTGAATGCTTATTTCCTTGAAGTAGATCGAAATAAAGCAGATATTATGGCTGAAAAGAGAGATCATAGTCAGAGAAAGGCAGAAAAATCCACATGAACAACCATCAAAATAGTGTCAGGCATTTGCAAACATAAACGACCCGGGTAGTTTGATTAAAACTGCTATAAGGTGGTTCAGCTTTCCTTGAATACACTTCTTATGGAACATGAGATAATTTACATGCATATAATACTCACGATTATGTTTTTGTAAGGCCGTTGTACACTTTTTTTTTTCTTTTTCAGTAATCTTTTATTGATTCCATATGATATCAACGAACATAACAAATAACATATGATGTCAAACAATACATATCAACACACACATATATATATGTATAAAATTAACAGAAATCAGCAGTAAGTCATTAATAAAATCAATTATGTTATACTTCAAAACTGCTATCACTTCTATATATATATTACAAAAAGAAAGGGAAAAAAAAGCATAACAAAATGTATAAACGACTAAGAGAAAAAAAGAAAAAGAAAAAGGAATCTATACAGTCGAGTTCGAACCACTCAGTGGTTCTATCCCCCAAGCCCCCTCCCCCTCAGCCTTCCCCTCACCCCCCCCCCCTTCAACCTCCCCCCTCACTCCCCACCCCCCTCCCCTCGGTGGACTATGGGCTCCGGGCTGTACCTTGTTGGTTATCATTTAGGTTTTCCCATTTGGAATAATGGATAGAAAGAGTTCCCCTCATTGATGCCAGTTTTCTTTCTTCTAATCTATCTCCTACAATATTACTTTTGATTTCATTAAATGAAGGGGGTTTCTTATGCTTTCTGTGTTTAAAAATCAAATATTTTACAAGAATTAGAATATGGTTTAACAATTGGTGTTTTCCTTTATTTCTTTCCTCCCTCCCAAAGAGAATTTCTTTCCAACTACAATTCCGTAAATTGATATACCTTAAAAATCTCGTACATGATTCCCAGATTAATTGTTCATATTCACAAGAATAAAATAAATGTTTATATGTTTCTTCTTCTTTTTCACAATAAGAACATAAGTTACTTGAAACAAGACCAAACCGAAGAAGGTGATGATTTGTACATATAATGCCATGTATAAGTTTAAATTGGAACTCTCTTAGCCGACTATTTAGTGTACAATGTCTTAATCTGAAAAATATGTTTTTTATTTCCTTGCACGAAAAACCGTAATTTTTTTCAATTCTTTCAAAAACCAGTGGTTCCAATCTTTCTTTCTTGATGAGTACACGACGATATATTTCGATAGTGCTTTTACCAGAACCAGTCAAGCTTTTTAATGTGAATGCAATAAGGCAGTTCGTAATTTGTACGCGCAAGCGCATTGGTTTTTGGTGGACGCGTTACTTGTCTAACATGTAAAATCATACATAAGCGCGCATCGCAGCGACAAAATGACAGCGTATAAAGGTAAATTGTACTGACCTCTATCTGCACATGCGCAAACTTTAATTACGAACTGGCCTATTAGTATGTGACCGTAATCTGCTGACGCAATGTTTGCATTTTTAATTTTGTTTTTACTGTGTGTACAGTGTCACACTAACATCACTGGTGCATCAAAAACCACGCCAGTAGCAATTTTTTCAACTTTTCGACAAAATTTGTAACCATGTAGGCCTATATTGTTCTCAAAGACATTACACCTTATCAGAACCATGTAGCACTAAAAGAAAAATATTATTGTTGCCAATTTGAAGAACAAAACGTGATCAATTTAGCACTTAAATAATTCACGACCTGAAAGGGTTAATACCTGAATTACTAGTCATATGTCAAGTATTCCCTTAGCATGTTACTCTTATACAGCCCTTTTGCACACGAGCCGTTATTCCACTCCACCAAAAGGCACCAACTGATTGCTCAATTCAGTGAATTCCATGCCACAGTATACCGGAAACAACAGACCCTCTCTTGATAATGACGACTGCGCACGAGTTGTTACAGAAAATGCTCTCTACGCATTCATCGGTTTAGAATGTCGAAGCCGCAATTTCGGACAAATCCGAAACTTTGCGCTATAGGCCATTGCACCCTGCTTCATAGAGTTGCGCCTGTGTACAGGGATTGCGCCTGGATCTACTTAGTATTCTGAGGATTAAACATGATAAATATATGTCTAATTGCCTTAGTGCAATGGAAATAACGCCTCACATGCAACAGGCCTTGCAGTATTCCTACCGTCTGGACAGGAAGAGTTCTTTTCAGACTGTGATTCGCTGGACGGATGTGTCTACTCACTTTAAATAATCATCTGGTAGCGAATACATAGACGTATAGTAATCCTCCCAATTTGCGGAAGGGTACTTGGTGGATGAGAGAGACGGTTTGTAGGAGCGGACATGACATGCCACAGGACAGTCACAAGTGTGGTTTTGAAACTCTCCTGAAGAAAAAAAAATACAATTATATGAACAATAATTAATTCGACACGCAATCCCATCTAATTTGTGCAGCATCTAAATATGGATGAAGGTTTTTGACTCTCATACGAGAGGTCTTGGGTTCAGTCCTCGCTCGGTGCTTACATCACTGGACAATGTGTTTTCCCCCACGTTAATTTTGTGCCTTTTGACCCATGAGTATTAAATGGATATTCGGTAAAGCGAGGGTAATCTGTATGGCCCTCGGGGAGAGCATTATGATGAGGCTATCCTGGGTAAATAAGACCATACCACTACTACTACTACGACTACATATTATTATTATCATTATAATGAAATGATAATTATATGCAATCTACTTAACTCGTAATTCATCCCCCAGTGCCCAACTTTCCTCTCAGGTGCTTCTCTATCTACGGTAATTTCTTTTCTGTAATCGATTCCTTCTTCAGATACAAGAAACGTAATCATCATGACAATATAATCATGTTTTAATAATAATAATAATAATAATAATAATGATGATGACTTGCAAATAACTTGTATTGATTTAGTTCGGACGTTCCCAACACAAGCTTTACTTTTCGGGTTTCCGCCTCTTTTTGTTGTTGTTGTTGTTGTTGTTGTTGAATTATTTACTGTATTGATATCTATGTTTACTACATTGTAACGATAATGAAAATGAAATAAATGTAAATTTTATTTCATTTCAGTCTTTTATTACTGTCACCATTATTATTATTATTATTATTATTATTATTATTATTATTATGATAATTATGATTATAATTATTATTATTACTATTTTATCATTATCATCATTATTACTATTTTATCATTATCATCATTATTATTACTATCATCACCATCATCATCATCATCATCATTCTGGCTATCATGAATGTTTCTCACCGTATGCTTCTGATAAACACGTGAAGGTGTCCCAGCCAGTACATAATGGCAAGTCTTCTGTGTCCACTTAGCGGAGGACGATGATAAAATGTATAAAAAACAAACATTAGAAATGTTTTAGTTCGTGGAAATTTTCATTGTAATAAAGTCCGAGAACATAATCTGATATATGATTTTGGAATTTATGTTAAAAATTTGAGGATTAGTATTTTTTTCCCCGAAAGGGGTTTCCCTGGATTCCATTCCATCAGAGATATTATGGATTCAATTTCTTAAAGATATATATAATTATTTTCATTCTCATTCTCATATTTTTTTCTTTAAAGAACTAACGTATATTTTATGCCTTGTTTATTTATTCATTTTTTTTTATTTTTTTTTTTGCTTTTCAAGATGATTTGTTGAAAAGCTTTAGCTCTGGATCGCTTTCATCTTCCATCCACCAGGTCGGTAGAATATATATATATATATATATATATATATATATATAATATATATATTTTTAAAGTATATATTGGTTAGATTCGCATCTCGGGATAATTTAGTATTTGTCGTGCACATAATCCAGTATAGTGAATGATAGACCATGCACTATTTATATAATATAAAACTGCGATAAATGAAAATGAGAGAATGATTGCGTAGCTTAAAATCAAAGTTCCCCAGAGGTGTCCTCCCTTTTTTGCAATTTTTACAAAGGTTGAAAAAACGTCTCCGCCGGGAATCGAACCCGGGTCACTGGCTTAAAAAGCCAAACCCTTAACCACTAGACAACGGAGACGGGCAAGTGGTATGGGCGACACCAGATTCGATAGACCGGTACTGTAATGAATACAAATTTATGCACATTTCTTCTCTGAGCACCTAGTGAGGAGCTATTCCACTGACCTGCTTTTTATAAATGAGCCTCAATGCTTGGAATCCAGTTTGTATACATTACTTGTTGCTATATCCGACAAGCCTCGGGCAATTTTCAGGTTGTCAAGAACAACCTTTGTTTGAAAGCTATGTATAGAATTTGAATAGATTACCGAACCGGTCTAATGACCGACATACTAACAAATTATCAACCTCATTGATTAATTCCTTGGTCGGAGGCAGTTGAGTTTTTGAGCGATGACAAGCCGCATGCCTCAGCTGGACCCAAGCGTATGGTTTGAGATACATGTATATGTTGGAATAATTATATACAAGTGTCACGAAATAACAAGTATTGCAACAGCTTTGGCAAAGTTTCCCAGAGCTTTTTGAACCTTTGCAAAATTTCAAAAAGGGAGGACAGCTCTGGGGAACATTGATTTAAGCTACGCAACAATTATTCTCTCATTTTCATTTCTCACAATTGTATTTATTTCCACGAGAGTTGCTTGGATCAAGGAGCTTCAAGAGCTGGAGTTCCAACTGGCAACAAATTATCTCAAGCAGCTGCTCCTTTCTAAGGATGCACAAAAGAATCTACAGGTGCGCTGTAGCCTTTGATGTCCGATGTTCCAAGCCGCCAACTTCATGGGAAAGCTTGAGCAGTGATTTTTGTCACAAATGAAATATCGAGAGTATTTCACTTTTTATTTGAATAAACAAAGTGAAATTTTCACATATGATAAAATTGAATACAAAAGCCTAATTGTGTCCAGAAATTTGGCTGTATTGTATGATAGTGGTTTCAATTTGTGGAAAAAAGGTAAAATCTTACAATCCTAAAATACCCAATTTGACACTCTTCCGATTACTCCCTGCAAACGAAAATAAAAATTGCAATTGTTCAAGTAGAGTTAATTATGATGTTATATGTCAGATTAGTGCCCACACATGCCCAGTCGCGCAATTTTGATTCATATATCAGGGAACTTTGTACAATTTCTTTTCGCTTGCCCCGAGTAAAGGTAAGCACTGTGAACTGCTCATATCATCAGACTAGTGATAGCGAAAAGTAATTATCATTACAAAAGCATATTTTCCTTTGAAAATGGCCCCGTAAGTTTGCAGCCAGGCAGGAATCTTTTGTTCTTCTTATCTGCAAGGAAGATCCAATTAAGCACATGCCTGACATATTTTTCCTTGGCGGCTTCGAACATGGTTCAAAGGGAATGAGCTACATGCAGTGTGGCCAGCGAAAAAAATACTATTCTGCTTGGGAGCAGCGAAAATTCTGCTAAATCAAAAATTTTACTGCATGATAAATCAAAATTTTACTCAAAAATTCTCTGACAAGCATTTTTGGGGTGTATTTTTACTCGAAAATTCTCTGGCAAGCAAAAAAAAAAAAAAAAAGGTTATCAGCATTTTTAGGGTGTATTTTTACTGGAAAATTCTCTGACAAGCAAAAAAACCCAAAACACCAGAATTATGCTAAAATTCTGCTAAATTTTGTCAAATTATGCCTAGCATAACGCCAGATGCTAAAGCGGTCAAAATTCTGCCAGAAAGTAGAATTCTGCCAACTCTGGCAACCTTGGCTACATGTGACTCCAGCTCTTGAAGCTCCTTGCTTGGATCCAGCTGAGGCATGCGGCTTGTCTTTGTCCAAAACTCACCTGCCCCCGACAAAGGAATTAATTAATAAGGTTGAAGATTTGTCAATCTGTCTGTCAATTGAGTCTGGTGTCGCCGAAATCACTGGCCCGTCTCCGTGGTCTAGTGGTTAAGGCATTGGCGTTCTAAGCCAACGACCCGGGTTCAATTCCCGGCGGAGACATTTTTTTGAACCTTTGCAAAAATTTCAAAAAGGGAGGACAGCTCTGGGGAACTTTGTTTTAAGCTACGCAACCATTATTCTCTCATTTTCATTTCACGAGAGTTGCCAAAGCTGTTGTATATGTTATTTCCTTACAATTATATATATATATATATATATCACAAAATGTTCACAGGAACAAAGTTCCGACGAAATGCAGTGTTAAAGATATGTAGAAAATAAAGTTCACAACATCGTATAGAATACACACACGAGGAGCATGTTTTTAACTTCACAAGCGCTTTCGATTTATTCTCTTCAGGTGAAGTGAGCCTTTGATAGTTTTACATGACTTTATATACAAGTATAATCAAGGAAATACAGTAATATTCAAATGAGGACGAGGTTTGTAACATTGTCCTATAGTTGTTTTTACGACATGATTAATCTTAATCTTAATCTTAATCTTAGATTAAGCGTTGTAAGTAGGAAGTCTTCTATGTTCAGTTTGTTTGAGAATCTTAATCCATACAACTCAACACATCGTAAAGTTACACAAAGATTCTTAATGATGTAAAACATCTAATATTTCCTGTGTTCATGGGAATAACAAACAAAGGTGGGTGACTGTAAAAAAATAACAAAGGAAAAAGATATAGGTTATAGGATATTTCCCAGCATTCGGATTGAACGTGCATAGTCTTAAGAAGAGAAAGACATAGAGTGATGGGTGGGGGGGGGGGGGGGCAGGGCAGAAGAGAGAGAGAGAGAGAGAGAGCGAGGAAAAAGAGGGGGAAAAAAACAAACAAAACAAACAGGGGTAACGAGAGAGGGAAGGGCAGAAGGAAAAGAGAGAGAGAGAGAGAGAACGAGAAGAGAGATGGTAAAAGATGCATATGGTATCGTTTCCTGGATTACATAATTCAAATACATCAATCTTTTTATATAATTTTATACATGTTTGAAGATCTAGATAAAGAATATCTTGATAAAAATCAAATAATAGTAATACATACAGAGGAGCACAGAGATATATATTATTCTTTATTATCTTTTTGTTTCAGATATCCTAAAATATTAAAAATATTAAAAATATTAGTACTACAAAGCATTCAAAGAAGGCATGAATTTTGAAATGAAGTATTTTTCTTTTAGACATCTTTTAATTTTGTTGTCTTCTTTCATTTTGTAAAAAGGGAATATATCAAAGTTTGGTTCTTGTGAGCCAGCACATTTTTCGACTTTTTTTAAAAGTGAGCGCTCACATCGAAAAATGTGCTGGCTCACAAGAACCAAACTTTGTCCTCATTTGAATATTACTGTATTTCCTTGATTATACTTGTATATAAAGTCATGTAAAACTATCAAAGGCTCACTTCACCTGAAGAGAATAAATCGAAAGCGCTTGTGAAGTTAAAAACATGCTCCTCGTGTGTGTATTCTATATACGATGTTGTGAACTATATATATATATATATATATATATATATATATTACAATGCCTGCTAAAAATTACCAAAGTTGATGTGGATTTGTAACTGGATATTCTGTTTAATAATATCTTCATTTTCTGGTTGTTGAATTTTGTAATAGGGTATAACCAAATCATGTGGAAGATCTGGGTCATTGTCAAGTCTACGATTAGTGAAATTTCGGTCTTTTTTATACCCACCCTATCTCCCCTTCCCCAGCCGAAATTTCGACGTGATGCCTTTCTGACTTATGTCAGTGTACTGATTTCTTTGAACATTTGAGCCTTTTCGCGCATTTCTGGAGTATCAATCTGATACCTTGAGTTTTCTTAAACTCTAATTTTAGTTATTCACATATTTGGTAGATCAGCTTCAAATTCTAGTTCTACGGCCTACGGGATTGCCACCTCATAATCTTTGCCACTTTGGATGCAGTAGAACTGTCCTACTATACGGTCATGTTCGTCAAAAAATATGGAGATATCTGGCTGTTTGAAAAAATGGCACAGAAAAATTAGTTACTGAGATAACTATACACTCCCAATTGTCGTGATTGTGTTTTTGTATGGCCGTAGCACACGTTGCGACATTTTGATTAGATTATTTCCTGCACCCATCAAGCAATTAGTGAATTTGCCGGTAATTTAACTCAAATTTTGCATGGTTAATTTTGCATTTATTTTTTGTATACAATTTCAATCTCACATAGACTCATATAGAGTGACAACGGGAAGAAAAGTCGGATTTTCCAAAGACACCCCTCTATAAGGATACTCCGGAAAGGAACCGCATGGAGTACTCTGGAGTAATTAATTTAAATGCGGACTATTCAGAACAGATCACTGGGTGAAAAGGCGTTTTAAAGAATATGTCTGTCCACTGTCATCCATAATCAGTAACAGTCCAACGTGGCTGTGGGCACATGATGTTGTGGAGAGCTCTTCATACTTTTGGAACTGAAAAACTTGTCAAAAGTAATGGACAAAGGGTTAAGAATTTATACCATAAAACCTACTCACAGGACATGAAATTCTATCAAATCTGTGCCTTTAAGGGCCAGGATTAACAAGAAGACAATTATTCAAAACACTCATCTAAATGATGGCGGAACAGCTGGCATTAAAAAGAGGCATCCGAAGTTTTTTTTTTATGAAAATGATGGAGGAGCCACCCCTAAAACATGTAAAAGGCCAAGATTAAGAACTTGAAAACATTCGGGACTTACTGAAGAAACAAAATGACTTATGTACGTCAAAGAGAATCTCATTAGAATGAACTTCAGAAATGCAAATACAAGTTTTTAAGCTTTGAAAAATGGTGGAAACACATTGATAAATCAATATATATTTACCCTCAGCGGAAGTCCTGCATCCACATGCGTTCTTATAAAATTCCACAGAGCATTCGGTGTAACACTCGGGGTATCCATAATGTTTGAAATACTTTAGAGGTCTATCCCGGCACAATCCGTATGGAGGTCCTAGGTTGGAAGCCTAAATTAAGAGAATTTGATAAATGACCTACGGTGACAGGACAATATCTTGAAACTGCATTAAAAAAAATGGACTTCAGTAATAAGTGATTACCATTAAGTGTGAAAAAATATTGTTTTGATTGATAACTGATTCAGTGTGACATGGAAATAGCTTGAAATCAATTATTATTGATATTCGTTTTGTTTTCTTGAAGTAATTGGTACCATTATACTCGTTAAAAATGCTGTCCAACATATGACTTTGTAAATTGAGCAATTTCAGCTGTCCAGCTGCATGTTCTTTTATTACAATAAACCGAATCAAATCAAATCAAATCAAACATAGACCTATTACCAGATTATCACTGTCAAATGCTGGCTATGGTGACATGAATCCTTTATCCAATGACGCAAAAAAAAAAAAAAAAATGAAGAAGAAGAAAGAAGAAGAAGAAGAAGAAGAAAAAAAAAAAAAACAGAAATACACATTATTCCCGCCATTATAGTTTTGTTAAAGATATCTAACCTCTGTTACTTCCACTCCAACATGAGTATAAGTTCCTGGGGAAATCCCAAAACCTTGATCTTCCACGAGAGGTAATGTACCGTATTCATATATATGGATCTGAAATCCTGCTGAGACGCGGTAATTTGGGCTTAGGAAGTACTCTCCCTGCTCAACATTTAGACTCAAGTCTAATCCATTTGATCTACCTGAGAAAGGAAATTTTTAAAAAGTCACAACAATTATTGCATTTTTTTTTTTTGCATTTGCATTTGCATAGCCTCGATAACAAAATCAGCCAGTATTTATTTTTGAACCTTTGATAGTGTATCTACACAATTCAAGAGATTTCTACCAATATAACGTGTTTACCCTATACATGTATACATCAGGATTAAAAACTTAAAGTTTGCAAATGTGTAAAGTGATTAGCTATTAATCTTATATCATAAGGTAGGTTTTTGAATAAAAGACTTGAGCATATATTTCCCTTTATTCACTGGCATTGATTTCATGATGATATTTCGTGAGGCCTCGCCTCTGAAATTAGAAACAAATGGAACAGTCGTTTTCTGATGACAATTATTATGGATGTCCTCCGTTGTCGAGACAAGTTTCGCGTCAGTGAACAGGACCCCGTATTACAGAAAGGCTTGCAATCAATTGCTCTTTTGAAACAAGACTCCAATCTGTTAATGGAGAGCCTTTTGAATAATTTGTGCATGGAACGATGATCTTGATTGGTCCTTGCCATTTTGTAATTTATTGCAAAACTTTGTGTGACGGGGCCCTGGGGAGCGTTTCATCAAGTGTTTTGTCAGTGATTTTTACCGACAAATTTGCTCTCAGCCAATCAGATGCGAGGATTTCAGTAGCTTATAACAGTTGTCGGTTAAAATCACTGACAAAACGCTTGATGAAACGCCCCCAGGTGTCATATTTGAGCCGCATTTCCCGGTCCGACGCTGCATAGAAACTCTATGCAGATACTCTACAGCTTTGACCTGAATTTCTTTCTTTTTTAAAAATCTTAATCTTTCATTGATTACAATCATCGTCGTGCATTTGGAAAGAGCAAACATCTTTTCAAAAGACTTTCAATTTTTATGTCAGAACTACTAGTAAATTGAAATAAACGATATATTCAGTTGGACAGACAAGACTGATACCTTTTACGACTGCCACTGCGGCATTGCCAGGAAGGCATTGCCAGGAAGGCATTGCCAAGGAGGATGCGCGCTGCATGTAGTCAGAGGTCGTGGTTATCCAACAAAATCTTAGAAATGGGTGAAGACAGGACTATGTAAGTAAATGCCTCCTTGCATTAAAACCTCCTTGCATTACAAGCCTAAAAGGGTTCTAGGACACCTACCCCCTGGACAACCACCCCCCGGATAACCACCCCTAGGATAACCACCCTCTAGGACAACTACCCCCTAGGACAACTACCCCCTAGGGCAACCACCCTCTAGGACGACTACCCCCCGAGACAATTACCCTCAAGGATGATTACCCCCCGACTAACTACCCCCTAGGACAACCACCCTCTAGGACAACTACCCCCCTAACAACTACCCCCAGACAAATACCCCCTTGGACAACCACCCTCTAGGACAACTACCCCCGGACAACTACCCCCTAGACAACTACCCCATAGGACAACCACCCTCTAGGACAACTACCCCCAGACAACTACCCCCTAGGACAACTACCCTCTAGGACAACTACCCCCCGGACAACTATCCCCGGACAGCTACCCCCCCCCAGACAACTACCCTCTAGGACAACTTCCCTCTAGGACAACCACCCCCTAGGACAACCACCCCCTGGGACAACTACCCCCGGACAACTACCCCCTCGGACAACCACCCTCGAGGACAAGTACCCCCGGACAAGTACCCCCAGACAAGTACCCCCTAGAACAACACCATTTAGGACAACCCCCCCCCCCGGACAACTACCCCCAGACAACTAACCCTTAGGGCAACCACTCTTTAGGACATCTTCTTGACAAATACCACCTAAGGTAACTACCACCCAAATAACTAACCCCGGACATTAACGACTTAGGGTAATTATTAATCGGACAACAACCAACATACTCTCACCCATGGCATGTAGGTCAACTATCCCCCCCCCCCCCCAAACAGTTACAACTCCTAGGTACTCGATGGCACTTAAAATGATTTCGGCCAATGGAGGACGTGGAGGGGGAGGGGTGACCAACAACCAGTAAGGATATAATGAGTATCCAGAGGAGGGGGTATCTACCTCCCACAGTAAGAACTTTTTGGAAATCTGGTTATAAATAGAAGGATTTTGGTGCATTGTAATGTTAAAATTCACCTCACCACGTGAGTTAAATGTGTCTATACCCATGAGCACGGGGGGGGGGGGAGATTTTCCCTGCTATTACATTTTTTGTTTTACAAGTTGGATGTTTAAATTCGGTGTTATGGTGCATTGTACTGTTGAATTTTTCCATCAAATCTAGGTGGAAAAATCTGTGATTTTTTTTTTTCAAAGGTAACGTTCTGAGAATTTCTATGATATATTCAATATTAAATACCAACTGTTAAGGCTATAAAAGGTTGCTCTCCCACAGTAAGATCTTCTGGAAATTTGGGGGTTACAACCAAGGGTTTGAGTGAGTATAAGTAGGCCTATGTATTTTCACGAATAATAAATCCAATATCTTGCCGTGTTTCCTACTAAAAAGGCGTGCTTAAAATAACAATCTACAACGGTCTGCGAGTAAAATTCAGACAGAATCTATGGCCCCAAATGATAATTATAACTGCCACTTGTATAGCGCATAATCAATTAAAACTGCTGTATGCGCTTTAGAGCTGTCCAAGATTATTACAATACCAACAAATATATCTTTTGATTCCTCTTAATAATAATAGTTACTGAAATAATACACAGAAAGTAAAACATACAAAAAAGGTATTAATTCCGGGAAATCATGTCGTGTGTAAACATGATTTTCTTTTTTTTTCAATTAATTTTCCCAATTTTTTCTTAGTGTCAGGTATTTTGATACAGGATTTTGTCGAATTTTGCCCAAATTTATTGAAATTTTGCCCAAATTTGCCAGAACTTTTCCCCAATTTTTTTTCTTCCAAAAATAGAGGGCACAGTGCCCCCTGCCCCAAATGCCAATGAAATGAACGTGTCAAAATTGTGTTGTTTCATAATAATCTTAAGTGTCTCAAAAGTGTGAAGATCTGATTATTCTCTCCGTGATTATGATAGCGTTTTTGATGGAATAAATGTTTGAAAAGTCAGTATGCTAGTATTCAAAAATTTCTTGATGGTGAAAAGGCATAAATTTCCGAACATTGTGATCTAGGTTGCTTTTTCATCCATCTTAACATGATTGTATACCCCATACTATTTTTTAAAACCACGATGCTTGTTTCCTTTAATACTCGATTGGGTGGTAGCTTTGTAACGAGTTGCATAATTGTAGAGTGCGTGAGGGAGAGTGGGGGGGGGGGGGGGTGACAAACGGCTGGAATATTTGTTTTCCTTCCCGTTCCCCCCCCCCTTAATTGTTGACCATGCAAAACGTCCAATAGAGAGTTGATATTGCACATGGGAATATCTGCCTTCATGCATTGAAGAAATGTAAGGCAATATTTTATAATTAAGAGTAGGAGTATTCAGTCGTATTCAATGTGCTTTAGTGGTAATTCCATTTCGGCCAGCGAGCGTAGCGAGCGAGCAACCCCCCCCCCCCCCCAAAAAAAAACAAACCCCAGAAACAAACAAACAAAACAAAAACAAACAAACAAACAAAAAAACAAACAAAACAAAACAAAAAACAAAAACAAAAACAAAAACAAAAACAAAAACAAAAATTTTGTTTTTTTTAAATGATAGTATACATAAACTAGTTTTTACTGTTTTTTTTTTAATGTGATAAACTAGGTTTTATTGTTGGAAGTTGGAGTAGGAACAATTAAGCGAGCAAGCATGAGCGAAAACAAACACTTCTCTTTTAATAAAATTTGGTATATTATCTGGGTTTTATTGTTGCAGGTCGGGGCAGAAATTTTGCTAAAGGCCATATTAATTCTATTTTGGCGAGCAAGCGTAGCGAACGAGAACAATCTTGTTCAATGTGATGTTAAGTCCAATTTGGGGTACTTTTCCCAGAGGGTGGTTGTCCTGGGGATAGTTGTCCGGGGGGTAGTAGTTGTCCTAGAGGGTGGTTGCCCTAGGGGGTAGTTGTCCGAGGGTACTTGTCCTAGAGGGTGGTTGTCCTAGGGGGTAGCTGTCCGGGGGGGGGGGTAGTTGTCCTAGAGAGTAGTTGCCTGTGGGGTAGTTGTCCGGGGGGTAGTTGTCCAGGGGGTAGTTGTCCTAGAGGGTGGCAGCCCTAGGGGGTAGTTGTGTGGGGGGGGGGGTAGTTATCCGGGGGGTAGTTGTCCTAGGGGGTGGTTGTCCTAGGGGGTAGTTTTCTGGGGGTAGTTGTCCGGGGTAGTTGTCCTAGAGGGTGGTTGCCCTAGGGGGTAGTTAGTCGGGGGGTAATCATCCTAGAGGGTAATTGTCCCAGGGGGTAGTCATCCTAGGGGGTTGTTGTCCCAGAGGGTGGTTATCATAGGGGTTGGTTTCCCGGGGGGTGGTTGTCCAGGGGGTAGGTATCCGGATACGGCCTAAAAGTGGTCCACTGCGTATCTTATTTTTGTGTGTATGTTGAATAATCATGGCCAGGGTACACAGAATGATGTGTGCGTTTTTGTTTTGTTTTGTTTTGTTTTTTTCATTTTTAAAATTATTTGGTGCACCATGAATTTCATGTGGTAATGTATTATACGTGACTGCGTGTGAGTTCGCTCAATGACCTGTGGCGCACAGTGGGTCAGAATGAAGTCAGAAGTGTGTCAAAATTCGTATCGAATGCATTACGCGTATTTGGCCTGTAGAAAGTCGTAGCCAGAGCTACGAGGTCACTGCGCGTCTTCACCACCGCGGTGGTTCCACTTTAGGCTTAAAAGTTGTGAACATTGGGGTAGAAAATTGGCTTTAACTTAAAAACGGGCAGCCAAATTTGGTATCAATGTAAAGCTTAGACCTTGGGAACTCTGGTTCTATAATTTTCAAAGCGGAAATTGGCAGCAATGTTAACATTTTCTTTGTATTAATGAAAAAAAATCTATATATAAGAATAAAAACAATTTTAGTAGGTTTACCACAAAATAAATAGTAAATATCAAATAGCTTTCCAATTAATACTCATTGATATTGGTAAATGAGTTATTAAAGGTAACAGATAGTTTTGGGAAGCCCTCAAAAACTTTTCGTGAGATTTCTTTGATTTTACTTAATAAACAGCAGGGTACTAACATAACTAAGATGCTGTGAAGTTTTTTCCTCCTCAAGTGAAATATTTATCGAATGAGAGGTGAAAAGTAATAAAAATCCCTGGCCCAAAAAAGAGGGGATGTAAATTCAAACAACGGCCACACACACACTACTTACGGTACATGAGGATTGTTGTGTGTGGTGTGTGTAGAATACGCTACACATAGTGCGAAGCGCTGGGTTTATTGTGCGGGGAACCTTCGGGTGAATATGGTCTTAGCGTGAGGCAGTGAAAAGCCGTTACTAAGCGTTTCTTACAGATATTTGCACTAAAATTTGTTCGAAATCGTGAATGGAATGTTAAATAATCTCGTACATGTGTCTTATGATAAAAGGAGAATAGTATGTGACTATTTCAGATAAGTTTCTTGCCAGTATGATTTTTGCTACCGAGACTGTATATGAGTTTTAAGAATAACCATGAGCAATAACAAATTGATACCATTTTCCAAAATGTAAAAATCTTGCATTTAGCAAAGTAGTAACTTTCATACATAGCGCCGTAAAAAGGAACAATTATTCAGTTATAAGAAAAAAATAAGACACTTTGACTATATCAAAAAAGAGAAATATTGCTCAGAAGTATTAGTTAGGGTGTTATTTTCCAACAAGACATGAAAAGGTTAGAAAAAATCACAATCACCAAACTCCTATTTCGGCGCACTTTGGTTTGACTTTGGCCCACTATGCGGCGGTGCGAAGGAGAGACATGGACACGCGGGAGCGTGACCACTTGATTGAGTGTTTAGCCCAAGCTAGTCTGTGTGTCTGTAAATTTTCGGAATTATTTTTACCAGGACGAAAAAAACAAAAGCCACAGCCCTGTTTGATATTTCCAAACTACAAAGTGCAATACCAAAAGTTTGGACAAATAATTTAAAGGAAACTAGTTTGTTAGAAATTCCAACAATACCATACTGTCAAAGAGAAATAGAATTGAAGTTTTTTCCAGTAAAATATTTTATCACATTTTAGCAAAATATTAAATAGCAAATGGTGGTCAACCATACTGGAAAAACTTAAGTAATAATTATATAAATTAGAAAAATATCTTTCAAAGAAAACAAATTGAAACAGTTTAATTTCAAAATGATCTATAACTTCATTCCTACCGAAAGGATGTTTTCACCAAAAGAGTGATCCCTTGATTCCTATCAAAAGAGTGATCTCGATCACTCTTTCTTCCTTTTTCTTCTTTCCTCTTTCCATTTCACTTCATTTTTGGTGTTTAAACACCGAAAACCAAAACCAAAAATAGTCTTGTGTAAGTGTTTAATTTAATTTCATTCCATTTCCATCTCTTTCCTTTCCTTTCACTTCTCCTAAATTCCTCTAAACGCCCCATAAGTGGGTTATTTTTTTTTCACGAAAGAATATATCAACAGCCTTTTCACAGAGGCTCCCACATGGTGTTACCGAAAACCTTCAATTGTGAATACTCACTCACCATGGAAACCTACAGAGAACATCCAAAAGGATGTTGTTTTTATGGCAACTTAGTAATTCCGATATATGTGAAACATGTAACCGTACAGAAGATTTTTTAAATGCTTTTTTGAAGTGTGAAATGAACATCCTTTTTTTTTATAACTTTTTAAAAATTTTAACATTAAAAATTTGTTGAAAAATTACCCCAAAAGAAGTATTGATGATATTTTGACTAATGCCTTTAAGAGCATATACAAAATGTTGATTTTCTGAAACGAAAAAGAAAAATATGAAAGGAGGAAAAGATTGAGATTTACTTTTCTGAAGGAACTTAAAATGCGAATCGACAACAATACAACCCTTGTAAAAAGGGGAAAAAGAAAATTGCATAATTTACCTAAAATGTTGAAAATGTATCTGTAGAATGTTATATCGCTTTGTAACTTTTTGTTAAACGAAAACTGAATGTGAGATCTTTTGTTGCAATAAGCACACCTGTGTAGGGTGAAAGAGGAATTTTGTTTTTTACCAGGACGTGCGACGGTCAAGGGTGGATTTCCACTGTCTGCATCATTGAAAATAAAGCAAAGTCCCCAGTCAGTCATCTTAGTCGTGAAATAAGTATCGAGATCCAGTACCGTCAGCTTCTTCCAAATAGCACTATAAGAAAGGTAAAATACAATTCATCATTCCTTAATATCTGTCTACATGTTATTGATACTGCTATTCATGCGTGCTTCATCACGTTGTAAATTTATGATAAAGAATTAAAGGAATGCAATAAATGCAAAATGAGCAGAAAAAACAATGCGTTGAATAGCTGGCACATGGACTACTTTCCTTCACAGGCTGAACCGTTGCTGAAGCGTCAACGATGTCATAATAACGCCTCGTGTGGAACGGGTGTTACCATGACGCAGGACTGCGCCAATAACTGTAGTGGTCATTGATACACCATTATGACAGGCCCGGGGGTCAGCACCCCCTAGAAAAAAAACAAAACAAAAAAGTAGTTAAAAAGAAACCCCAAAACGCTGAGGACCTTTTTTTTTGTTTTTGCTTGTCGAAGATTTTTGGACTTAAAAAGAGACCCCAAAACGGTGAGGACCTTTTTTTTCCCCTCACAGCACCCCTAGTAACAAAATCGTTCCCAGGCTCCTGCATTATGACAGTGATATTGTGTGTAAAGTAATGCAAAATGAACATTGCAAACATTGATTTCAATTTTTTTTTTTTGCGCGTCATGAAAGAGTGAATGTAAAAATAAACAGTGCAAACAAGGTTTTAAACAACTGGCGTGTTAACCGCCTTCATACAGACTCCATTGGGGCAGGTAATGACGCAATCGAAAATGACGCCTCCGGCCTGTGAGCAGGCTTTGATGCTTCGTTACGAAAACAAAATAATAGTAATAGTAATAGTAATAATAATTATACTACTACTACTACTACTACTACTACTACTAACAACAACAACAACAACCCCAAAAATAAAAAAATAAAAATAATAATGATAATGATGATAATATGCCTTGTTTACCCAGGCCTCATCAGTATTTATTATCCCTGAGGGCCCTGCAATCATGCAGTCAAAGAAAAAGGGCACTTACTAAGCAATTGATCCATGAAGTTGGTGTCCGTAGTCTGTGAAGAGTTGGGTAAAGGTCACGTTTTTTAAGAAAGAGTAATACGGGCTTGATGTGTTGAGTTGCGTTCTGAATCCTTGAACGAAGGCGTATTCCTCCATAAAGCCTTCTAGTACAGTGCCAGCTACCATGGAATATCTGGGTGCATAGAAATTTGCAACCAAAGCTAAAATGAGTGGAAATAAAAAAAAAAAAAAAAAAAAAAAGAAGATAGAGAGAAAAACAAAGAGCTCGCGCACGCACACACACACACACACACACACACACACACACACACACGTAAAATCGCATGGGCGCAAGGACTGGCGTATCTTGACCGAATATCAACTTTCTACCAGTTTCTCAATTTCGCGAGGGAGCAAAACTTAAACTTTAGACACTCTTAGAGCATGTAGAGTAAAAACTTTTACTTTCGCCGTCAAAATATATATACATTAGAATCGAAGACACACTACAATGATGTAATATCATACAATATAATATGATATGATTTATAATGATATGATATGATATATGATATGATATATGTTACGAAAAAATATAACATAATATTTAACGACAAATAATATGTATAATAAATGTTATATCATTTCGAAATTATCGGGAGGGCCGTAGTCGTAAGCTACTTCATAGAACATTTATCCTGTCTATGAGTGTAGCATTGGCCTACTCTGGAGAAAATGTTTGAAGACTTCAGCAAAGTTGTTTTTACTCCATTATCAAAAAAAAAAAGAAGAAATCTCGCAGTCGCTGTGTTGTTGTTGTTTTTGGTTTTTACGGCGCTGTCATTCAAAATATGAATATTTACGGTGAATTCGATATTTTTTTATCAAATGGCCCGGGCCGCCCGGCACATTTCACCAGTGATCGGCGTTGCTCATGTTTTTTTATTTATTTATTTATTATTTTTTTTAAAGCGAATGAGCCTCTCTAAAGCTTGGATTACACGAGGAATCATTTCGATTACGTCAGCACCAGAGCCAATCGAGCCTGTTTACGAAATTAATCTATGTACGCAAATTATTAAAAGTATATTTTTTTGCAACGTTTATTTTTGCAATCACTTTGTTATTAAAACGATATCACTCTTTCATGACGTGGTAAAGGCCCTACAAGTCCCTGACGCGGTCCGAACGAGGGGTTTAAGATCCAGTACCTTCTCTGCACGAACCGATATTATCATTATGGTTATCGTTGATGTGTGACTGGCCCTTTGCTTCCAATGATGAAATTTGGTAGTAAATAACATACTCTTATATCATATATTTTACCACGGCGATTTTACAGGTGCTTAACCGCGTCACTTGCTTAAGGGATAATCCGACCTATGCTCCGGTGAGAACTTAGAATTGCTCGGGACTTTAATATTTCGTCAAAGATATAGGGTTTAGAGTTAGGGTCGCAAGTAAGATGTAGGTTAGATTAATAAGGCTAGGGTTAGGTTAGGGATATTGATAATGTTTGGTTACTAGGTTGAAGTTTCGAATTCGATTAGTGAACGAAAGAGACGCGGAGCAATTGTCGCCGAAGCAAGTGCCATCCTACAACCTCTTAAGGGGTGAAAATGGTATTACCTGAAAGTGTTGAAGTTGCAAATTGCCACAGTCGGGAAGGTGAGATTCTCTGTGTAATTCGTATAAACGTCCACATTTGTAGGGTGACTGGATAAATGTTGAGCCCTGTCGATGACTTGAAAAAACAGCAGACCAAGAGCCGTGAGGATTAGAAGAACCCAAAATAATCTAAAAAAAAAATATCGAACAATTGAAACTAATTTATTTTCATTCAAAGGTCCCATTAGTTATGTCGAATTTCCTCATTTACGAAATGTGCAATATGGTGAAGCTAAGATGACATTGTTTGTACTGTGGTATCATCATGGGTCTTAGAAAAAAAAACTTAATTACTACTACAACTACTACTACAACAACAGCAACAACAACATCTACTATACTACTACTACTACTACTACTACTACTACTACTACTACTACTACTACTATTAATACTACTTCTGCTACTACTATGCTGCTACCACCACAATCACCACCACCAACACAACTACTACTATTACTACTACTACTACTACTACTACTACCACCACCAACACTAATACTACTACTGCTATTACTATGCTGCTACCACCACAATCACCACCACCACCACCACCACCACTACTACTACTACTACTACTACTACTACTGTTGCTGTTACTTCTACTGTTACTACTACTACTACCACCTCTACTACTACTACTACTACTACTACTACCACTTCTACTTCTACTACTATTACTACTACTACAATCACTACTATTGCCACTACTATACTACTACTACTACTACTACTACTAATACTACTACTATTACTACTGTTATACTACTGCTACCACCACCACTACTACTACTACTACTACTACTACTACTACTACTACTACTGTTACTACTGCTACTACTATGCTGCTACCACCACAATCACCACCACCACCACTACTACTACTACTACTACTACTACTACTACTGTTACTACTGCTACTACTATGCTGCTACCACCACAATCACCACCACCACCACCACTACTACTACTACTACCACTACTACTGCTACACTTTTCACCACTACTACTATACTACTACTACTACTACTACTACTACTACTACTATTACTACTACTACTACTACTACTACTGTTACTACTACTGTTACTACTACTACTACCACCTCCACTACTACTACTACTACTACTACTACTACTTTTACTACTACCACTATTACTACTACTACAACCACTACTATTGCCACTACTATACTACTACTACTACTACTACTACTACTACTACTACTACTAGTACTTCTTCTACTACTACTACTGTTACTACTGTTATACTACTGCTACCACCACCACTACTACTACTACTACTACTACTACTACTACTACTACTATTACTACTAGTACTACTACTACTACTACTACCACCACCACCAACACTACCACTACTACTACTGCTACTACTATGCTGCTACCACTATGCTGCTACCACCACAATCACCACCACCACCACCACTACTACTACTACTACTACTACTACTACTACTACTAGCACTACTACTGCTACACTTTTCACCACTAGTACCAGCGTTGTCACTACGGTGGTCGGCGCCGGTCGGAACCTTCCACCACTAGAAATTTCCGACCGGCACTCAATGCAATATCACACCCGCCCTGTTATTACTACTACTACTTCTACTACTACTACTACTACTACTACTACTACTACTACTATTACTACTACTACAACTACTACTATTGCCACTACTATACTACTACTACTACTACTACTACTACTACTACTATTACTTCTACTACTACTACTTCTACTACTACTGTTGCTACTGCTATACTTTTTGACTCCTATAACCCAAAATTTAAAACCGGACTGCGGAGCACACATTTTGCAGTTGCAGGATTTCAAATTAATTTGAATGTAGTAATATAATCTTTGTGTAAACAAACTTTGAAAGCTATTATGCTTCGAATGTTTTAGTGTACTTTTCACTTTTTTTTTACAAATCAAAGACACACAAAATCTCAGTGTTTTTTGGCGCCACACATGTCTAGAATTGGATGTTAAATATAAAATGGATTAAAAAAAAAACTACTCATGGAGGATGAAAATTAATACAAGACTAGTTAGCAAAGAAGATCTATAGAAATCACATTCATATTGATGAAAATTGGACGAGCAGCATTTCATGAAATAATGTAATCGTTATCTTACCGTCGCAATTTCATTTCTGCTGGATTGAAGGCATATTTCATCCCACCTATCCCGATGGCTTCGGGGGCTGACCTATAAAAGAGAGCCCACAAGGAGACTTTGTCGCGGTAACGCAAACTCAGTGGTATGTCAATGTGGACTTCAGGTTGGATCTCATCACTGACAGTACGAATTCCAGGTCTAGCTGGACAGTTCTTGGTCCCGTCTGCCAAAGGTTTCACCTTAATTTGTTGTGACGGCATGATGAGCTGCAATGTATATGATCGTCTAGTCGCCGTGAATCTTTTCAATGTGCTTAGTCCGCTATCATAATGATAAGCTTTAAACAGAAATAAAGCTTATGATTTAGGTACGATTTAGTAAACTGTATATCTGGGAGCAACTAACGTTAGATTTCAAGGCACGATTGATTCGAGATTCCTTATTTGTCAGACTATTAGAGCAATAAATCTGAGACACGCACCATCATATTTACAAAATGAGAACAAAACTCTGTTTTGTCACACCACCACCATCAATAATGGATTAATATCACTTAATTGCTCTCCCTCTATTTCTGCCTCTTTTCTCCCTGTGTTTTACATTCTCTGTGGTCTGATGTACACGTATCTTTAATCTTAGTGTTCTTATTACAAGCTAACAATACTAGACAAAAGAAGATATTAGAAAATTAACTAATATTGTACGTTGTATCCGCAATTATCAATATTGGCTCAGCATTCCTTTCATTTCATAGGGAACAATGGATGCATTAACTCTACTTGCTCGTCAGAGCTATTGCATAATGGGCACTTACAGTTTACTTATCAGCAAGTAGAAAATATTAACGTTTTAAGCAGCTATTGTTTTCTGCTTGAGTATACATTAATTGAATCTGGTCTCCTTCTTTCAGGTAATAATTAGCGTTGGCATTAACAGGACAAACTTTCAAAGATGCCTCTTATGCAAGGTCTCATGAGCCTACCGCAAGTTGTCAGGAATAGTTCATTATGTTATGTGTATTAAAAATCAACACCACCATAGCCGCCATCCTCTTCTTCACGATGATGATCATCATCGCCTTCATCATTACCATCACAACCATCACCATCATCGCCATCATCACTATCACCACCACCATCATCATCATCACCATCATCGCTATCACCCCCACCATCATCGTCATCATCATCACCATTATCATCACGATCATCATGATCATTAAAATCATCATCGTCATAACTATCACCACCATCACCATCATCATCGTCATCATCATAACCGTCATCACTATCACGACCACCACCATCATCATCATCGTCATCATGATCATCACCATTATCATCACGATCATCATGATCATTATCATGATGATGATCATGATATCATCATTATCATCATCATCATAATCATCAACATTATCATCATCATAATTAGCACTGTCATAATCATATCAGTCATCATCATCACCATCTTCATCACAGTCATTATCACCATATCAACATCATCATCATCATCATCGACGTCGTCAACGTTAGCATTATCCTCGCCATCATATAATGACCAGGGGCGTCGCTAGAACATTTTGAATGAGGGGGGGGGGGGGTGTGACACCCAAATTTGCAGACAAAAGTGCTACACCCTAATCTCCCTCCCCCCCCCCCCCACAAATAATAATAAAAGAAAATCACAGATGTAGAGATTTTGATCATACAGACCCATTTTCGCAAAGAGGGGGCTGACGCCTTTTGCCCGAATATCACCTTTTCAATTTCACAATTTTCAAAAACCTTTCGTAGAGAAAATGTGCAGAAGTTACAGATTTATCTGGGAACCTCGCTGCCCAAATAAGTGGATATTCTGGCATCTCAATTCACTGCCCGAATATGAAGTGTTGGTTGCCCGAATATTGGAATTTGAAAATCCTCGGGGAGGGGGGGGGGGGGGGGGGGGGGAGGGGCTGCAGCCTATTGCCGAAGGGGAACGCCTTTTGTCCTGTTATTAACACAAAGACTATACGGGAACGGGTTGACTCATGTATTATGCCTATGAGAGTTTAAAAATTCAGTAGTCAACGGGTTAACTTTCCAGTGTTGGCCAGCTTTTCCTTCTCTTTCTTTCCTTCCATTTTCCTTTCCTACTGTTCTTTCTGTTTTTGTTTTCCTTTCTTTTCCCTTTTCTTTTCTTTTGCTCTTTTCTCCTCTTCCCTTTCGTCTTCCCTCTCCCCCTCCATTTTTTCCCCGAAAGAAGTGGCGCATTTACCGACAATTTTGAGGGGGGGGGGTGACACCCCCGCACTCCCCTCTAGCGACGCCCCTGATAATGATCATGAGGATCAGGAGTGATCCTCTTATCTACGAGGTACATACGACCACCTATCTGTTACAGTATGCTATTATATCCTATAATTGCCCATAACCGAACATAAAATTATTTCACAAATAGCCTACCATACACCGCCTCCGTCCCCCGGGTTGCCGTATGAAACCCGTCACCCGCCATGACACTTCCTCCGAAACCACACACCAAGAGAGCACCCGCAACCAGGACACGCAGACATGTCGCAACTGCGAGGCGAGGGGTAGGAGGGGGGACACAGATAGGTGGTCGTATGTACCTCGTAGATAAGAGGATCACTCCTGATCCTCATGATCTACTATCAGTACATCCGACCACCTATCTGTTACAGTATGCTAGACCGACACGGACTCAGCGGGAGGCTTGGCTGCGTCTAGCGGTGAAGGAGCGGTGTATTAGCGGGACTGAGACGCCGACAGTAGCGCTGCTCGAGAAAACGAGGGTACTGCGGCGGGGATGTCCCGGAGATAAAAGGAGATGAAGGAATTCGGTGAGCGCCAATAAGCTGCCTTCTGAATCTCCTCTACGGACACGCCGTTGAACAGAGCCCAAGATGCGCTGATCCCCCTGGCATCGTGTGCACGGGGCGACACGCCAGGCGAGAGGGCATCGGGGCCGGCCGCACGAATGGCGGCAACGATCCACTTCGAGATAGTATCTCTCGAAGCCGGTGAAAAAGGCTCTTTCGTAATCACGAAAAGCTGATCACCAGAACGGCGTTCCTTAGTGCGCGCCCAATAATACTTGAGAGCGCGCACCGGACACCAGACTTTATCCTCCGTCACCGACGAGAGGGTGGACAGCGGTTGGATAAAAATCTCAACCGGTTGGGAGCTGGCAGTCTGGTTCTTCGCCACATAGGACGGGTTGGGAATGAGGCGCACCCCGCGCGTTCCCAACGGACATGCCCCGGCGCCGCCGACAGTGCGTGCAAGGCACTGCGACGCTGGCCGGAGGCAATCGCCAAGAGGAAGACCGCTTTAATGGTTACATCTCTAAGCGAGGCCTCAGCGAGGGGCTCAAATGGCGCCCTGGCAAGGGCCTCCAGCACCCGAGGGAGACTCCACGACGGGAGCAATCTCCTAGTCGGGGGGCGCTCCAGGAAAAAAGCGCGGACCAGGCCGGTCAGGGAGGGGGCAGTAGGGACACTGGCCCCATCCGCGAACCCAGCGTGGATAACGGCAATCGCCGAACGGTAGCCACGGATGGTCGAGACAGTCAGGCCCTTATCGAAAAGGGAAATCAGAAAGTCTGCGACATCCCTTAGAGGTGCAGAACGGGGATCCACCCCGTGTGATTCGCACCAGCTAAAGTATCCAGCCAAACGGGAATTATAAGATTCCCGGGTGGACTCCCGTCGGCTGCGAGCGACGAAGGTCGCAGCCCGCTCTGAAAGGCCCGCCTGAGCTCCAGATTCCCTGACAATGGCCAGGCAGTCAGGTGGAGCGTGGCCGGTCGGGGGTGCAGAGTCCCCGACACTGGCTGGGAGATCAGGTCTGGACGAGCGGGAAGGAGCCTCGGATTCCCCACCAGTAGGCCCGTCAACTCGAGGAACCACGTCCTCTTGGGCCACCACGGGGCTATGAGGAGGAGAGTTGCTTGGTCCTGCCTCACCTTCCGCAGAATGCGGGGAATGAGGGCGAACGGCGGAAACGCATAACCCCTGAATCCCTTCCACGGGAAGGAGAAGGCGTCCATCCGCCAGGCTGCCGGGTCCTGCACCCTTGTGCAGTACATCGGCAGCCGTGCGTTCAACTCCGAGGCAAACAGATCCACATCTAGTGGGGGAAGCTGGCGCACCAGCAGATGCATGACCTGCGGGTGGAGCGTCCACTCCGAGGGGAGAACCCGGCCCCGGGACAAGAAGTCTGCGATCAGATTGTCCCGGCCCGGAATGTACGACACAACGGGGAAGACCCCCATGCGTCGGCACCACCTCCACAGCTCCGCCGCTAGGGCGTTCAGGCGCGTGGAATGGGTGCCCCCCTGTTTGTTGATATACGCTGCAACGGTGATGTTGTCCGTGCGTATCAACACAGCCCGGCCGCGGATCAGCGGCAGAAAGTGGAGGAGTGACAAGGCAACAGCCTGAAACTCCAGCACATTGATATGTGGGAGGGTGGCCGAGAGGCACCAGTCCCCATATGCATGCAGGCCCTGACAGTGTCCGCCCCATCCCATGTGGGATGCATCGGTGGTCACTGTGATGGAGGGCTGCGGGGGCTGCAGGGGGTTGCCCCTGATCAGAAACTCCGGGCGGCCCCACCGCCAGAGGAGAAGGCGGGCGGCCGGAGGTAGCGGCACAGGCCTCGTCAGGGGGTCCCGTGACGGGCGGTAGTGCCTGAGAAGATGGATCTGTAGCGGGCGCATGTGCAGCCGGCAGTCCGGCAGCACATCGACCAAGCTCGCCAGGAACCCTAGGAACTGAAGCCAGGTCCTGGCTGGCACCCGTAATCGTCGATACCCGCTCCGGGCTGGGACGTGCCAGTTGCCGGGGGATATCGATCACCGCACCGAGGAAGGTCGGGCACTGCGTGGGCACGAGCTCCGACTTCTCCCAGTTTACGAGGAACCCCAGGTCTTGCACTGTTCTCAACAAAAACGCCAACTGGCGGGAGAGCAGGACCTGGGAGCTGGCTACCAGCAGCCAGTCGTCCAGGTAGCAAAAGACCCGCAGGCCTTGCTGCCGGAGGAAGGCCGCCACGCACGATACAAGCCTGGTGAATAGGCGTGGTGCGGGCTTCAGGCCGAAGGGTAGGGCGCGGAAGCGGTACACGTTTCCCCCGAACGCGAAGCCCAGCAGATCTCTGGAGGCTGGGGCGATGGGGACGTGATGATAGGCATCCTTCAGATCTATAGATACTGCCCAATCGCCTGGCTTGAGGCACAGGAGTATGGAAGCCAGGGTCTCCATACGGAAGTGCTCCGTATTGATGTGTCGGTTGATTCTCTTGAGATTTAGAATCAAGCGGAACTTCCCCGAGCGCTTGGGGACAAGGAATATGGGGGAGAGGCATAACCGCGGATGATCGCGGGTCCTTTCCACCGCCCCCTTCGCAAGCAAGGCGGCGATCTCGGCCGCCCTGGCTCGACGCATAAGCGGAGACATGCGAGGGGATGGAAGACGGACGACGCCTCCGGGCAGGGGGGTGGCTAACTCGACGGAGAAGCCACCGCCGACAACGGAGAGAACGAAGGCGTCGTCCGTTATGGCCGCCCAGGCCGGCTGGAAGGCCTGAAGGCGGCCGCCCACCCCGGAGGGGGGGGCCCTGAAGCGCTCGGGGCAAGGAGTCAAAAGCCGCCGCGGCCCTTGTCGGCCGGGCGGGTAGACCCCCGCTGCTTGCCTCTACCCCTGCGGTTACGGCGCCCCCGGTTTGTGGCCCGGCGGGTCGTCTGTGGGGGAGGCATAGTCACCGTCACACGCTGGGGGGCCGACGCCTGTGGCCGGCGGGGCGATCCCCGGGGACGGTTAGGTCGAGCCTCTACTGATATCAGCTGACCTGCTAACTCTCGCGCCTGCTGGCAACGGGTTAGCGCCTCCTTGATGCGGGGCGCGAACTGGCCAGAGAAAAGGAACGGCCCTTCGAATGGCATCCCACTCGTGAGCTGCGTCCTTTGCCTCACCGGGAACCCGAGGGTCTCGAGGGCCAGGTCCCGGCGTCGGCGAGTAGTGAAGAGTGCGGTACGCGTGGACTGCTTCCATAGATGCTCCGAGATGGACATGAGGAGCGAGTCCAAGAGCTGGCGGTCCTCGGGGGAGACCCGGAGGTCATCCGCCTGTACAGCCAGGTTCGTTAACGCCCCGGCATAAGCCGCTAGACGCATCGAGGACCTTGCTAGGACCGACAAGTGCGTCCACCGCATATCCTCTTCAAGAAAGGCGCGACGGCGGAGAGGATTGGCCCTGCCTACATAATCCCCGAGAGCTAGGAGCTCCGGGGAGAGGGTCTCGGGCTCGAGGTAGCGGGCCATGTCCGCGGGCTGAAAAGCAAAAGCCCGACGCAGGCCGGCGAGGCCCGTCTTAGGGGGCGGCTCTCGGGCGATACGCCCGTACTCCTCCTTGAAGTCTGCCGTGAGGGGGATACCGGGCTGAGCCCCGGCTCCCCCTCGGAACAGCCGGGACGCCGGGGGTTGTTGTTCCGCCGGGTCCGGGCGAACCGTATAGAATTCTTAGAGGTATCGAAGAAGTAAGGCCTCCGCCTCCTCACTGAGATGCCTCAACCCAGGCGGGGCTTCAGTCCCTGCAAGGGACGGCGCCGCTGAGGAGGCCGACATCGAATCGCACCCAGAAGTAGAGGGTTCGGACTCGGTCGCTGTAGGAGACTCATACAGCTCAGAGAGGAGAGGCATGGACGGGGTAGGCGCCGGTAGCGGGAGGGGAACCTCCGCTGGCGGCACGCTATAACCCGCCGGAGCTCGGGTCGCCAGGCCCGGGGAAGGGCGGGGGAGCCGAGGCTGGGATGCAGTACCCGCCTGGAGCAGGGGGAACTCATCCGTAAGGGCTGTGCCTGCAGACGAGGCTAGGCCACCGGCGGCCGTAGTCTGGTCAAACAAAGGCACCGGGCGACCATCCGCCCGCGCAGGGAAAGTCTCTTCCCCGGGTGGAGCACCCAGCGCCGCCGGGGCGCGGCTCGCGCCCGCCCGCTGGCGGGGGAGCGGCCCTTCCGGCGCAGTAGCTGGTAAGGAGGGGGCAGTAGCGGCTGCAGGCATGTCAGCGGTTCTCAGCCAACCGGCTCATCATAGCGAAGAGCTCGGCCTCGCTAGGCTGAGATTTGCCCACCTTCTTCTTCTTACCCATCTTCTTAGTCCTCTTTGCCGAGGGAGAAGTCGATGGGGCAGAAGCGGCCCGCTTCCTGGACTTCTTCTTCCTCTTAAGAGGCGCCCGGGGCGAGCCCTGGGGCTGTCCCGCCGGCGGAGTGCCGGTGGAGGAAGCCTCGTAGAGCTGCCAGTCCCAGGCGGGAGCCTCGACCGGTGCCGCCTGGCTAGGCGGGGCGGGGAGAGCTCCCAGGGTGGTAGCTACCGGCCTACGAGAGGTCCGGGTGCTCAAAACCCTGGAGACCTGGGAGGTAGCCGGCTGAGAAGTAGCAGCCGCTACTCCCCCGCTCTCATACCCCACGGGCAGCCCGGTCGGGCCGGGGGGGGGGGGGGGGAGCGGACAGGGCCATGGCTAGGAGCCGCTCTAGCAGCAGGAGTGACCAGGCGGTCAGTGCTGCGAGCGGCCGGGACGCGGGCGGCTCTCACGAGCGAGGACGCTCGGAGCGGCTCCCCGGCGCTCTCTAACCCCTGGGTCAGTTGGATAGGACCGGGGGAGAGCGGGTGGTAGAGCTCCGGTCATGGCGCCATGGCCTGCACTCCTCCTCCTCTGACTCGCTGCCCCCGGAGGCGAGGAGCTCAAGGGGAGGGTCGGCTGGGCCGGACCCTCTACCCTCCGGCGCAAGCGCCGGTAAAGGCTCTCCCTCTACAGGGGGATCCCGGGCGGGAAGCCCTAAATCGGGCGGCCTGGCGGCCGCGGAAGGGACCAGGGCTTTAGGAGCCCTCTGGATCGGGGGGTGGGAAGTTAGCCAAGCCTCTAGCTGAGCCCAAGTAGGCTCAGACCAAACGGAGCATACCGCACAGGGATCGAGACGGGTGCATCGCCTGTGCAGTGGACAACACGCGTGCACGTCCCAGTCCGGCAATCCCCGGCGGCAGACCTGACATCTAAGAGTCATACCTGTAAGGGGAAAGGACTCAGTTAGACACAGAACATATATATAAACAAAAAATATGTATTACCAAGTCAATTGTAAACAAAAAAGAAATTTGTGTACAAGACAAGGGGCGGGAATTAAAGAGCGCTGAGCCAACAAGATAGATCTACATTGACGGAAGAGCGCTACAAACGCCTAGGAAAGAACATGAAATTAAAACATGTACCAAAACAGCCCAGAAACCCATGTCTACATAAATGATGTGCATTTTGGACAGGGCGGCTTGCCATAGGCGAAAGATCAAATCTGGCGGCATTTGGCCTGCCATACAAAAAATTTTTCTCAATGTTTCCAATTTCAACCAAACGGTGGAAAACACTAAAAAACTAACTCCCGGGACTACTAAATGTCCAACGAGAGGAGAAAAATCTAAACAAGAGCGACCAGAAGGCCGTACAATGGTAGGCAAAGCAGAACAGGGGAGAATCGAGCCAGCACAAGCCACGCTCCGAAGCCGCGGTGCATACAACACACAGTGTGTGTGAAGCAACGCAACTCAAACGAAGTCGGCACAAAGCCGAAACAAAAGCCTGATTTTCCCCTTTTCCGCCGATACAAAGTATCTAAAACGAATTGCTAGCCTAAAACAACAATCAAAAGAATAGAAAATGGAAAGAACTGGCCTGATTGTTGGTAATCTGCGTCGGATGGCGACGGATTTTAGGAGCAATCACGAAAAACGTCTTGTTCGTATGGGTGCGAACAGGAAGGAGGAAGTGTCATATGGCGGGTGACGGGTTTCATACGGCAACCCGGGGGACGGAGGCGGTGTATGGTAGGCTATTTGTGAAATAATTTTATGTTCGGTTATGGGCAATTATAGGATATAATAGCATACTGTAACAGATAGGTGGTCGGATGTACTGATAGTAGATCATCATAATCATCACTATCAACTCTTTCCTCCTGGAATACTGTCGCGCCCTATTCTCTTCCACGTGATGCTTTTCTTGAATGAAGTTTGTGGTATTTAAAAAAAAATGTCTCAAGTGCTGTTCTCCTAAAAAAACAAAACAAATTCACATTAAATGTGAATTTAATGTGAATTTAAAGAGACAAATTTTGTCTCTTTTTCACTTACACCCCCACTTGGGAATATACCACAATCCATTTTGTCCGACCCCTTGATGTATTTGAGCTCTAAGGAAAATATAAGTTCTCGCCATTAAAATGATTAACTCGGTGCGCCCAACACCTCATTGAAAGCACTATCTCTTACTTCCTGTCTGTGGTATGGTCAATTTTCAGTCACCTGATACTTCCATCTCCCGATATTTCCGTCTCGATCACGTGACAAAAAAAAAAAAGAAAAGAAAAGAAAAAAAAAAAAAGAGAATCAAATCTATTGGTGATGAACGAACAAGTAAGTAAATATCAAATTCCAGGATCCATCCATGCCAAATTATGAAAGGCAGTACGCTTTCTCACGTAGAGCCCCCATGGTCAGATGGGTCCAAAAAAAGGAAACAAAACAACAACAACAAAAAAACTTCCACTGTCTATACGGTGCAAGGTTTTTCTTTTGCAGGGGTGGTAATAGAGGGGGAGGGAGCAGGGACAGTGATACAGGGGGGGGGGGGGGGGACACGGGGGAAACATGCTCCCTCCAAGAAATTTATTCTTTTTGGTGGGGGGGGGGGGTGTTTGTCAGAAATTTTGCAGGCATGTAACAACGCTTCAAAATACTGTGAGAACTATCTCTACGGTCTGCTTGTCAAATAATTTTGAGATCTTTGCCTCCTAATCAAAAAGCGAAACATCATACGGTGCCATTGTTATACAGTATTACATTTTACAGGCTGAATTCAGTAAGTCTACGTAAGAGGAAAGTGCAGCAGGAGGTAACAAATTATCTTCTAGTCTTCTAGTTTTGGTCTCCACAAACCTCTTCATCATCATGGTCACATTTCTTTGATTTTAAATGATAGCAAGATATTCGCGATTCCAAAATGCAGAGGGGAAATGAGGTGGCTTTTCACTTTCAAAGGACTATAACTGAACAAATGTGAGGTGAAGGATGATTAAGATCACTGGACAGCATAGGCGCCGGAAGTGGGGGGGGGGGGGCAAAATGCATTTTCGCCCCCCAAAAAGCTCCCCCCATAAAAAAAAAAAAAAAAAAAAAATCAGTAGTAAAGGAGTAAAAATCGTGTGTATATTAAAAACTTGATTGCTTTATTACGTAATTGTAAGCCTTTGCATTCATTTTTCGTATTCATGGAGATCACTGAAGACAGATAAAGCATTCAAACTTTAAACTTTAACGTAGTGGAGGTTTTGTATTAGACGCAAGGTTGCCAGAGTTGGCAGAATTCTACTTTCTGGCAGAATTTTGATCGCTTTAGCATAATTTGACAAAATTTAGCAGAATTTTAGCATAATTCTGGTGTTTTGTTTTTTTTGCTTGTCAGAGAATTTTCCAGTAAAAATACACCCCAAAAATGCTGATAACCTTTTTTTTTTTTTTTTTTTGCTTGTCGGAGAATTTTCGAGTAAAAATACACCCCAAAAATGCTTGTCAGAGAATTTTTGAGTAAAATTTTGATTTAGCAGTAGGATCTGTATTGTGATAGGGTGGGAAAGCGTGTGTGTTTTTTTAGGGGTGAGAAGACATGAGCCCTTGAAAGGTGAGCCCCCTTGAATGTTTGCCCCCCCCCCCCCAATCCCAAACTGCTTCCGGCGTGCCTGCTGGACAGTATCTAAATTGCCTGATGTCTCCCTCTTTTCGAACTCTGATATTTGGTTTCACATAATTAAAAAATGAGGAAAAAACACTCTATATATTCCCTCATTTTCTTTCTTCAGTTTTTCCTTCTCTCAGAACTGGATTGCACTTACTTATTACCAAGGCTTCATTACGGCTGTTCGAATTGTTTTTATTGTTAAATTGTTATCTATTCACTCCCTTCTCAAATTGGGAGCAACCGTATGTTGAGATTTCTTTCAAATGCTGAACCTTTGCAAAAGCTATTTTTTACACTTTATCCTACATTCGGGGTGATGAAACTAACATGATATTTGAAAAAAACTATACAGTATACTGGGGCGCAGAATTATGAGATCCTGAAACAACATAATTATTCGAGGGAGCAAGGCGACCAAGCTTTAGAAAATTTTCACATTTTGAACCCTCAAAAACTGTATTTCCAATACATTTACTGTGCGTATTGGGACATATAATCCTCAAGGATTATAAATTTTCTTCATTTTCTCCCCTTTATTCTTTCTCTCTTTTGCGTTTTTGAGCACCTCCAAGTGCCGCCTGGGGCACGTGCCTTTGCCCCCCCCCCCCGACACCGTAGATACGCCACTGGACGAGGGTCGAATACTAGATCTAATATCCGTTCAGATATCTGACAAAAATTTGATTCAAATTGCCAAGCCAAAAAATAAAAAATAAAAAATAAACGGAAAAAAAAAGAACAGAAAAGAAAGAAAAACAAAAGAAATCAAATAAGATAAAATAAAACAAAGGAAAAGAACATGCATACAAGATGCAAAAGTGCACTGATTTTTCTGCAAATAAAAGTGACTGCTATCATAGCTATCAAGTCCTTCTTCAACTCGAGTAAACCGACTCCCATCTAAATATTTGTTGGCAGACGTCACAACAAATCGGAATGATTCTAGCTGCCGAGGGAAATCTCTCTGAAATAGAGCAAAAACAGACTACAGTGTGTGAATCTTCGGGGGTGGTGTTCAATAAAGTTCCTATTTGCCGGACAGTGTCACAAAGAACCAATATCTTAACCGAATTTGTGAGGAATTCTCCATACGTCTTCCACCCAATTTGACTGTCTGTGTGCGAAGCGTGAGCTGTAATGATGAAAACGTTTCCGCCCTCGTCCGGATGCGGCATTGTGGATTTCGTGCCCGCTGGGGCCTATTGGTTACAGTGTCTCAAAGGCTTTTCAGGGAAGGCCAAAAGTCTTGCTTCCATGTACACAACCAATACATACATGAACTTACTTTTTGGGTATTGTGGAGGTTGCTGTGTAAATTCGTGGGTATCCTACTATAGAATTGGGAATAAACACATCCCGTTTTCTAAAGAATTATATTTTTAGATGGCCAACCATAACACGAAATGTGATACTATAGAAACATATTTCATACAGCTGAAAAAGTGCAGGTTCTTGCACAGACTTGCATTGAGAATTGTATAAAAGCTACATTTTCCATGAAATGATTTATAACTTATTGGATAAACTTTTCCAATAAGGGTTGGTTAATTTCGACTGATGTGTAACATTGCCAAGGCAGTCAATGGTCGTCTTGATAATAAAATTATTCTTGTTCTCGCTTTTTCCTATATGTAACGTCAATCATTTATGTATTAAATTCTGTTCCGAAGAGCTGCAATTATAAGTGCATATCATTCTGCAATGTGCTTCTGCAACTTCCGCCTAATGGTTATAGTACTAAAAACTCTACGCGAGCCTGTAGATGGCTCTGGTGTGAGCCAATCCTCACAGCTACCATTGCCGCCAAATTCGTAAATGTTTTTGAATACTTGAGACTTGTCAGATTTTGCATTTATCTGGGCAATCCTATCCTCATGATGCTATCTATCCTATTAGTCCGAAATCACTTCCATTCAAAAGTTCTAGCTACACACCTTTGTATTGTATCAACAGAATTAGACATGGGAACCCAGATAATTCCGTGCCAGTAATATTTCATTTTAATAGAAGCGCCCTCCTCCCCCCACACACACAAACACCCACACTCCCTTTTTATCGTCATCTGAAATTGCAACGTTAGATTTCCTTTGTGCTTGCCCTTTACTGAGTCAGAGACACCTCATCCGTCCTTCCCCTCACTCGACCAATCATATGCGTCGTAAGTCACGTGCAGATGCATTGGCGCCACTCTTCGATGATTCTACGCACAACCTCTCTACACACACCAAGTCATGATTTGAAAATCAGACGAAGACGACAGCGTGAAACGATGGTAGTATAGGCCCCTAAACAGCAACCCGAATGCATTTGAAGGAAACCTCCATTCTGGTTATCAAAAAAAAAAAAAGAAAAAAAAAGAGAGATTATCTCAGGACCATACAAAATCTCCACCAAATGTAAAAACTATAAAGATATAAGATATCTGCTAAACCCCTGAGAATAAGAATGCGAAATACTAGAGTAATAAGTAAAGAATCATAAAGAAATATGTGCGCCTGAGGCAATGTGATACTAATTCCCAGGCCACATGGACATTACTTTCTTTCCCTGTGCTCGTCCAGAATAAGGTTTAAAGTGATTTGGTAACTTTGTAGAGGCTTGATAAAACCTGAGCAACCTGGCCTTACGTGCTATCAGTGTATGTAATATGGTGTAAAAAATGAAGCCCAGGAAAAAAAAAAGCCCTTCAAAATCATCAGGTGCTTCACAAAAGTAAACATATGCAAGTGACCAGAAATGCCAGACTCATTTTCCCCCATAGACTCAATGTCAGACTAAAGCGTATGGCCATACGCTTTCGTAAATGGGAGTATTCAGTCACAGACATCGTAATAATAGCATTATATTTGAAAACCTTTCTATGCCTGTCTATTTATTCATCCTTCTGAACATCATTATACAAGACAGATATCAAAATTCAACAATTCATTAAATCAAGCCTCCACAAAGTTACCGAATCCCTTTCAGCAAGCTTTAAAAAAAATATTATTCAACAATTTTTTTGTTCAACTCCCCTCCCAAGTTTCCAGTACGCTGTATGCCAGCGCCTTGTATCCTTTGGAAAAGGCGCTATATAAATCCAATTATTATTATTATTATTATTATTATGTAATACACGAACAGTGTCCACAGAGTGAAGGAGCTGGTCACATTTGTCCAATAACGATTACGATAACGAGATTTTCAATTAAAGGTACACCCGACTATGTTGTGTTTAGGTGTGAGTATGCTCTTGTATGTTAATAGTATAGTAGGACACGTGTTGGGTGGACCTTTAATAATAATGATAAAAAAATTATTATCGCTATTATTATCGGACAAATGCGACCAGACCTTAAAGACATTCCCCCTAAAAACATGCAGTTTCATAACCACTGAGATATCAAACATAGTTTGAGAGGAATGAAGATTTCGCACTACCTATGACCCATGGAACTGATTTAAGAACCATGTCAAGAGCAATCAAGGTCTTGGTCAAAATGATTTGAATTCCAGCTTGTAGACGTTTTAAACATATACAAAAGTTATGATACGAGATTGATATTTGCCCTTTCTTCTCACGTTGGAAAATCCAGATTTCTGCGTGCATGTGATTATAAAATGAGCGCGCGCGAGAGAGAGAGAGAGAGAGAGAGAGAGAGAGAGAGAGAGAGGGGGGGGGGGGGGGGGGGGGGAGGGGGAGGGAGAGAGAGAGGACGAAAAACTAACAGAGGTGTATGATAATCCAGAAAGCAGATTTATATTGCTTCGTTCATAAGCGACAGATTTGACCTACAAAAGCACCTGCCTTTCTTACCAATCACTGAGTCTCGTAATCCCTATACCTTACCATCCATAACTCAGTCCACAATCATTCATAGCAACGTTTGATAAACAGCTAATGTGGGTGAAACATTCATATCTATACTTAAAGAGAAGGTCGAGTTGTTGGAAAGGTGAAAAATAATTTGTGAGCTTTCCCATTCTTTTAATGTCAGTTTTGAAAAACATCTTGTGCTTGTGCTTTTAAGCAAGATTGGGTCAATTTCTTATCATGTTGATGATTCCAAATCCTCATAGTATAGTCATGTGGACATTCATTATTAATCAACCTTCCTCAATTGCTTCGAGACAGTTTCTTTCACAATGTAATCGCATGAATAGAACTCACCTTTATCTTGAAGGATACGTTCTATTTATGTTCAACAGCTGTGACCCAAAGTATACGAAAGAGACGTGAATTTCCCCCGAGGGCCGACATTAATATGCAAAGCAATCCAACATCAGCTCTTGGAAGACGGTGAATTTATGGTCAGACGTCAAAACTTCAAGATGTGAAATCATCATGAATGCGGTCAGAAGTGCTGTATATCGGTGAAATCGAAGTTGTGTGGTAGGCCTATCATTTCCAGTCGGAGAAACAAAAATTGGGGTCCGATTCGGTCTTGTCGGAATTGCAATCAATGTCCTTGATTCGTAGCCGATTGGGGTTTTCTTTTTAAAAAAATAAAATAGTAATAATTAGCTTATATCGATAATTGTAACTCTTTACTGTAAAGAGTTACAATTATTGATTATTAATTAGTTTTAGGAAAGGGTGTAAATGAAGAAATCGAAGTTGTGTGGTAGGCCTATCATTTCCAGTCGGAGAAACAAAAATTGGGCTCCGAATCGGTCTAGTCGGACTAGTCGCAATCAATTTCCTTGATTCACAGCCGATTGGGGTTCTTTTCTTTTCTTTTAATGAAATAGTAATAATTAGCCTTTATCAATAATTGTAACTCTGCTGTAAAGGGTTACAATTATTGATTATTGATTAGTTTTAGGAAACGGTGCAAAGGAAGACTCCCAATATCTGCCATTCAACATGGCCTTTACAGTATAGTAGTAGCCAAACGCACAACTATGGAAAAGAAATCGTCTTGATATATTTTTATGTACAAATCCTCTAAACAACGCATTAGATCCCTAGTGCAAACCACCCAACCCATTATGAATAGACCGCAGAAATATGATTGTTTTTCTTAAACCTTGAAATGTGAAATGTGAATAAACGTATTCCACAGACAGGTGCGTCGCTATAGGAAGGGGGTGGGGTGCGGGGTGACACCCCCATTGAAATAAATCTGTAGGAAGCAAATTCAACATTTTTAAAGGTCTCGGCAAATCTAAAAAAAAAAAAAAAAAAAAAAGATCCAACACCCCCTCCGACACCCCCCCCCCCGATTCAAAGTGGTATAGTGACGCCCCTGTCTATATATCCAGACTCTTAAGAGCCAAGCTGGAATAAAATTCATAAAAGCAAATTTATGATACTTTTGACAAGTACCGTGACAAAGAGGACACGAATAGCCCTGTAGCTGTCTCAAACTGTCAAAACAGATGAAAAACACCTGCATCAGATTTATCTATCAGTCTGCTAGCCATCAGCCCAGTTTTTGTAATTTTCCTTTAATACAGTGGTGTAGCTAAAGGTGGATAAAAGGGGACGTGCCTCCGAAAATTTCGGGGGGGGGGGGAGGAATTAAGAGAAAGAGAAAGGGGGAATGCATGGAGAGGGGAAGAGAATTTAAAAAGAAGACCCCTTCCCATGGCCTAGTCAATGGCCTTATTAATTTGTATTTCATAAATTGAGCAAGACCTGCAGCCCCCCCCCCATGATGATGATGAGGAGGGGAGGGGGGTAACCCACGCTACGCAATTGCTTTAATATCTAAATACATGTATTTCAGATTTTTTTTTTTTCTGCCGCAGAATGCTTTCTTAGATAAAAGGTCTATCATTTGCAGGAGTTATTTGAAAATGATTTTACACAAAGGCACATACTTCCTTTATAAAAAAAAAGCCGAAAATCTATTCAAATTATCTATGCAAATTATTCTCATTATATAGGCTCCTTCTGATTGATCTACTCCAATGGAATGATGATTTAAACAAAAAGGTATACATCTAATCTTGTACACATGTGCTCAGTCCTTTCACAGAGTAGACTTGGTAGGTTCTTAGTTACATTTCCATGGGTGAAATAACAGGTACCATACAGTCTGCATGGCCGCTCAAGCTTTTTAAAAAAAAGTTCAGTCAAATTAGAGATTGAATGAACACAGAAACAACAACGCTGTTGTTGTTGACTTCGTTTTTTTCGCTTATTATGCTTCATTCTAGTCAATCATCCCCGGGCAATCATGTAGTATCTTTAATAGAAGAAGGCTTTTTAATAAAAAAGGCAACACCAATTGCTTCAACAAAGTTGAGCTTGGGGCAACTCCGCCTCCACACTTGTAATACTTGCAGGTAAGGGAGCGTGTCCAATTCATTAAACTTCCATCTAAAAATATACCCCTTCCTGGTTTTTGGACGTCGTGTGGTCATAAAATTCCCACCTGTATTGGCCAGTTATTCAATCGCACTTTTCCGGTGTTATCTTTTTCTTGCTTTTTCTTTCTCTCTTTCTCTCTCTATTTCTCTCTCACTCGGTTTTTGTATCTTGTTTAAAAATAGTCGTAAAAGCCTTTTCTTTGTTTTCATGTTGCACTTATAGACTTCGTTGTTTAAGGGATACTGTGAAAGAAATGTAGGCCATTGTTTTCTAAGAAAATATAAAAGTAAACAAATGGATCACAACATTCCTATTCTTCTATATCAATTCCAGGATATAGGCACTAAGGTAAGAAAGAGAAGACAAAGTAATACAAAGTACATCCAGACTATTTTGCGAGACGAGAGTACATGTAGAATAACAGAAGAAGATCTGTGAGGAAAATATACTAAAAGTTGGAAAGGGAAAGAAAGTGAGAAAGATGGATATCGAGATGCAGAAAGAGAGAGAGAGAGAGAGAGAGAGAGGGAGAGAGAGAGAGAGAGAGAGGGAGGGAGGGAGAGAGAGAGAGAGAGAGAGAGAGAGAGAGAGAGAGAGAGAGGAGATGAGGGAGAGAGGAGATTAAGGAGACAGTGAAAGACATGTAAGATGGGATTGAAATACAAGACAAACATCCCCCCTACAAAAAGACGATTATAAACTAAATTTCAAGTGAAACAATGTTTATTCCTTTTTCTCTGTAAGCCAACAACTTGCGGCTTGCACAAAATGCGCGTTATTTTCACATAGCATCAGCAAAACATTGATTTAAACAAACATATCCTCATATATTCTGAAACAATATACTTCAACATACAAAAATAAATAATGAAATCCATGTCTTTGGATAGTAAGATTTTTCACATAAACATGTTAATAGTAAAAACTATTGCCTTCCATCTTCCTTTTCACTCTTTTTCGGAATACTGTTAATCAGAAAACAACTTATTTTAACCTTGCTAGTTTGTACATGTTTGGCAAAACTATAAAAGTAAGCCCTTTCTTACATTCAGTCACTCATTATTCATCTGTATCTTATGATATATATGTAATGTATTTAGGCACACTTCGGCAATGCAAGATGGAGAAAGCGACAGAAAAAAAATTACACACATTCTTTGTTCAATATTCCTTTTGGCACATTTTTCGTTCCTCCTCTCAAAAACATCGACTTGATGCTCTACTCTTGATTTTTAAAGTATCAATACATGTGCAAATATAATTTTTTTTACTTCAAAAACATAGGCATGGTGATTACACGGATGTTATCGAAATCATGACCATCTTAACAAAGTGAATTAAAAATAATCTTATTAAAGATGTAATCACTTATCTACCCTGTTTACTTGGTTCATTAACTACAAGAGTAAAAGCAGCAAAACAAGTATCATGCATATGATGTCATAATAATTACGATTGTCTAAAACCTTCATATCGGTATTGTATTATAAGCCCAGTCTGTGTTTAATAACTCACCATCTATTCATCTTAAATGCTCTGGGAAAATGGAAATGTATGTCCATCATATATAAAATCATGATACCATTCAAAGTTTCAGCATTATCATTACATTGATTTTTGCTAACAAAACAACTCACGTTAATCATCCATAACCTTCGAAACAGATTGTCTCCATTTTTTGAAAGTTTGATTCATGCTTTGTAATAGGTTTTGGCAAAGAATCGACAACTTTCGTAAAGTTGCATTCTTCATGCATGTACATGTATATAGAGTTCACATAAAATGTGCTACATATTATTTGTGTGTGTGTGTATATATATATATATATATATATATATATATATATATATATATATCATCAATTCCTATAATCATTACCTCTACTAGAATGACGGATTACATCATACATCAACCATTTGCGCATATCCTCTGATGAGAGCCAAAAAGGCATTAACTCACATTTTTTTCCAGAGTTAACACCCTTCTGGCTATACTGACAAAGTACATGTATTCTCTTTCAGTGATCATATTACTCTTCTACAATGTTTGGAGATTTTTTTAAGCACGTTGTCATTCCATGGGGAACTGAAGGAACATGGATGTGCCAGATAATGGTGCCATCACACGATGTGATTACTGCTTGGCAATGTTCCGCCATGTTACGTCACGCCACTGTTGTTGTTCCTTTGGCTTCATAAGCTTTGGCTGTAAATAGAGCTAAAAGCCATAAAAACAACCACAGTGGACTAACATCACACAGAGGTACACTGCAAAGCAGAAATTGTGTTGTGTAAAACAACTGAAGAAAATGGTACACAAGGGAATCCTGTTGGTAGATGACTTTGGCAGATGGCCAACCTTGTCTGTCTACATCTATACATAAAACATAGATGATACTTCTTTTATATTTGCATTATAATCATAATCTTGTTTGACAGTGGCTTTCAATTAACCTTTTCGAGACAATTGACCACATTTTGTAGTGTGGCTTAATAACTTTTTATTCAGAGCTCTAAAAACTATACCAGATGCATGGGTAGAAAGAGCAAAAATTTCTGCACACACTATGTCCATTTTTGTTGCATGACCATATTGCATTTGACGGCAGGAATTTAAAAAACGAGAATGAACTTTAAAATCTTTAAATCGGCAACACATTGAGAGGTTCAAAATTGTTGCTTTTTATCAAAATTGGCAATTTTTAAAGCTTTTCAACAAAATTCCTAACCATTTATATTGTTTTCAAAGACATTACACCTAATTAGAAGCATGTAGCACTAAAAGAAAAATATTGTTGCCAATTTGAAATACAAAATGTGATCAATTTAGCCCTGAAATATTTCCTGTCCTGAAAGGGTTAAGACTGAACTTATACATACTTAACAAATGTATGTATGTATGTATGTATGTATGCGGTTATGAAGTTCTTTTGTATAAAATACAATCCATAAAATGTACCTAAGTTATAGACCTTAATCTTCAAGTCTGAAATCATGATGTGACCAAAGGCAAGAGAGAAAAAAACAACAACGACGTATGCTTAGAGACAGTCTAAATACACAATGACCATCTTAAAAGGACAAAAACACACTGCTGCAATAGTTACACAACAGATAAAACAAAAGTAGCAGGAATGGAAAGACAGATGAAAAGACAAATGAAAGAAGACAGACACATACATATAGGTGGGAAAAAGAACAAAATCAGGGAGGAAAGAAAACATGGGAAAAGAAAAAAAAAAAAGGGTAAAGGAGGAAAAAACAAAAACAAACACAAGAAAGGTAGACAGGAGACATGAACATTAGCTGCATATCAGGAAGGGAGAACTCGACATCATTTTCACCACCCTCTTAAAATCCAGCATAATCCTGCTGGCAGAAAAACATCTTCCCAAAGAAATCAGAGAGGACAGGCCAGGTTACAAGTAACTTCCCCTTTCTTTCCAGAAGCTGAGCCTCATTCCTGAAATGACAGAACCAAATGAAAGAATTTACTTTCAGAATCTTTTACAAAGAAATGGTGATGGGGAAAATTTGAAAAGCTAAAAAATGGGTTCGTCATTCCAAACAAGCACATATCAAGCATACATGTATATCAAGATTATCGACAATAAACTGATTTACTTGATGGGGGAAAACGAAAAAAAGTATGTGAAGTTCACAAAAAACAAACTGTCAGCTAAAGACACCCTTTACACCTTCCTCTCATTACTCTTCTTTGTCATCCTGTTTCTCGATCTCTCTCTCCGTTTGTTTTTAGTTTTCATACTTTTAACCCTCTCTTTCACGTACATACTTCTTTTCCTTCTATAATTTCCTTTATCTCTAAAAGCAATGTGTTTTGTTGATCTTACAATATGTACCACATTTCTTCCCCACCCACCCACCTTGATAAAATCGCTCTTCTCTATCTCTCTCCTCTCTCTCATTTATTATTCTTAAATTTTTTTATCACAGGCTATGACCTAATAGTAGGTACAAATTAAGATTCGCTGAAAGTTCATGCAGAAAGAAAGTTTCCTAAAAATACACCCTCAAATCTTTTCCCTTCCTGTGTATATAGAATATCAATTTTTTTTTCTTTCAAACTGCTGTAGTTCAATCCACCTGGGAAAGCCTAGGATGAATGGTAGAGGTAATAATATATTCACCATCTCCCTTTTATTTGATTAGGTTATTCTCATGAGCTAAGATACAAAAGAGATCATATGTTGTATAAGAATATTCCACAGAAGTTGATCTTTCAATAAAGAAATCACTGTAAATGTAACAAAATTGGCATGCAGAATTTAGTCTGTTTTTGTAACTGACAACCTTAGGTCACATTTTTCCTTTTACCTTTTAGATTGGGCTACAAAATTTTGAGGACGTAAAGAAAAATCAATACAGGTTTTTATGACGTGTGTCCTGGATTACTGTAATATCTTGTTTCATACAAACATATCTGATTTTATATAGGAAGCTGTGGATCATTCAGGACATATTCTACAAATCTCTTGGAATGCTTTAAGCACGATGATCATTTTTCAATGTATTAACTCATTGCCTACTGACTTCTCTCATTTCCATAGTTTTAATACTAGGGCTACTTGTGTAGGCAATGGGTTTACAAGGAATTTTTGTTTCTGTTTGAACACTTTGTTTTCAAATATTCAAGTTCTGGAAGCAAGTAAACATGCATGGCGAAAATATCGGGTGAAGCCACCTTCAATCATCTACAGATTATGCATTAAAAAACAAAAAAAAAAGCAAACTTAACAAGAAATTTGTCTACATGATTATTTTCCTACCTGTAATACCAAACGTAATTTGGCAGAATTATTTTCTTAATATCAAAGGCAATGTATCACATTATTGACTGGATCATGAAAGTAGCTGAATTGATAATCTGTCTTAAAATGTAAGAAAGAAAATCATAACTGGAAATAGACTAAACAATGACCAACTTTCCGTTTTGGAAAAGGGGTATACATAATAATGTTGATCTCCAATAAAAAAATTTCAAATGAACCACTTTGAAAATAACTTCAAAATATATAAATCATCAAATATAGAGGTGCAATTTCAAAGAAATTGCCTTAAATTCTCACTTATCTTACTTCCATAACCTTCTGGATTAATTTTCAATATATTCTAAAAAGTTATTTAAAGGAGAAGTCTACCCTGGCATCCAGTTGGCTTTAATGACAGCAGAAAATGAGAGAATGGATCAATGAAATCTGATTAAGAGCAACAAAGATGTGAAATCTTGAATTTGTGCTTGATCAAATTGGCAACTCTGACATGTCTCTTGCAATTCTATGTTTGTTTGCTTTTGACCCCCCCCCCATATATTTTTTTTTTTTAATCATAAATTTCCATTTTCCTGAACAGAAAATATTTTACCACACTGCACCTGCCCCCCTAGAGGCTAGATTAAAACAAATGACAAATGATTTTACACACTCCCTCTATGACGTAGATTCATTTCTTCATTAATGGAAGAGAGGAATATATTTGATCATTCTAACACCCTAAAAATGACATGTACACAAGGGAAATGATAGAGTTGCTAATTGTGTATGATTATTTTGTGCAAATTACAGAGTTGCTCATTGCATAGGAAAGTTGAAAATTTACAACTTTCTCTTCGTCCATTGTCCTCAAACTTTCTTTGATCTGTCTCCCCCCCCCCCCCCCCACTTGTCCACCTTCCTTAGAACTAACCTGATATCAAGGTGATCTTTCCCTTTAAAGAGAACCTTTCAGGAGTTCAAATATTCTCTAAGGTGATTCTTAGCTAGAATTTCAATAATAAAGATAAGTTGCACAGCCAAAAGAGACAAAGCAAGGTGTCATTGTACAAAGAAATAGATAGAGCTAACTGAATACAGTTTGGAATAAGCAACCCTGGGAGTCGTCTGATATTACATCGGTCTTGCAAAACCACAATGGAAGAAGTTCAATATTTAAGGCCACAGCCAACGGGGATGAGAAATGCTCATCGCCACGGCAACCCCGTCTCCTCTGCTCCCCGTTTGTCTGATGAGTGGGAGAGGAGTTCCTCCCCGATGCCTTGCCGAAGCCAAGACGCAACCCCATGACATCAATCAGCCTGAGTAATATCCTCATTAGAGGCTCATCACACCAATGTTGCCCTCAACTTCTTATAACCTCGCCCCCTGCACCTCATGCACAAGGGGGAGCAAGAAGCTGATCCATTTCTCTAGGAAATACAGGGGGATAAGATGAAATGATATTACGTCTCTCTTCCGGGTCATCAGTTGCTGATGCTCCTTGAAAGAGCTGATGAGTTTTCGTGCCCTACCCGACCCACTTTGTTACGTTAAGATCTATTTATAACAAAATATCAGACAAATTGCTTGGAAGATGGGAGGATGAGCTGATAAGTGTTCTTGGAAAGCTGAAAGGTGTGATGATAACTTGTGTTAGATGTGACAAGAGGTTCTTACCTTAGAGGAATAATTATTAATTTTATTTTTAAAAAGGAATTATTATCAATCCATTTCTAAATGTTCTTGGAAAGCTCTAGGGTGTGATGGAAACCTGTACTAGATGTGACAAAAAGTTCTTTTATTACTCCATCAAGATCAAATAATAAGAGGCCTACAGAGTAATATGTTATCATCCTGGCTCGGGTCAAAGTGCCACAAACATGAAAAGCGATGGAAACATTGATAGAATTTCTTTTCAAATACCATGATAAATATCACTGGCGAAAAAATGACATGTGTGTCTACTTCAGGCATTTTTCTTGTAAGTGTACTTGCAAAACTTACCAAAACAAGAAAGCCTTGCTCACACATGATGGGTTAACTGAAAAAAAAAGGAAGCTAAATGACATAACTGTAGCGGTTTCATATTTCTGTATCTTATAACAAAAAGATAATTTGGTATGGTTAGGAGCCTTTTAGCACCAGGCAATTCTTTTTCATCTCCATCTGTTATTTATTTTAAAGGGAATTCATCCCTTTTGCAGCCCTAACTTATGAAGTTGTATGAGTATGTGATAAGTTACAAAAGAATTATAACTGGAAAACTTGTGCACATGTGAAAAGGATTATAATTTGCTTTTAATTTAAGTAAGTGATAACAACAATTTGGTAACACTTTATTTTTTTCGACTAAAAAACAATAATGTAAATTTAAAATTCATTTTTTGACCATTACTAATACATGTACTTGCGTTGATTTCTGAATAGCTCCCTCTGCGACAAAAGCAAGATTTTTTTTTTGTGACCTCGAAATTTCATAGGCAATATCTACAGGATGTCTACTAAACCTGAGCAAAGTTTCGCAGAATTTTGTGCAAGTCTGCAAAAGGGGTGAAGTACCTTTAAATAGTTTTTATTTTGCTGCATCTGCAGCTTATTTGAGGCAGTTGACCACATTGTGTCTGACCATAGCTGAGAGAGAAAAGCCCATTTTTTTTTCAAATTCTAGAAAAAATTTCATCAAATATTTTTGAAGATATATTAAAAAGTGTAGGGGGGGGACTTACTTTTTTGGTTGCGTGTATTACAAGATACACTGTACATACATACGTATGCACCTGAACACTTTTTAAAAAGGAGGGCATGTAAACTTTTTACACAGAACACTCAAACTTTTTGTGCAGCAAGGCACACTAGTTCACAACAATGCACAAACAATACACGACCCCGAGGACTGTAAAGGGAAAAATTAAGGAGAAAGCGAACATCGCTAATGGATTCTTTGCTTTTGTCAGTTAAGGTGGAATTGATGAAGTATTTCCTTGAAAATTGGATGTACTAAGGGTTTCATGGGGTATATAACACAGGACAGATAATCCCTCTTAAATCTTCATTACATCTGTGAGGCTACAGGAGTAGGATGGTATTACCAAGCTTCATGGGCCATGCGAGCTTGACCTTCATATTAGGGCGATTCTGAGAAATGTGACCTTGAAATCATCATTGTATCCCTTGTTTAATCCAACATTGAGGAATCACTTGGTACAAATAAAGACTGATATTTCCTTCTGGTATTAGTATCCCGCATCTTTTTTTTTTCCAACTACTTTTAGTTGTGTACAGTCAGTGGGGTGGAAATGCTATCCTAATATGTCCTGTTAGTCATACTTGGAATCACCAAAAAAGAAAAGAGACAAGCACAACAATTAATCGTTTGTTGAGAGCCAGAGAGTCATTGAGTGTTCAAGCATAGGCATTAAGATAGCTCAGCGAAACACAATTGTGCATAAAGACTTGGGAAAGACGCAAAGAGGAAAATTGCTAGTTTTGTCTGTGCTTCTAAACTCAGAATCAGACATATCTGAATAAAAATTGTCATATTACATTGCTTAAAAGTGTTGATAGAGTTAATTACTAATTCTGCATTGTAATATTTTGGTTCTGCTTTTAGAAAATAAACTTTTGATACTGAATAATTTTGTCATATATATGCGTCTTTCCCACGTTTTTACGGGCCATCATGTTTTGCTAAGCTACCTAATGCTCATTTGGCTCTCAACGAAAGAAATGTTTCTATCCAGGAGGCACAAACTGACCCCAACATATGCAAAAGAATTTCTTTTATATTCTATCCTTGGGCGGGGTAATTGGAGGGGGCATGTAGTGCTCCTCAACTGGTCCATTGTAGTTCTAATGATTTTCTTTAATCTCTTCTTACTAATGAAGAAGATTTTGCCCCATTTATGCACTCATCCACAGGACACATCGGAAGGCATAAAAATAGTTTGAAGATTGGCAAAGGCAATCTAAAAATTGTTTTGCTTCTAGGTAAAACTCATCAAATCAGACATATTTTCAAGCTTTTCTTTCACAATTACTATAACAAGGACATCCTACCCTTTTCTAAAAGATCATATATTGTTTGAATTTGCCCAGTAGTACTGCTTCAAGGGAAAATTTTGCTCACTATTTAAGCACTCATTCACAAAACACATCAGAAGGCATCAAAAATCAAAATAGTGTGAGGATAAGCAAAAAAAAATTTTTTTTTAAAATTTGGTTCTACTTGTAGGTAAAACTCATTAAGTCTTACATATTTTCATGCTTTTCTTTGATCATCCTTTTTGAATTCAAATTTTCAAATCACTGTTTGAATATGCCCAATAGTAGTGTCACTTCCCTTGAAGTATTTGAAGGCATTTCTGGCCATGGTGCAAGACTAGTCACGGAAGTTTTCTTTACACTGGACAGCAAGAAAGAACTTGATTGGTAAATTTGACCAAGGCCCCTGAAGGTCAGCATTTTCAGGTTGATAATCAGAACCGGACTGCAACACACCCGAAGCTTACATGAATAATTCATTTTCTAATTTGCTCCCTTCCTTGTATGGTAAAGTGACCTTATGTCGTGCGTGACTGAAGTTCATGGACGGCATTTATCTTTAAAGTTCGGTAAGATTTTAAAAAGTATGGCACTACAAATGGAAAGAGTAACCTAAAATTACCTCGTCACTCAATTTTCTATTGCACTGGATAAAGAATTCTCAAGATATGGTCAAAAGATCTCAAATTTTGCAAGCGTTCCGAATAAAAACGCGACCTGACTGACAAGGGTCTAGGGTATCAAGTACATGTATCAAGTATCATTCTTTATTCATCCAAATAGAATAATAAGAAAATTGGACATGGGATATTTACATGACAGTAAAATAAAAACAACAAAAACAGTAATCATGAATATGCGTACACAAAGTAAATAGTGCATTACATAATAACATACATTAATTACTGAGATTGCACTATATAGTGTCACCCCCGCAATGCCTTCAAACCATGCATGCCTGCCCATATATAGAGACGGGCTATCCCAATATAAACCGTGTAAGCCATCGCATCCAAAGCAGTCTAACTACACTCCAAAACCACAGTTGCTGCTAGGTTGGGCAAACCAGGGCATTGCCTGACCCATCAGGGAGGGAGAGAGGGGGGAGTCTAGAAAAGGGGTGTGGGTTAGAGAGCAAATCTTCAAGTGATATATATGATTGAATTTATTATTTGGATCAAGAGTAACAGACAAATAGAGATATTGGTATGGAGAATTTCATAACATTTATAAATTTCCACAATCACTTCTAAAGCCCTTCAGACTGCCTTTGAGCATTATTATTGATATCGTGGGATTAAGCGAATTGATAATTCCCTTTCGATCATATGAGAGAATATGACTACCATACCAATGAAATCATGTTTGTGTCATAACATCTGTCCGAGTTCCTCCAAATCACGTAAAGGCCAAGTCCACACTAATATCAAGTTGATGTGAATAAATAGAGTAAAATTAAATAAGCATAACAGTGAAAATTTCACTGAAATCGGATGTAAAATAAGAAAGTTATGGCATTTTGAAGTTATGCATTATTTCATGAAACAGTGATATGCATAACATGGGCGGTATGCAAATGAGTGATCCGATGATGTCACACACTCACTTTTCCTTATGTATATTTTATTATATGAAATTTGAATTATTTCAATTTTTATTGATGCGATAATAAAGAATCTTTCCCTTGTATCAAAATATGTTTCAATAATGATGATATTATATGTTCCATAAGGAGTCAAACCATGTTTTACATTATTGAAGCAAAAAATTGAAATCTATATTTCATACAATAAAATACATAAGGAAAAGTGAGTGTGAGACATCATCAGTTCACTCATTTGCATACCGCCCTTGTTATGCATATCACTGTTTCAAGAAATAATGCAAAACTTAAAAATGTCGTAACTTTCTTATTTTACATCTGATTTCAATAAAATTTCACTGTTATGCTTGTTTAATTTTACTCTATTTATTCAAATCAACTTGATATTAGTGTGGACTTGGCCTTTAAAAACCATGCAATTATTCAGGAAAAAATAATAAAAATAGAATTTTTTATGAACAAAAACATGTGAATGCAGATCGTCTCATATTTTAACCTGTTATAATTCTAGGGAACAGCTTACGATAATAAAAGCTAGCATCAACGTAATAACAAGGTTTTAAAAGTAGGTTACATTGCTTGGGGTGAGCGACATGCTAAGAAATCTTATTCAAGAAAAGAAGACAGATTTTTGATAAATTAGTTTTGTGTTTCGTTAGAGGCATAAAGTCATTGTCACATGTCCAGCATTTCCCCCAAGATAAAGATAAAGATGAATGCATTGACGTCTTTCTCTTTCCCAACTCTCTTCCTCTCCCCCCTTTTACCACCTCACATTCCCCATCTCTCCCTTTCCCCCTCTCTCTTTTCTCCTATCTCTCTAATTCTCCCCTCTAATTTTTCTTTCCTCTACTTATTCCTCCCCATCTCTCTCTCTCTCCCCTCCACCTCACATTCTCTCTCTCTCTTCCCCTTTTCATTTTCTTCATCTCTCCAATTCTCCCCTTTTCATCTTTTTGCCCTCTTATTTCTTCCTCCCCCTCTCTCTTGTCCAGTGCCTCATCTCTGTCTCTGTCTCTCTGTCTCTGTCTGTGTGTGTGTGTGTGTCTCTCTGTCTGTATCTCTGTGTGTCCCTCTCTCTGTCATAATCTCTCTTACTCTCTTTTCATTTTTCATAATCACTATCTCCCTCATCCTTTTGCTTCGGGAGGCAAAACAAAAGAAGAGGGAAGAGCCAAAATGTAAGGGGAACAGTGCCAAAGATACATAAGCAAAGGATACAAGATAAAAAGAAATGTTTACAGTCACGTCGCATAGTAGCTACATGTACATGTATATTTCACTAGTGACAGCTACGGCAAGAAGTCAATGTTTTTTTAAACATTCAACTGACACTCCCAGTAGTCTGAAAAAGCTTGCAGGCTTACAGCAAGAACAAGCTCTCAAATGAGAAGTATTTTATTGACTGTGTAAATGTAAAAAGAACATTTCTAACCCTAAGCCTGCTGCTAATATCCTTTTTTTTGGGGGGGGGGGGAGGGAACCAAGTTGTGTCTGTAGAACTTATTCTATATGCATGGAAGTCATCAACAATGGTACCATTTTATTTTTGTAAAGTAAACATGAATACAGGTGAATCATGCCTAAATCTGCTGAATAAGCACATTGGATGTATCTAGGCGCAGTGTTATCATTTTGAGTAATTAAAAAAGAAATCAAAATTATGCTTCTGTCACATTTTCTTATCTGAGATAGTTTCTTAATGCACCTGGGAGAATAAATGATACAATAACCTACATTGTACATATTTCTGAATGAAATTTTTTATCATTTTTCAAAGGTTAATTGTGTTCCTCTAATACTTTGGAGTATCCTGCAAAGAATAAACTGTGCAAAAAGTTTATAGAAATCTATCACAACTAGGATTTCATAACACATCTTAAATCAAGCCAAAAAGCAAAGCAACGACAACAACTACAAAAAGGAGGAACGCACCTTTATTCTTCCATCCCTGAGGGGGGCATCTTGGTCTCCTCCGATGGACTCTTACACCCGCTGGCCTCCTCTGTTACGATCCCCTCAGCCCTCGTCTTCTCCGCCCCTGTTCTCTCCCCAGCAGACAGAATGAGACCCACCTCCTTGAAGGCTGCGTCGAGGAGCTGCTCTTCGGAATTTACGGGGCCGTCAGCTAAGCCCTCTTCTACCAAGGTGTAGTAGATGGGGAGCCTTTCAGTGGTGTCCTTATAGAGGCGGATGACTGGTATTGGACCATCCTCCTGTGACGTGGGAGAAAGGAAAAAAAGGAACAACCGTTAAGAGCATAAAGGGAGTGTAACCTTCTTCGAACAGAAGGGAAAGAGGGAGCGTACCCTCTCTTTATTAGGATAAAGATGAGGAGCGCTTTGATGGCATCCTTATGGAGGCTTATCACTGGTATTGGCACATTCTCCTGCAAGGGTGCTGAAGGGAAAGAGAGAGGAACAGAAGAAAAACAGAACAACCGTTAAGAGAGCGAAGGGAGTGTAACCTTCTTCGAACAGAAGGGAAAGAGGGAGCATACCCTCTGTTTATTAGGATAAAGATGAGGAGCGCTTTGACGACATCCTTATGGAGGCTTATCACTGGTATTGGCACATTCTCCTGCAAGGGTGCTGAAGGGAAAGAGAGAGGAACAGAAGAAGAAGAACAGAACAACCGTTAAGAGAGCGAAGGGAGTGTAACCTTCTTCGAACAGAAGGGAAAGAGGGAGCATACCCTCTGTTTATTAGGATAAAGATGAGGAGCGCTTCGATGGCATCCTCATGGAGGCTTATCACTGGTATTGGCACATTCTCCTGCAAGAGTTGATGAAGGGAAAGAGAGAGGAACAGCTATTAACCCATTGCCACTGGAACAGGTTGGTCCCAGCATTAAGCCTATGGGAACAAGAGAATTCAGGAGTCAACGAGTTAAAAAACTAGAGCGAGTGTATCCTTTCTCTACCAGGGTATAGTTGATGAGGAGTGTTTCAGTGGTATCCTTTAAAGAGGCTAATGACTGGTACAGGACCATCCTCCTGCAAGAGGTAATGTGGGGATAGAAAGAGAAAGAACTGTTAACCCCACTGACTTCCTCTTATTCTCCTTTCCCTAGGCTTAATATAGGAACCACCCAGTTCCTGTAGGCAACGGGTTGGGAACATGACGGGAGTATACCCCCTTGCTCTACCAGAGTGTATTAGTTTTGGTGGTATCCTTTTAGAGGCTGACCACTGGTATCGGACCATCCTCCTGCATGGTGGTGATGTGGGGGAAGAAAGAGAAACAACTTTTATGAATGTAAAGGGAGTGTATCATTCCCCTGGCTGCCATGATGCAAAAGATGGGAAAAGGTGCCAGTGATGTCCATTTAAAGAAGCATGACAAGACTACTGAATGAGAGATGCAACATTCTGAAAAACAAATGTAGGTTGGAGACTTGTTTCTATTTTCTCTCAATAAAAAATCAAAAATCAATGGAACATTGCAGAAATGAGAGGGGAAAAAGGTATAATTAACAAACTATACTTGATAGGGTAGACAAATTGTGGAGAGAGAGAAAGGGAGAGATGGAGGGAGCAGGATGGACTAATGGAGGGAGGGAGGGATGGAAGGAGGGACGGATGGAGGGACAGATGGAGGAAGGGGAAACAGATTTGATGGAGAGAGAAAAATTGTGAGGTAAGAAGGAGAAAGAGAAGGAGAAAGAGGTGGAGGAATGGGTAGAGGGATGAGGGAGAGATGGAGAGAGGATAATGAGGAAGAAAGGGAGGGAAGGAAGGAGGATGGTGGGAGAGACAGAGAGAGAATGTAACAAATGAGTAAGAAGGGAGCAGTTAAACAGAAATAGCTCACACAAGAGACTTGCGAAAACCTGACAAATGAAAAAAAAAAAAGAAACAGTGAGGTTCAAAACAGAATGAGCACGCACTTTCGTAGATGGCCTAGCTCACAGGCTTGCATTTTAAGAAGCTTCAGTATCAATATATGGAATTCTCCATAGATCTAGGAAACATGCCTGCAATGGGGAATATATATTCAAACTGACAAAAGTTGAGTGGTTTTGTCGATACTTCATACTGTCAATAGGCCCTGAAGAAATCAATGAGCGAGCGGATGGGAGCATTTGGGAGAAGAAACTTGAGAGGCAATGCCCATTTCTGAATTAAAGTAGTTCAGAAAGCAAGAACATACATGTAGGAAAACATGGATTAATAAAAGTTGGGGTGTTGGGCGAAATCTTCTATGGCAAGGACTTCAGAGTTTCTTTTATTGTTTGTTTTCATCAAAAACAATGTCATATAACCAAAAATTACAATCTGGATCGCAGAGCAATACAAAATAACAGGAAAAAAAAGTATAAGAATTAAATATAGACCGATTCGGTTTGCATGGTTTCTGGGAGCACTGCAGTACTTCGTCCACCATAGCTGGAGGCTATGCAAGAGCACAGCAAGAGATGATTCACTGTCTTATGTAATCAGGCAGGTGCATGGCCATCCCTGAACTAAAGCGGGAATATTTTAACTATCATTTACCATATTTGATGGCCCCTAGTAACGGCGGCTGAACATTTTCATGTTCGGCTCTCCGAATCGGTGTATACTGCATGCATAATCTTTGTGTTCAGTTAAAACCCCTCCCTGTCAGACAAAAAGTATGCCTGTAGAGAAATCTGTTCAAATAAACCGATATACAAAGACATAAGTAAACACGTTTGTTCATCTGACCGTTTCTGTTTTTTCTGTAAACTATCCTAAGTTCCATTTTCTGATGGATAAGTCAAGTAAATTCATTAATGGTCAATAAAGCTTGACTATCATTTGTTAGGATATTTCAACAATCAACAAATGTTTGGAATATCGACATAATTTTCAACTACAGTTAACCTTGCATAAGTCGAACTTTCCCTAAGTCAAATCATTAAAAAAAAAATCAAACTATGCAAAATATGTGTTAATTTACATTTCCTAAGTCAAACTCCTTTTTGTGGTTCCAACAGATTTGACTTATAATGCAAAGTTAACTGTACATGTACTGTACATTAAATTTTGCAGATTGAAGTTTTGATTCAAATATTTTGTTGCATGAAGCTTCCACAGATCTCAACCACTCATAAAGCTTCTGGTTTGACAGTAATCATTGATCAGAATCTGGTGATTTTTATATAATTATAAGCTATTCATTGTAATTATAATTACTTATTAGGCAGCTTAGCGAAACGTGATAGCATCTAAAAATGCAGGACAGACGCACAGAGCAAAATTGCTACTTTTGTTTGTGCATCTTTTTTACTTTACCTTCTTTTTCCAAATCCAAAATTTCAATGAATTAGAATAATGTATATCTAAATGAGTGTGAATTTAATAACGGAACCATAAAAGAAGGTGAGTATACAATTGCAAAAGCATTTTTAACATATTTTTCCCTAGGAATGAAGCACTCTCTTTTCACTTATTCCTTCATGATATAACCATTATTATGGACTCCATTACAAGATAATTGGGAGGAGAATTTTTCCATCCTATATCTTTGTACTTTATCCAGAAATATCTATTTCTTGATGTTTTTTTCTCCTCTAATCTTCTGTTTGATGTTTTCCTGAAAGATATCCATTGAATTTGACCCATGATACTTGTGCCTTTAATATTTCAAGTGTTATTGTATTTGCTTCACTTATGATCCATGTTCATCCATTTGTGATATCATACCATCTTCAAAAAGCAACTGATATGTCTTATTTCATTAGAACGTCAAAAAGGGATCTAGCAACAACCATGAGGATCAGGAGTGATCCTCTTATCTACGAGGTACATACGACCACCTATCTGTTACAGTATGCTATTATATCCTATAATTGCCCATAACCGAACATAAAATTATTTCACAAATAGCCTACCATACACCGCCTCCGTCCCCCGGGTTGCCGTATGAAACCCGTCACCCGCCATGACACTTCCTCCGAAACCACACACCAAGAGAGCACCCGCAACCAGGACACGCAGACATGTCGCAACTGCGAGGCGAGGGGTAGGAGGGGGGGACACAGATAGGTGGTCGTATGTACCTCGTAGATAAGAGGATCACTCCTGATCCTCATGATCTACTATCAGTACATCCGACCACCTATCTGTTACAGTATGCTAGACCGACACGGACTCAGCGGGAGGCTTGGCTGCGTCTAGCGGTGAAGGAGCGGATGTCCCGGAGATAAAAGGAGATGAAGGAATTCGGGGAGCGCCAATAAGCTGCCTTCTGAATCTCCTCTACGGACACGCCGTTGAACAGAGCCCAAGATGCGCTGATCCCCCTGGCATCGTGTGCACGGGGCGACACGCCAGGCGAGAGAGCATCGGGGCCGGCCGCACGAATGGCGGCAACGATCCACTTCGAGATAGTATCTCTCGAAGCCGGTGAAAAAGGCTCTTTCGTAATCACGAAAAGCTGATCACCAGAACGGCGTTCCTTAGTGCGCGCCCAATAATACTTGAGAGCGCGCACCGGACACCAGACTTTATCCTCCGTCACCGACGAGAGGGTGGACAGCGGTTGGATAACAATCTCAACCGGATGGGAGCTGGCAGTCTGGTTCTTCGCCACATAGGACGGGTTGGGAATGAGGCGCACCCCCGCGCGTTCCCAACGGACATGCCCCGGCGCCGCGGACAGTGCGTGCAAGGCACTGCGACGCTGGCCGGAGGCAATCGCCAAGAGGAAGACCGCTTTAATGGTTACATCTCTAAGCGAGGCCTCAGCGAGGGGTTCAAAAGGCGCCCTGGCAAGGGCCTCCAGCACCCGAGGGAGACTCCACGACGGGAGCAATCTCCTAGTCGGGGGGCGCTCCAGGAAAAAAGCGCGGACCAGGCCGGTCAGGGAGGGGGCAGTAGAGACACTGGCCCCATCCGCGAACCCAGCGTGGATAACAGCAATTGCCGAACGGTAGCCACGGATGGTCGAGACAGTCAGGCCCTTATCGAAAAGGTGAAATCAGAAAGTCTGCGACATCCCTTAGAGGTGCAGAACGGGGATCCACCCCGTGTGATTCGCACCAGCTAAAGTATCCAGCCAAACGGGAATTATAAGATTCCCGGGTGGACTCCCGTCGGCTGCGAGCGACGAAGGTCGCAGCCCACTCTGAAAGGCCCGCCTGAGCTCCACATTCCCTGACAATGGCCAGGCAGTCAGGTGGAGCGTGGCCGGTCGGGGGTGCAGAGTCCCCGACACTGGCTGGGAGATCAGGTCCGGACGAGCGGGAAGGAGCCTCGGATTCCCCACCAGTAGGCCCGTCAACTCGAGGAACCACGTCCTCTTGGGCCACCACGGGGCTATGAGGAGGAGAGTTGCTTGGTCCTGCCTCACCTTCCGCAGAACGCGGGGAATGAGGGCGAATGGCGGAAACGCATAACCCCTGAATCCCTTCCACGGGAAGGAGAAGGCGTCCATCCGCCAGGCTGCCGGGTCCTGCACCCTCGTGCAGTACATCGGCAGCCGTGCGTTCAACTCCGAGGCAAACAGATCCACATCTAGTGGGGGAAGCTGGCGCACCAGCAGATGCATGACCTGCGGGTGGAGCGTCCACTCCGAGGGGAGAACCCGGCCCCGGGACAAGAAGTCTGCGATCAGATTGTCCCGGCCCGGAATGTACGACGCAACGGGGAAGACCCCCATGCGTCGGCACCACCTCCACAGCTCCGCCGCTAGGGCGTTCAGGCGCGTGGAATGGGTGCCCCCCTGTTTGTTGATATATGCTGCAACGGTGATGTTGTCCGTGCGTATCAACACAGCCCGGCCGCGGATCAGCGGCAGAAAGTGGAGGAGTGACAAGGCAACAGCCTGAAACTCCAGCACATTGATATGTGGGAGGGTGGCCGAGAGGCACCAGTCCCCATATGCATGCAGGCCCTGACAGTGTCCACCCCATCCCATGTGGGATGCATCGGTGGTCACTGTGATGGAGGGCTGCGGGGGCTGCAGGGGGTTGCCCCTGATCAGAAACTCCGGGCGGCCCCACCGCCAGAGGAGAAGGCGGGCGGCCGGAGGTAGCGGCACAGGCCTCGTCAGGGGGTCCCGTGACGGGCGGTAGTGCTTGAGAAGATGGATCTGTAGCGGGCGCATGTGCAGCCGGCAGTCCGGCAGCACATCGACCAAGCTCGCCAGGAACCCTAGGAACTGAAGCCAGGTCCTGGCTGGCACCCGCCGCCTTAGCCGAAGACGGCGGGCGGCGCCCGTAATCGTCGATACCCGCTCCGGGCTGGGACGTGCCAGTTGCCGGGGGATATCGATCACCGCACCCAGGAAGGTCGGGCACTGCGTGGGCACGAGCTCCGACTTCTCCCAGTTTACGAGGAACCCCAGGTCTTGCACTGTTCTCAACAAAAAAGCCAACTGGCGGGAGAGCAGGACCTGGGAGCTGGCTACCAGCAGCCAGTCGTCCAGGTAGCAAAAGACCCGCAGGCCTTGCTGCCGGAGGAAGGCCGCCACGCACGATACAAGCCTGGTGAATAGGCGTGGTGCGGGCTTCAGGCCGAAGGGTAGGGCGCGGAAGCGGTACACGTTTCCCCCGAACGCGAAGCCCAGCAGATCTCTGGAGGCTGGGGCGATGGGGACGTGATGATAGGCATCCTTCAGATCTATAGATACTGCCCAATCGCCTGGCTTGAGGCACGGGAGTATGGAAGCCAGGGTCTCCATACGGAAGTGCTCCGTATTGATGTGTCGGTTGATTCTCTTGAGATTTAGAATCAAGCGGAACTTCCCCGAGCGCTTGGGGACAAGGAATATGGGGGAGAGGCATAACCGCGGATGATCGCGGGTCCTTTCCACCGCCCCCTTCGCAAGCAAGGCGGCGATCTCGGCCGCCATGGCTCGACGCATAAGCGGAGACATGCGAGGGGATGGAAGACGGACGACGCCTCCGGGCAGGGGGGTGGCTAACTCGACGGAGAAGCCACCGCCGACAACGGAGAGAACGAAGGCGTCGTCCGTTATGGCCGCCCAGGCCAGCTGGAAGGCCTGAAGGCGGCCGCCCACCCCGGAGGGGGGGCCCTGAAGCGCTCGGGGCAAGGAGTCAAAAGCCGCCGCGGCCCTTGTCGGCCGGGCGGGTAGACCCCCGCTGCTTGCCTCTACCCCTGCGGTTACGGCGCCCCCGGTTTGTGGCCCGGCGGGTCGTCTGTGGGGGAGGCATAGTCACCGTCACACGCTGGGGGGCCGACGCCTGTGGCCGGCGGGGCGATCCCCGGGGACGGTTAGGTCGAGCCTGAACTGATATCAGCTGACCTGCTAACTCTCGCGCCTGCTGGCAACGGGTTAGCGCCTCCTTGATGCGGGGCGCGAACTGGCCAGAGAAAAGGAACGGCCCTTCGAATGGCATCCCACTCGTGAGCTGCGTCCTTTGCTTCACCGGGAACCCGAGGGCCTCGAGGGCCAGGTCCCGGCGTCGGCGAGTAGTGAAGAGTGCGGTACGCGTGGACTGCTTCCATAGATGCTCCGAGATGGACATGAGGAGCGAGTCCAAGAGCTGGCGGTCCTCGGGGGAGACCCGGAGGTCATCCGCCTGTACAGCCAGGTTCGTTAACGCCCCGGCATAAGCCGCTAGACGCATCGAGGACCTTGCTAGGACCGACAAGTGCGTCCACCGCATATCCTCTTCAAGAAAGGCGCGACGGCGGAGAGGATTGGCCCTGCCTACATAATCCCCGAGAGCTAGGAGCTCCGGGGAGAGGGTCTCGGGCTCGAGGTAGCGGGCCATGTCCGCGGGCTGAAAAGCAAAAGCCCGACGCAGGCCGGCGAGGCCCCTCTTAGGGGGCGGCTCTCGGGCGATACGCCCGTACTCCTCCTTGAAGTCTGCCGTGAGGGGGATACCGGGCTGAGCCCCGGCTCCCCCTCGGAACAGCCGGGACGCCGGGGGTTGTTGTTCCGCCGGGTCCGGGCGAACCGTATAGAATTCTTCGAGGTATCGAAGAAGTAAGGCCTCCGCCTCCTCACTGAGATGCCTCAACCCAGGCGGGGCTTCAGTCCCTGCAAGGGACGGCGCCGCTGAGGAGGCCGACATCGAATCCCACCCAGAAGTAGAGGGTTCGGACTCGGTCGCTGTAGGAGACTCATACAGCTCAGAGAGGAGAGGCATGGGCGGGGTAGGCGTCGGTAGCGGGAGGGGAACCTCCGCTGGCGGCACGCTATAACCCGCCGGAGCTCGGGTCACCAGGCCCGGGGAAGGGCGGGGGAGCCGAGGCTGGGATGCAGTACCCGCCTGGAGCAGGGGGAACTCATCCGTAAGGGCTGTGCCTGCAGACGAGGCTAGGCCACCGGCGGCCGTAGTCTGGTCAAACAAAGGCACCGGGCGACCATCCGCCCGCGCAGGGAAAGTCTCTTCCCCGGGCGGAGCACCCAGCGCCGCCGGGGCGCGGCTCGCGCCCGCCCGCTGGCGGGGGAGCGGCCCTTCCGGCGCAGTAGCGGGTAAGGAGGGGGCAGTAGCGGCTGCAGGCATGTCAGCCGACTGGCCTGTAAACGCCCAGCCGCGGTTCTCAGCCAACCGGCTCATCATAGCGAAGAGCTCGGCCTCGCTAGGCTGAGATTTGCCCACCTTCTTCTTCTTCTTACCCGTCTTCTTAGTCCTCTTTGCCGAGGGAGAAGTCGATGGGGCAGAAGCGGCCCGCTTCCTGGACTTCTTCTTCCTCTTAAGAGTCGCCCGGGGCGAGCCCTGGGGCTGTCCCGCCGGCGGAGTGCCGGTGGAGGAAGCCTCGTAGAGCTGCCAGTCCCAGGCGGGAGCCTCGACCGGCGCCGCCTGGCTAGGCGGGGCGGGGAGAGCTCCCAGGGTGGTAGCTACCGGCCTACGAGAGGTCCGGGTGCTCAAAACCCTGGAGACCTGGGAGGTAGTCGGCTGAGAAGTAGCAGCCGCTACTCCCCCGCTCTCATACCCCACGGGCAGCCCGGTCGGGCCGGGGGGGGAGCGGACAGGGCCATGGCTAGGAGCCGCTCTAGCAGCAGGAGTGACCAGGCGGTCAGTGCTGCGAGCGGCCGGGACGGGGGCGGCTCTCACGAGCGAGGACGCTCGGAGCGGCTCCCCGGCGCTCTCTAACCCCTGGGTCAGTTGGATAGGACCGGGGGGAGAGCGGGTGGTAGAGCTCCGGTCATGGCGCCATGGCCTGCACTCCTCCTCCTCCGACTCGCTGCCCCCGGAGGCGAGGAGCTCAAGGGGAGGGTCGGCTGGGCCGGACCCTCTACCCTCCGGCGCAAGCGCCGGTAAAGGCTCTCCCTCTACAGGGGGATCCCGGGCGGGAAGCCCTAAATCCGGCGGCCTGGCGGCCGCGGAAGGGACCAGGGCTTTAGGAGCCCTCTGGATCGGGGGGTGGGAAGTTAGCCAAGCCTCTAGCTGAGCCCAAGTAGGCTCAGACCAAACGGAGCATACCGCACAGGGGTCGGGACGGGTGCATCGCCTGTGCAGTGGACAACACGCGTGCACGTCCCAGTCCGGCAATCCCCGGCGGCAGACCTGACATCTAAGAGTCATACCTGTAAGGGGAAAGGACTCAGTTAGACACAGAACATATAAATAAACAAAAAATATGTATTACCAAGTCAATTGTAAACAAAAAAGAAATTTGTGTACAAGACAAGGGGCGGGAATTAAAGAGCGCTGTGCCAACAAGATAGATCTACATTGACGGCAGAGCGCTACAAACGCCTAGGAAAGAACATGAAATTAAAACATGTACCAAAACAGCCCAGAAACCCATGTCTACATAAATGATGTGCATTTTGGACAGGGCGGCTTGCCATAGGCGAAAGATCAAATCTGGCAGCATTTGGCCTGCCATACAAAAAATTTTTCTCAATGTTTCCAATTTCAACCAAACGGTGGAAAACACTAAAAAACTAACTCCCGGGACTACTAAATGTCCAACGAGAGGAGAAAAATCTAAACAAAAGCGACCAGAAGGCCGTACAATGGTAGGCAAAGCAGAACAGGGGAGAATCGAGCCAGCACAAGCCACGCTCCGAAGCCGCGGTGCATACAACACACAGTGTGTGTGAAGCAACGCAACTCAAACGAAGTCGGCACAAAGCCGAAACAAAAGCCTGATTTTCCCCTTTTCCGCCGATACAAAGTATCTAAAACGAATTGCTAGCCTAAAACAACAATCAAAAGAATAGAAAATGGAAAGAACTGGCCTGATTGTTGGTAATCTGCGTCGGATGGCGACGGATTTTAGGAGCAATCACAAAAAACGTCTTGTTCGTATGGGTGCGAACAGGAAGGAGGGAGTGTCATGGCGGGTGACGGGTTTCATACGGCAACCCGGGGGACGGAGGCGGTGTATGGTAGGCTATTTGTGAAATAATTTTATGTTCGGTTATGGGCAATTATAGGATATAATAGCATACTGTAACAGATAGGTGGTCGGATGTACTGATAGTAGATAAAACAGAATGGTTTCCCAAATTTCTCCTGTCTGCTCTGCTATTGTTAAAATATCGACTTGTGTTTGTAAGTGCCGAGCATCGACCAGCAGTGACAGATGATATCATATTAGAAAGGAGATCTTTGGCGAGCACGCAGCTAATGACATCAGATTTCCCTGCTGTATTTCAAATTCCCACAGGAAAATCGGCCACCAATTCAATGCATTTTAGTTCAGCCGGCAAAAAATGCTATGTTTCTCTGCTTATTCCTTTCTCCCTCTTTTTCCATCCATCTTTCCAACTCCCACAGAAAATCAGCAATTAATTCACTGCATTGCAGCCTAAAAATGTGTGCTTTCCTTTTTTTATTATGCAGGCTTCTTCTTTTTTTTCTCTTGATCTCTCTACCTTCAAGAGAAAATTACAACCGATGAGTAAATTGTATTTCAACCTAAAAATATTTCACTTCTTGGGGAAGTCATTCCCCTCAATTTCCTGTCTGTGTATTTATGCACTTTTCTGGGCATTTCTCTAATCACAGAATATTCTTACCTGCTATTTCATCAAGTCTCCAATTCAAATGTTAGATTCATTATTTTTTATCCATGACCAAGGCCCTGCAACTTTTTTTTTTTTAAACACAAGGGCCAGAGAATGAACATACGATCCTCACTGAGATCAGTGATACCTATCTTTGGCATGTAATAGACATTGTTTACCATAATGCGATTACAGGTTATTGCATTTCTAACTCTTTTTTTATTCAGTAATGGATTAGTTAGCCTTTAGCACTTATTTTCGGTGGTATTACATGGTCTAATGGATTATTATCTTGGATAAATATAAAGTCAGAATATAGCTACTGATTGATTAGGGCAGTGGCTTAATGCAGATATACTTCAAAGGTCATGCAGACAGGTAAATGCCATACAGGTGGGTTTTTTCGTTGTTGCTTAGTTTTTGTTTTTAAAACTATATTCAAGGTATATTTATCTCTTACATTATATACAGCAGGAAAGTGGGCAGGTCCAAAGTATTTGGTCCAATGCCATAAATCAACTAAGATTTCTAAAACCTGATGATTATTAATCAGTATTGCAAACATCCTGCACTTGCATGAAAATAATACTGATTTCGTCACCTCTTTATATTGCTGTAAGCACTGTAATACTTCCTACACACCATTTTGCATACTTCAATACATTTCCTGTACTTCAGACTGAGTTTAAAGTGAATTCCACCCAACAGGGGAACAATTCAACTTCTACTGTTGTCACCAACAGCTGAATTAATAATGATCTTGGTCATACTTGCATTAGGAGAAAAAACCTAACTTTCCTGATTTTACACCAAGTAATCTGCTTACAATTGTTCCAAATTTTCTTCCAACCATTGTGAAGTTCGGACAGCATGACAAATGGCCGGATTACCGGGCGGTGACGGAAAGGCTTAATGGGTGTGATACAATTGAACGGCAAGAAATGTGCAAATCTTTAAGAGCCTTAAAGTGGTTTTAAAATCTGTCGCGTCAAATGCTTTAAGAAGGAGGTATGTACTATGTGAAAGTGCACCGGCCAGTGCACACCAACAGGAATCTTAAAAGTCTTCAATATTTCATTGAACTACCTGGAATCAAATTAAGTAAATAAAGATTTCTGATTTACACAACTCCCATGAAAATGGCACTCACGAAGTCTTGAAAATTTGGAAAGAGTCACTGCCCAATCATAGGAATGAAAACTGAGGGATAGACTTTCCTCTTTTAGATTATACATAGTAATAACAACAACAAAAATAATAATAATATTAAGTATAATAACAACAATAATCATAACATTGATACCACTTGTGTTTAAAAAATAACCAACATACATGTAATTTAATAGAGTAGTACATATTTGTAAATGGTTATAAATAAAAGATGAAAAGTGAGTAGAAAAAACACACACGACATGTAAGTTGTGAAAAAGAGGAGGAAAACCAAACAGAAACATTCAATAATATATATATATATATATATATACACACCAATGTATATATATATATATATATACATATATATATATACATAATTCCTACATAATATTCGACGGAAGGGGGAAGCCGACGTTAAGTCGAATTTTTCGATTCGCCTTAACGTTTTCGGCACTGTTTTTTCCGATTTCCGTGGGGGTAGGAGGCATTCTATTGATAAAAACGCAGAGGGCGCCAAATTACTTATATTACTACAAAGTTTTGTTCGGTAGGGAGAACTCATTTTCGTATAATATAACATGGAAAATCTATATACTCTTGGGGCTCTAACGTCCTGAGTTTGGACTTACGCCGATTTCTGTTTTTCTTGATTATATCAATAGTTCGGGGATTTACTACAAATACCTTATCGTACACAAAAGGTAGTTATACGATTCTTTTTGCCATAAATGCAAATTGAATCAAATTAATTCTAAACATATACTAACATTTTGAATCCATTAATTCTCTGTAACGTCATTTCGCGCTGATATACGTATATACCATTTAAAAAAAATAAAATTCGCCTTTTAGTAGAATCTAGACATATATATATATATATATATCTTTCTAAATCCTACTGTTAGGAGAATCGTAACAAAGCGGTTTATTTCGTCACAATAGAAAAACGACGTTAAAGGTAACAGATAGTTTTGGGAGGCCCTCAAAAACTTTTCGTGAGATTTCTTTGATTTTACTTAATAAAAAGCAGGGTACTAACATAACTAAGATGCTGTGAAGTTTTTTCCTCCTCAAGTGAAATATCTACTGAATGAGAGGTGAAAAGTAATAAAAATCCCTGGCCCAAAAAAGAGGGGATGTAAATTCAAACAACGGTCACACACACTACTCACATTAGCATTGCTGTGTGTATAGAATACGCTACACATAGTGGGAAGCGCTGGGTTTATTGTGCGGGGAACCTTCGGGTGGATATGGTCTTAGCGTGAGGCAGTGAAAAGCTGTTACCAAACGTTTCTTACAGATATTTACACTAAAATTTGTTCGAAATCGTGAATGGAATGTTAAATAATCTCGTACATGTGTCTTATGATAAAAGGAGAGTAGTATGTGACTATGTTAGATAAGTTTCTTGCCAGTATGATTTTTGTTACCGAGACTGTCTATGAGCTTTAAGGCGAATTTGAAGAATAGGTGGTGACAAAGCGAATTCCCATTTACGGTGGATCTAGAGTTATATATAATATATAAATATATACATATATAATATATATTCAAGGTGATTATAGTCATCCATGTGTTGTTAATAATGTTTAAATCCTCAAAAACAGAAATATTCAATTTGTTAATGGTTTTTGCACATGATGCATGAAATGACTTTGTAGATATACAGAGCGTCCCAGAAAAACACAAAACCCTAAAACAGAGGGTTATTGTGACCTAACTATGTGCTCTATGACATTGATTATCTATTTTCCATAAACTAAGAGTATTATGCTTCCAAATGCTACCTTGTTGGCATCCATCTGTACATGCTTTACCGAGCAGCAGCATTTTGAAAATGACAAGTTAAAACTCAGTTGTGTCGGATTTGGGTAAAACCGTGAAGACGTTGGTATCACATGCGGAAATTACTAAATGGAAATATACCAGCTTTAAGAGATATGGTACCTGAAATTCCCTTCTGTGATGGAATAGATTCAATCAGAAATTCATAAAATACTGGTCAATACCAATTTCCAGTGGTGGCAGGGGCATATGCCCCCCAATTTCCAAAATCAATAAATATCCCTCAAAAGATGAAAAAGTGCCCTTCGTGTTATGGAAAAGGTGCCCCTTCTGAGGTGGAAAATTGCCATAATCTTTATATTTTTTCTGTCTTATGTGCCCTTTCTACCTTGTATTTCCATTTGATGACAATGGAAAGTGGCAATTACTTTACTTTTATAAAAAATATCTCCTCTCTGTCTGCTTTGTTCTTAAAAGAAACTTCAGTTTAAAAAAAAATGCAAAATATTTTTTGTTTTAGGGTTTTGTTTTTTCTGGGATGCACTGTATATACAATTTCATCAGTGTAAGGTTTATATGATTAGGACATTATAGAGAAATGTTCCTTAAACACAATGCTGGTGGTCATCTTAGTTGCTTAGTGGAAGGTATTGTGAGAGAAATGATCTATATATATCCAAGGTGATTATACTCATCCATGTGTTGTTAATAATGTTCAAATCCTCAAAATTCAAAGATTCATTACAGACGTAAAATCCTTCCAAGTACACTGTAGTAATGTGCCTACATAAATGTAATATTTTCTGTCCTCTTGAATATTTTTTTCCTTTTATCTCTACATGCTTTTAAAAAGTAATGATCTTCAGAATTCAAAGACTTCCTACAAAATCAGAATCCTTTGGATCACAATATGCGTTTAAAAATGTAACAATCAAGACATCACAGAGTTACTACAAAATCGGAATCCCTTGAATCACAATACGCCTTTTATAAATGTCAAAAATTAAGACATCAAAGAGTAACTACAAAATCTAAATCTCTCGAATTACAATATGCCTTTGAAAATATAACAAGTATGAGAAATCAGAGAATTAGTGCAGAATTCAAATCCCTCGCAGGAGGAACAATATGCCAATATTGTAATCTCTTATAGTGGTGCCATCGCTATCCTGGTGACATGTCCTCATAAACGTTCCCTCCAGATAGTGAAGAAGGACTTATGGAAAATTCTTCACCCCACAAGTAATTTGAATGATCTCAAAAGATTGCAATGAGTCTTTCAGAACTTTGATACTTCATTTGAATTTTCAAGATCAAGTTACTGAATTAAGTTTGCTAAAATGAATTGTATTTTTACATCAAAATGTTGATAACATGAAATAAATCATGAATATAGTTTTCACAATAGTTGCAAATACTGCAAACAGTATCTTACAGCTCTTAGCAAAAAGAGAAATTAATTATTACTTTGTTTTCATAAAAGGAAACTGGAAAAAGAGCTCTTGGAAAAAAAAATATGCCTGCCTTCGGAATATGGATGACCCATTAACATTATAGCCAGAGGGGCTTGTTCTACCCCCAGATTTTCATGAATAATTAAGTTTGATTTCCCTCTTTGTAACCCGGCCGACTCAAAGTCATCACTCTTTCTCCAACCATCAAATCAGCAAATTGCCGGGATGGCACCTCGAGGAATGCCGCTCACGTCTAGCTGTCATTTCTGGGAGGGTATTAAAAAAGAATAGGGGTTGCAAATGACAGGATTTTCCAGCTAACCTTTCCATTTTCAGTCCCTTTAATATGGGTCCCCTACCAGTAATTTGAAAAGTAAACTTGCGTACTTGTATCTGCAGGAATTCGTTCAAGAGGAATTGATGAAAAAGTTTTTTGCTAATCAGAAAAATAAATACTTTCATACTTGTATCTGCAGGTATTTGTTCAGGAGGAAATGGTGGACAAGTTTTCTGCAGAAAAAGGCTTTGCAGCAAGAACTTTGAACACTTATATAACCATTGTGTCTTTCTTTCTCATCCTGAAAGGTATAATGTTATCTTAAAACAGATGCCGGAAAATCCGAATAAAAGGTTATGGGAAGCGAGATTGCATTAGTGGTGACAACCTCTAGGAATTGTTTTGAGATTACTCCACTCTAGTTATGATGAAAACTTTTGAAAACTATGGCTGGAATTCCCAAAGGTGGTTTCAATTCAGACCATGGTTTATGCAGATTTCGGGGTATAAATACGCTTGATTTAGCGCATACACTTAAAAAGATCTATTAATGCATGCGCGCCGGTCGCACGTGGTTGGGAAAAGAGCTACATGTAAATTCACTCTAGTTGCCATGGTTCAGACCATGGTTTATGTAAATTAATTTAAATAAACTATGGTCTGAACCATGGCAACTAGCATGAATTTAGTGCTTTCACCAATCACGCGCGACCGGTGCGTGTTCATTATTGGATCTTTTTAAGTGTATGCGCTAAATCAAGCGTATTTATACCACGAAATCTGCATAAACCATGGTTTGAATTGAAACCACCTTTGTGAATTCCAGCCTATGGTTTTAGAGCTATATATACCATGGTACCACTGGAAAATTTTATTGAAAAATTATTGCAATTTCTTCCCCCCCCCCTTCAATACAGAATGTTGATTATTTCCTTAAAACTCCCTGGATCATTCCTTTTTACATTATAAGGACTAATAAATAATTCAACTACATTCATGAGTATGCCAACATGTCAAGCAGGTTACAGAAGAGAGCTTTGAGACACTTTAGAAAGAAGAAAAAGAAGGACAAGAATGAAAAAGGCAGGAGAGACTTAGGGAAGGAAAAAAAAGTATAAGAAGAAGAAGAAGGAAAAGGAGAGAAATAATAACAAATTAGGAAGACAAGGAGGATATGGGGAAGACCAGGAAGAAAAGGATAAATAGAAAAAGGAAAAGGAGAAGAGGTGGAAGTAGAGAAAAGGAAACGGTGTAAGTATGGAAAGAGAAAGGAAAGCAACACATTCTATGAAGGTGGGCATGCAATCATGAATTCATCTACAGAGTGTATTGACAATGAATGCCTGACAGATCTAATGATGAATATCTTAATATCTACATGACAACATTCATATCTTGTGGACTAGAGCTCAAACATTCATGCAAGTACAATCTATGAATAAGGAATTCATTCATGTGTTCATATCTACATCCTTTAATGTGTTCACATCTACTGATGATAAGTAGATTTCTGTGTTCACATCTACTGATAAGATACATTGATGTATTTATATCTACTGAGGAGGAATATATTCATGTGTTCATATCCACAAAAGACAAATACATTCATGTGTTTATCTTTAGTGATGAAGAATAAATTCATGTGTTCGTTTAGTGATGATGAATGTGTTCATAACACAGATGACCATGTTTATGTGTTTCGGACTGTAGCCGACACATTTGTTCAGAGTATCATCTACTGATGAGGAATACATTCATATTATTATACCTGCGGAAAATGAATACATTCATGTGTTCATATCTACTGATGATGACTACATTCATGGGTTATCTGATGATGGATACATTAACATGATCATATCTACTGATGATGAAGAATACATTCATGTGATCATATCTCATAATGAAGAATACATGAATGCATTCATGATCTACAAATGATGAAGAATATTTTCATGTAATCATATTTCCTGATGAAGAATACATTTATTCATTCATTCATATCTCTAGATTAATACTGATGAAGATGAATACATTTGAGGGAGCATATCTACTAATGATCAATACATTCTGTGTTCATATCTACTGATGCTGATGAATACATTGATGCGAGATAACATTTTTGACAGCTTTCTGCGAAAATTGCTCCATGCACAACCTTTAATACTGTTTCAGCAAATCCCCTAAGCCAACCTTGGAACCTGTATACTTAATCCTTTACTAGACAAGACCAGACCACATGTCTACAGAGACATTTCATCCATCAAGCAAGAGCACATGGACATAGAGAAACAAGTGAATGAGTACATTACGCAATGCGTAATAAATGTCCCCGCCGGAAGTGCAGATCTGTGGAAATTAACTAGCCTGAACCTTAAAACTTCAGTGAAAAACTTTAGTGAATAAAATAATAATGTTACTGCATGCAAAAGAAGAGAATACCAACAATGCATGTATACAACTGAAATATAAAACATGAAAACATTATGAACCTTCAGCCATTTTGAATAAATTTGCATAAATTTGCATGAATAATGAATTTCAAAATTCTGTGTAGAAGTTTGGAAGCCCCCACCCAGCCCTATCAGATAAAACAATCGGAATCAAAATCCGATGTGAAATAGAGAAGTAGCATTTTTCGTCAATTTTGAATAAATTTGCATAAATTTGCATAATTAATGAATTTCAAAATTCTGTGTAGAAGTTTGGAAGCCCCCACCCAGCCCTATCAGATGAAACAATCGGAATCAAAATCCGATGTGAAATAGAGGAGAAGTAGCATTTTTCGTCAATTTTGAATAAATTTGCATAAATTTGCATAATTAATGAATTTCAAAATTCTGTGTAGAAGTTTGGAAGCCCCCACCCAGCCCTATCAGATAAAACAATCGGAATCAAAATCCGATGTGAAATAGAGGAGAAGTAGCATTTTTCGTCAATTTTGAATAAATTTGCATAAATTTGCATAATTAATGAATTTCAAAATTCTGTGTAGAAGTTTGGAAGCCCCCACCCAGCCCTATCAGATGAAACAATCGGAATCAAAATCCGATGTGAAATAGAGGAGAAGTAGCATTTTTCGTCAATTTTGAATAAATTTGCATAAATTTGCATAATTAATGAATTTCAAAATTCTGTGTAGAAGTTTGGAAGCCCCCACCCAGCCCTATCAGATGAAACAATCGGAATCAAAATCCGATGTGAAATAGAGGAGAAGTAGCATTTTTCGTCAATTTTGAATAAATTTGCACGAATTTGCATAATTAATGAATTTCACGATTTTGTGTAGAAGTTTGGAAGCTCTCACCAAGCCCTATCAGATAAAACAATCAGAATCAAAATCGGCCAAGAAATGACGGAGAAGTAGCATTTTCTAATATTTGAGCACACACGGACAGACGGACGCACGGACGGACGGACGGACGGACACACACACACGCACACACAAACGGAGCCCGTTTCATAGTCCCCTCGCGAACTTCGTTCGGCGGGGACAAAAAAACCACAAACAAATGACAAAAAAGCAAGTATGGTGTTTCTTACAGCTTTATCTCAAGTTGTAAAAAGGAATTTAGCTATGGAAAGAAAAAAAGTAAGCTCTTAAAATACTCACAGAAAACTTTGGTTGCTCTTAACACAATTTAAAAAAAACAAATAACAAAAAAAAAAACATTCACATGTACAAATGTAACATGATTACAAAGACTTATAAAGAAAGACATTTAACACCATTACAAAGACTTATAAAGAAAGACATTTAACACCATTACAAAGACTAAAAGATATCAACCTAAAGCAATTTCAATAGCCTTGTGCATCATCTAATGAAAATTGCGAACTTTACAAAGACACTTAATCTGAACACGATTTCTATCTAGGCAATACAATAGGGTATTGAAATCACCCTTTAGGTGATTTTTTCAAAGTCTTTGCGATCAGGTTATATTTATAAACCATTTCCTGTAACAGAATCTAGCCCTTAGAATTATTTTCAAGAGCTGGAAGCAAAATGTTAACTTTAACCCACCGACCACCAAATTCTCTCATTCCTATAGGCTTAATACTGGAATGATCCAGTTCCCAAAGGCAAGGTGTTAAAAAGAGAAGGTTGAAACCTGGTAATAGTGAAAAGAAATTTGTGAGCTTTCTCATTCTTTTTATGTCAGTGTGAAAAAAATATCATAGAAAAGAAAATGTCCCCTGAAAACCCCCAAATTTGAAATATGACAAGAAATAGCTGAAAAGTACGGACCAAACTTTCATGCAACATGTGTGTGTGTTATCCCTAATTTCGGTGTGCAGTGCATGTGACTTTCAGAAAGATTAGGTAGCTTAGGGAAACATAGTGGCGTGAAAAGACGCGTCCGGAACGCAAAATGCATATTGCTGAAAAATATCAGTTTATTCAGAAACATATCATTAAGCCACAGAGCAGCTTAAAATACGTCTACATGTATTACCTTGATTAGGCTTAAATTGACCAGAACTGTCATTAAAAATGTCATAATACTTCTGTTTTGTTCACCACTATCACAAACAATTTTGCCGTTTGCGTTCTGGACGTGTCTTTTCGCTCCACCTCTTTTTGCTAAGCTACTTTAAGTAAATTTCTCACCATTTTGGTGATTGCAAAACCTCACAGTATGTACAGCAATTTTCATGCACTACATAATAATAATAATAATAATAATTAGCTTTTGGTACAACTATATCACAGCGTTTACAAGTCGATAATACTTAATATACCATTAATATAATTAATAATACATATAACATTAAAACAAAATTTATAATACATAACATTGAATAAACATTAACTTAAACATTGACATAAAGTTTGAAAGAAATGGAAGGGGTTTAACTATTCTGGGAAGAGGTATGTTTTCAGAAATTTCTTAAATGCTTCCAGACAGTTTCTTTCACAACGTTATCTCATGACCAAAACTCAACTTTATCTTTAACCCATTGCCTACGGGAACCGAGTGGACCCTGTACTAAGCCTATGGGAATGAGAGAATTCAGTAGTCAACGGGTTAACACTGGATGCTCACCTCGACAGAAGCGACTAGGACTTTGTTGGAGACCATTTCCACGACTCTCTTGATGGCAGCAGCAGGCCATCGTGTGCCTGCCTGCAGCGGTGTGTCTGCTGGCAGGTTGGCAGGGGGTTGGATACCGGTTAGACGGCACTGATGGCACTGCAGAGGCAGGTCAAGGAACCTCACAGGGAGCTGCCGTATGCTGGAATGATAGAAGGAAAAGATAGATGTAATGATCAATGGAAAACCCACAAACCATCTGAGAGGAAAATAGTGAGACCTGGATAGGAAACAGCCTGTACAAGGGGAAGAAAAAAAAATACAGAGAATAGAAAAGCTTGGATAATATTGCAATTAATATCCATACTTGCAGATTGTATAATTTTCATTTGATATCTTTTGTCATCTTGTTCTGTTTAATATGCAATTTTCCAAAGCATTTTGTAAGCAATAACCGAACATTTGCTTAATTCTTGCTGTCTCGTCACATGCGACAAATACAGATTTGGTAACACATTGCTTCATCAGAAAATTGTTAGGTTATTTGATTTACGTCAATGTGCACAAGAAGAATTGATAATGCCTATTACAAGAAACGTAAAAGTGGCAGAATATTGAGCATATGATTTTGTGCACTGCTGGAGGATCGATTTAACAACATGCAAAAATGCACTGGTGACTGGTGACATTACGGTACATGTACATTTTGGGAGAAAACTGATGATTGTATTCAAGTTTGTTTCTCATTTGGAGTTTGACCATTAGTAAACAAATTAGGCACAGAATGCTATATCAAGACTAAAAGTATAGTCATGTATTTCACAAAGTCTTATGCATAAGATGGAAAATATTAAAAATGTTTAGTATGTTTATATTACATCTTGTTATGCATCAACAGAGTGGTGCGAGCATAATTTGAAAAGCAAGCATCCTTCACATTCTCTTAACCCATTGCCTATGGGAGCCAAATGGTCCATGTATTAAGCCTATGGGAATTTGATAATTCAATAGCCAACAGGTTAAAATAATGACGCAAGTAAATCCCTTGACACTATAAACAAATATTATCATTCTAACCATTACTATCAAATCTCATTGGCCTTTTTATCTCATTGAACAGTCCAGAATTTTACGAAATGGGGAGCAGAAATGTTCAATTGCATCTCATCTTCAAATGCTACGTCATGAAAGCCGTAAACTAGAACTCGGGTACCCCTTGAGCCCCTGTTCTTTGAGAAGACCGGGTATATCAAACATTCACACCCCTTGGGGATTATCAATCAGAATATGAAATCTGCTTTTACCAAAAATTATGTCGGCCAGCCTTGAGGCAACTATTTTTTTTTTTTTTGGGGGGGGGGGTGGAAAATGTGCTGCCATTCTTCTTTCGTCTAGGAGATATTCAATCAGTTGCAACTGGGTAAATCCCCCAAGCTCTTATCCTCTAACATCGGATAACGGTGGAGGGGGTGTACTCACTGGCCATACATTATGGTTAGGAGGCTAGAGGAGCTTTGATAACCCACTCAGGGGATTAAACCAAGAATAAGTAATGAATATATAAAGGTATATCTAACTGGTGATCTTGTGGCATAGGTGAACTGGAATCAAGCCTTACAAGTGTATGTGGGATCCCTTAATCCATAAGAAAAATACAAAAGGTTTGTTCATTTTGCCAATCGAATAAACAAATCATTTGTGAGAGCTGGAAGGTCAGTAATGGAAAGGTTGAGTTCTGGGAAAAGTGAAAAATAATTTGTGAGCTTTCTCATTCATTTTATGTCAGTTTGGAAGAACATCATAGTAGATATGTCCACTGAAAAGGATTGCTCTTCAAATGCTCTCATATTTGAAATATGACGAGAAATATCTGGAATGTTCGGGGCGAACATTCATGCGACATGTGTGTACAGTCCCATGTACCCATTTCTGTGTCCAGTGCATGTGCTTTTCAACAAGATTGGGTCAACTTCTTATCATTTTAACTATTCCCAAACCTCAAAGTATACACCAATTCTCATTTAGACATGATCAACTTTTCCCAATTGCTTTTAAACAGTTTATTTCACCATGTAATTGCATGACCAGGGCCCTGTTTCATAAAACTTGTAATCAATGACAAGTTACAAAAACAGTTATAAGCTACTGAAATACTTGCATCTGATTGAGTGAGAGCAACTTTGTCATAGAAATGAGGCAGTTGTTATTGATAACAAGTTTTATGAAACAGGGCCCTGGACTCAATTATCTTTAAATGAATAGTCAATGCCTTTCTGACTCTCAGCAGACTAAATCATTTTTTGGAAAAAGTGAAAACAAAATATAAGAACAAATACTGAAAGAGATTTTATTCCCAATTAGGCTGTAGGGGAGAGAGAGAGAGTGGGCACAGAACATTTCTTCAAATCAACCAAGCCAAAAAACATTCTAGTATGTACATGATCAGGCATCTGATAATGGGGTAAGCTCACTGGATTATGGCCTTAGACACTACATGAACAAATACAAGGTACTTCTATTCTCAAGAGAGTGTATTGAGGCAGTAGAGTTTCTTGTAAAGAATACAGGCCAGGCATGCATGTCTATTTTCTCATGAGCATCAGATTCGGGTCAGATGAGGAGGGGGGGGGGGGGGGGGGGGGGGGGGGTAGAGATGCACCCTCTTTAAAAGAATATGGATTATCAAGCCCCATTAGATCTCAAGTACATAGGTGTACATCCAGGTTCCAATTGGGAATGAGATTGATAGTATGTATATAGCTTCCATTTCCAAGAAAATCATGTAAAAAGAGATAATAGGACTACTCCTTCTTAAAATCCTGAATCATTTGTTCATTCATAAATTCACTATGCACAGGTTGGCATTTTTTAGTGATTGAAATAATGGTGTACATAAATATAACACATTAATTTTTTAAAAGCTCAATGGATATAAAAAATCTGTTAAGAAAGATTTGATGAAAGTGACTCCAAGAAATGAATTACTGGACAGAAATATGTGTTATTGCATATGTGGTTCTTGAATGAACTGCAAAAAGGAAAAGGAAAAAAAGGGAAAGAAAAAACAAAAATGAAAAGAAACAAATGAAAATAAAAAATGAAAGGAGAAAAAAAATAGGGAAAGAAAAAAAAAAAGGGGGGGGGGGGAAAGAGTAAAGAAAGGAAAAGAAAAAAAAAGAAAAGAAAAAAAGAAAAACAGAAAAAACAGAAAAGAAAAAAAGGAAAAGGAAAAAAAGGAAAAGGGAAAAAAAAAGGAAAAGAGAAAAAAAAAGAAAAGAAAAAGAAGAAAAGAAAAGAAAAGAAAGGGCCTTATAAGGTAGCTTAGCGAAACGTCGTAGTGTGCAAGAACGCGGGAAAGACGCATAGAGGAAAACTGTAAGTTTTGTATGTGCTTATAAGATTAGATTCAGACATATCTGAATAAAAATTTTCATATTATTTTGTTTAAAATCATTCAAATATTTGAATACTAATTCTACACTGTAATATTTTGAGTCTGCCTTTATAGCAAAAAATGTGATTTTGAGCAAATTTGTCATATGCATTTTTACCGCGTTCTTACGCCCCACGTTTTGCGAAGCTACCTAAAAACAACCCTCTACCCCCCTCCTCTTGTCAAAACAAAAACAAAACCAAACAATGGCTCTACCTTGATGTATCTTGGGCCATCTTTCATGATATAATCCACTCAATTTATTGGACAATATTCCTGATAAATATCTACCTAGTTTGCAGGCACAAACCCTTATCAGTGGTATAAATGTGCAACAGAGTGTCTGAACTCCAAGACTGTATAGAGTAGACTGCACGGTCTACTACACCCCATAGCTGCTCGGCACAGCTAGAGACTGACAATGCAAGGCTAGGCCGAAGACTTTATGGAATTATGTTGTAGTGTCAAAACAGAGTCTGTGCCTTCAGACTAGTAGATATCTCTGCGAGCGAGAGCGGAGGATGTTAAGACTGACGGATGAAGTCCTCAAGCTTCAAGAGTGGAAATTATTCATTTGATGAGAAAAAATGCATCTGTAGGTAAACAGGAGGCACGGGGTCAATTAACCGACACTTAATCTTCATGTCCCTAAAACCAGTAAACAAGATCGGGAATTGGGGACGCAGAGTGACAGATGGGGGAGGGTTAGATGGGGGAAGGTAGAAAATGATGAATGCAGTAAACTGACAGGAAGGACCTATTATGACACTGTCTATGTAATGCTGGTATGGGATCTTCTTTTACAGTATGGAAGATGAAATCATCTGTTGAAGATTTTTATGCAATGAATATGTATAGCAGTGCCCAGCCAGAATCATTCCTGTTTCAGTTGGTACTCTTTCAAAGCATTGATTCACCATGAAGTCAGAGTACTTCTCAATATAAGCAAACATTGTTATGGTTGATAGGAGACATAGTTCCTCACTTCTGGTATGTCACAAAAATTGCCCCAACCCCGTGGAATGACCCTTATACAGTTTAATAATGAGATTGGTAGGGTGAGGTTTGATGGAGAAGGAGACAGAGAAAGTGATAGTATAGAGCTATGAAGAAATAAAATACACTATCATCATTTTTTGGTGTATATGTTTTTTCAAAAGTGAGTTGGGGAGAGTAAAAAAGAAAGGAAAAGAGAGGAAAGATGGGGAAGAGAGTAAAAGGAGAAAGGAGAGAGGGGAAAAGAAAGAAGAAAAGAAAAAAAGAGAAGGGGAGAGAAAGGGGAAATGATGCACAAAAAAGATTTAAGGACCAAAAGGGGCAGAATGAGAGGATAGGCATGGAAACAGAGAGATGATAGAGAGAGAGATGAGAGAAAGAGAGAGAGAAAGCAAAAAAGAAAGGAAAATTTAGACAAGAAGAGAAATAGACTGAGACTGACAGAAAAGGAGATCGAGAAAGGGAGAGAAAAGAGAAAAAGAGTGAGGAAAGCCAAACAAAATTAATTCCTAGTTTATCATCCTCCCTCCTTCCTTTTTCTTGTTATTTGATATCTTTATTCTAAAACGAAATAAATATGAATCTAAAGGACCTTCAGACAATTAGCAAACAAATTTATACCATTCATATAATGCAATTAATCTAGTTTTTAGCCTCTAGAGCACATGTAAAAATGAAATCAAATTCAGAAAATTTCTGTTGAAATTGACCCAGTAGAATTTTTATGTACAGGAAAACTATCAAATATCAAATAATAAGGAACCCCCTCCTCCTCATTAAAGATAAACCCTGACGAAAAACTAGGAATCAATTTTACTTGGCCTAAGAGAAAGGTAAAAATAAGTGAGGGTAGTGCTGAAAGAAAGAGAGAGAGAGAATTTTATATTAATCAGTCCATTGAATACAAAGTCTAAGATAACTCAAGCTGGAGTCTTTAACAAAAAATGGAACTGTGTCATACTAAAATCAAATTCTTATTCAACAGGTTAATGACACAATTTGCAAAAGTGGGCCAAGACAAAAGTTGAACATCACACAGTCCCTATCTGCTGCTTCATATTCTTGTCATTCAAGAAAGATACAGAGTGATGCAAACCAATGCTACAATAGGGATATAGAATGATGGAAAAAGGTCTACCCATCAAGCAAACAAATCTAATTGTTTATATCCACAGTATGGGGAAGAAGATTCCTCCACAAACAAATCCTCTGGAAATTGGCATGCATCTTCATTCTGCTCCGACACCACCCATCGCTTCAGGACTGGGAATCCATGTTTCCAGGCTGTGAATACCGATGGAAGGTCCAACTACGTTTGTCAGATGGTTATAAGGATAATCGATCATGCTCGGAAGGACTGACGGAGGGCAGACCCCATTAAAAGCTTGGCCTTCTTCAAATAAGCAATTCTTAATAACCAATCACACCAAATCCTTTTAGCTTCAGTTGATGATGGAAAGTGAAGGCTTCCTAAAGCATTTCTTTATATCATTGTCTACTTTCCCTCCCTAACTCCTCCTCCTCCCCCACTAACAAAGCATCTACTGCTTTCCCCTCATCTTTATATCATTGTCTACTTTCCCTCTGTACCTCCCCCCCCCTAAAAAAAAAAACGGTCTGGGCAAAACAAAGCAAAAAAATGATGGTGACAGTTTTGTCCTGTCTCTAAATAGGCCTTCAAAATACACTTCTTGAACTTATCCTATGATCTTCCACTCTGGCCTTTTTTTTAAAGCACTCTAATAATATTAGGCTACCTTTAAAAAAAAAAATGAGGATTAACCATCAATCAGAGCTTTTGGTAGGAAATCTAGCCTTCATAAATGATATCCGGAGAATCCTCCTCATATATCAGGAAACAAAATTGAGGGGAAATTTCTGACACATCTATTTACTCAATTTGTTTATGAGGGAAATTTAAAAAAAAAAAGAAAGAAAGAGAGAAAAAGTTCAAATTAAGAAAAAAGCAAAAAGAATTATTCACCTGAAGAAAAAAAAATGTCAATGAGCTTCAGGGAATTACAGGTCTAAGTATTTGATTTCATTTGTAAAGAGTGTAAGAGTATTTTCATAGTGTCGTCTGGCTATTACATGTATGTCTCGTGCTAATAACACAGACATTTTCAGATTAGACGTTGACAAATCCTCTTTTCTGCACATTTTATAATAAATCAGGGTTTTCCCCAAAAAACTTTTTTTTTTGAAAAACCCAAAATTATTCAACTTCTGAAAAAAAAAAAAAAAATTAAACAACCGGTCTGAAATGTGATAAAAAGTAAGATTATACGTATGGTGAACAATGTTACAGAATCCTTTGAAATTTAATTTGACCCGTTGACTACTGAATTCTCTCATTCCCATTGGCTTAATACAGGAGTCACCCGATTCCAGTATGCAATGGGTTAATGTATCTAATTAAAAGGATTTATTTATTTATATATATATATGTATATGATTTATTCATTTTAGAATCATCAATCATCAGCTGGGCTGAAATAATACAAACCTTATTCTTACTAAAAAGTCATCATTACACTCCCCTTACTAAACATTAATCATTTCTCTAAAAACTTTTGGTCCTTTTTTTTATGTTAGAAGACAAATTGATAAACAATTCAACTACTTTAACAACATCAAAATGTTAAAGTCTCTATCTTGAAATATTCAAAGATATTTCATAAATTATTTTCCTTCTAAAATGCACAGAAAACTGGGAAGGGAGGGGGGGAAGGGACAAGAAAGACCATAAATTTAGCATTAATATGTAAGTAATTGTAAAATAGCATAGGAGATACAATTACTTTAATTTGACCGCTTTTCAAGCAAACTTGTTTTACATCTGGTAAATTATCTGATTGATGAACAGCCTAAAAGGCTACTTTTAACTGAAATTCCTTAAACTCTAATTTAAACCGACTCCAATCAATTTAGCATGAAACACGATCAGAGAGGTAATGAAAGAAGATAGAGAAAAAGAATGAAGCATTGACTCGGGTTTCCAATCAGCAGAAATCAGACATTATTTGAGGGATTTAAGATCTCTAGAGGGAAATATTGATCCACAATTACATTAAAAACATTTTCTAGAGTATTTCAATCAATCAAGGGAAAGGCCTGGATGTTTCATCTTGTAAAATCTTTCACCAAAACAGAGACAGTCGTTTATCAACGTCATAATCAGAGGCAGTGTCTTAAAGATAATGTAAAAAGGACATAGTTCTAGTGTCCTTTTATACTACTATGAGCAAGCAGTGAATTTGGAAAAAAAAAATCAGTGAGACTATTGCCATGTCTCAAATTAAATAATCCTCATCTTTCTACTTACACTGTCTCTATCCATCTTCCTTTCTCAGTTGACGCACTTGACGTAATATGACCCTAATAATAACAATGATATTCGGGATTTATATAGCGCCTAATACATCTATGATATCTCTGAAATCGCTATACAGATATATTATTACCCCCGTCATTAGATTCTGACTTGGCCGCACACAATGTATGCACCTTCTCCACTCCCTGGAGAGCATTCCAGCCAGGCTTTTTTTTTTTTTTACAGACGCTCACATTGCTAAACAAACCAAATGACTTTCGCATCCTACAGGGTACCCATTTAACACCTGGGTGGAGAGGAGTAATTAAGATAAAATGCCTTGCTCAAGGACACAGTGCCGTGCTGTGATCCAACCCACGACCTTCGCATCTCCAGTCAAGTGTTTCAACCACTGGACTACAACAACTCTACATGTACATGTATATCCTGAAAATTTCCATGGTTCCATGAGCTTTCAACATCTTTTTGTTTTGAAAGAAAACGAAAGAGAGAGAGAAGGAGAGAGAGGGAGGGAGAGAGAGAGGGAAAGAGAGAATGCGCAAGAGAAATGCAGAAAACAATGTGAAAGAGTGAGGATTTTAAACAAAAAACTCCTCGTCAAACTCTCTGTGATAAGATGAGAAAAAAAAAAGTTCACAAAAAACGTTTTATGGAACCTGATAAAAAGAACTTGCACAATAAACACACACTTCCAAGATTGGGGGGAAAAAAATCTTTTATGGCTCAACATCACAGCACTTGAGTACATGAATTTTACATTCATCTATGACGCAGACAGTGAGATTTATAACCACACTGCATCACATAAATATATTTTCTGCAATGAAGCCAAAACAAAATAATGTTTACAGCAGAGTTGATGGAGTAAGCGGTGCAACTAACGTAGTGGGAAACAAATCTCAAGAAACCCAAGGATTTATGGAAATGAGGGGTAATAAACGAAGATATGTTACAATTACTTAAGAGCACATAAATCTATTGATTGAGCCGACTCCTGTCTTTCTGAATGCATTCAAGAATAAGGCTGCCCCGGAGTAGAGAGAATTTATGACCTCTTTAAGTAGGTCTTCTGTGTGAAGAAATTCATGAGTAAGGAAAAAGGTATTCATAAAATTTTCAGTAACTGAATTTCTCCTCTCCTCTCTTTCACCTTCCCTCTGCATCTATTCCTCGCTCGCTATACCAAGGGTATTGGAAATCTAAGTCAATGAGTTACATAGGTCCTAAACATTGGAATATTATTCCCCATGACATAACAAAATCATAACAAAATCACAATTTGTATCTTCCTTCAGGAAAAAATATAAAACATTATTAATCAATAATTATTAATTATCACAGTCAATCACGATGTTATATTCGAATTCCCTTACATTTTTTTTCTTCTTCTTCCTCCTTTTTGTTTGTTTGTTTGTCTTTGTAATTTTTTTTCTGTTGTTGTTATAATGTAGGTGTTTGTGTGCGTTTAGGTGCATTATATTGTTTTTGTGCCTAAAAATAATTGGTTCTCTTTTTCTAAATTGTCTAATGGGCGATCCAAATACTACAGGTTTTTTAACCTTTATGGAAAGCCACGCATAATTTTGTATATGTATTTTAATTTATTATTACTATGTATATTGATTTTATCTCGCGAAATAAAATTGAATTGAATTGAAATGAATCTACTTATCAATGATATCAACTCCTTTAAACTTTGCAGTGCAACCAAGTTTAGAAACATATTACAAATAATATTTCTCTCTATATTTTCTTTCCTCTTGGCATTTTGGTGTACATTTGTAAAGTTACCTCACTATGAACATGACTGACAAAGAGACGGGACGAAATAACCAACTCCTCATTCTACCCTCTACAATTACTCTGGTATACAAAAGAACATCACGTCACTGCTATTATGTACAACAGGTAGAAGAGGTGAATATGCATATGACACCTGTTCTACATATATTTATACATGAATAGCAGTGAAGGGATGTTCTTTTGACTACCAGAAGCCTTGTAAAGGGTAGAATGAGGGTTTGTTTTATTTTGTCCACTCTCTTTGTCCGTCATGTTCATAGTGCCTGGAGATATAATGAAACATTGTATGAAGATAAACAGGGGGGGGGGGGGGGGAATCACAATATATATGTTACCTTTCCAGTTATTAACTGAACAAAGTGCTTTACGGTGTACTATCACCCCGATCATTGGATCTAGTTAAGATTTTACACTAAGTCATCAATAGTGCACATTTTCCACTCCACTAGGGAGCTTTCCAGTGTGGCGGCCATTTTACAGGCGCACATATACTATTTCAGTCACAATGACAATCGCATCCTACCAGGTCCCATTTAACACCTGGGTGGAAAGTGGCAAATATATTAATATCTAGCCAAAGGACATTAGTGCTGCTGCGCAACTCAAACTGCGAACCATGTGATCTACATGTACATCCGGTAACGTATCCAACCAGACCACAACACGAAAATGATCCATAATAAACAAATTAAATTTTCTTTTCATTTCATGAATGACCAAACTAATCTCTTTGATTTTTAAAATTAATTTACAAGGAACTTAGGGGCTGCCAATGGCCTTCCATAAATCAGTAGATTCAATTCCATGTATAAAAACATTAATATCAACATGCAAGAAATATGTAACATAATAATTGAATACTAAGACATAATTATTACATTTTGCATGCAATCATTAAAATATCAAAAGATTGACAATAAAAATAGGAATTTGGTTGCTGTATAAAAACCCTAGTGGGTTTGTCTTGACAGCCACCATGACAGTAAAGAAATTAACATAAACAGTAAAATTACGAATGGAATCATACAAAATGATTTATGATGAAACAAAAACAAAACATAATAAAACACAAAGACAAAAAATGTAACCGAACAACCCTAAACAAAACTGCATCGTGGAATGATATTGATTTTGTTTACATCACAAGATCATTAGAAATAAGAATAATTTAAGCTTTCTTTTAAATGAATTCAAACTTTTAGATTAAGTTAAGCTACATGTAGGTCTAATTTAGGGCCCTTCCAAGAATATGGGCCAATGTCTATAACTCTTGCATAAACTCCATGTTACCTTGGAAAGGGAAAGATAAGCAGTGTATCGATTTCTTCTTCCACTAGATCATGAGCAGTACGTTGCTACAAAAAGGTAGAATTCCCAACGGTGGAAGTATCAGCAGCACGAAAGGTTATTAAAGAGTAATTGAGAATGTTTGCAACTGATAACAAGATTGCAAAGGCAAAGCATCAGCCAAATTATGACTTATGAAAGTCTAATCCAAATCTTTGATGTGAAACGGCATTCAAGTGGCTTACAAGTTCATTGCCCCTTCTGAGGTTAACGCACTGCACAAGCCGATACCAGCTGCAGGTTTAGCGTCTGAATACTAATAGCCTTCAGAGTACATACTGTGGACTGCATGAGGCAAATTAATGATCAAATTTCAATCATTTTCTTATTTATAAGCTAAAGTTCTATTCTCAATAGATCATGAGTGGCACCAGGAATGAAAATTAGGTTGAATGGAAAAGAACCTTAAGTTAGTTAGTTCCAACTCCATTTTGACTCTGCCTGCATATTTGTATCTTTCCTCAATCAAGGTAAAAACTTGCATTTTTTCCCCCAGATTTAATTGCACACCTTCAATACAATTCTTTTCTTATATTTTTTATATTTCAATGTCTAATGCTTCATCAATATCTAATCTGATCAGAAGAATTAAGCATGGATGGAGTGATTTATATCTATTATGCTTTAATATATTTGTTTGAGTCCAATTCTTAGAATCCTGGTTCATATGCTCATATATGAGGGCAATGAGCGTATCATCTTTAAAAAAGATTAAAGAATGATTTATTCATCTACATCCATGTCTCTGTGTGGTCTAATTATTTCATTTTCCAATTCAATTTTTTCTTGTCTGGCTAGAATGAGAAAACCCTTCCTTCCTTTCAATAGTGGGTTACTTTCAAAAATGAAAGATACGAAATCTTGCAAATGATGACTGATAGCAAATAGTTACTTTTAATTTTCCTATATTAAACATTCATCCTGTATAATATACAAATATACCAAGCTGTGAGAAAGTATAGTGGAAATTATTTATCTGAGGAGGGACTGGCATGGTACTATATATATATATACATTGTGTAGTTACTATATAGTAACTTTTGCCAGTCTCTCCGAAGATACATAATTTCCACTATACTTTCGAACTAAATGCTTGGTATATTTGTTTTATATCTCTTCTTTACAACTAATTCAAAAAATTAATTGAAAAAATATAACTGATTTGAAAGTTCCTCAAAAGTGACGTTGAGTCACTCTGCAGAATTCACGAAAAACAACCAAACCAAACTTGAACACTTTCTTCGTATTTGAACTGTCAGTGGAAGCATTAAAATCGTCGATACCTGCCCCTTGTAAGAGGTTAAAGCGAACTTCCTCGGAGGCTGCCATGTTTGTTTACATATCCAATCCGAATCGATTAGCTACCAGCTGATCTGGATCAAGCGCTATATAGCGCAGGGCTAAAGTACCAGTGACTTGCGCCGATACTGCAGGCAGCAAGGTTATGAGTCCGTATAAGGACTCGTTTAGCGGGTCATCTGTGCGTTTGAATTTGACACAAATTTTGTCAATGAACAGTGAGCATGCGCAGTAGTGCCTTGGAAGAAAATATTAAATAGAGCATGTGCAGTTCTGCCCAGCAAAAAATAATTAAAGCTATTCGGAGCTCTGGCAGTGATTTGTTTTTCCTAGTGAAATTATATTTTATCACGTGAGCACCAATTGACCAATCATGTATTTAGAATACTCATGAATATTCATAGAAGGGATATAAAACACTTATATTTCATTCCAATAGGAATATACGATAAAAACATTCTTGATATGATTTTATCTGTATATAATTTTCCCCTTAAGCTATAGTATCTCCTAATACCAGATACCCTCTCTACATTCAGCTTGGATGTAATCATAGGTTCCAACATAATATATCATATTTTGGTCTTCAACTTCTATCAAAGCCTCCGCTACCAATTTAGCACAAAGGAAAATGTTTTGAGAGTAATCGATGGCGACAGCCTCCTACATTTCAAGCACAATTTCAAGTCTTGTGACCCAATGGCTTGAAAGGGGAAATAGGGGTGATGTCTCTAGATGGATGATATTGATTGTTTTCAGGATGACATTATACATGTACATATTTAACTGGCCATGCACCTCTCTGTGGTTGGCCCATGCCAGATTTAGCAGAAAATCTGTGCATTGGATAAGAGACCGCCATGTTTTTTTTTTTCAAGGCCTGCAGAAGCACGCAGGCGGTTGCACAGGAAACAGTTGGGCATGTTGTCCAATAATACATTGTCTGTTTGGAGCCAGAAGGCTGTTAACTCTGTACAAATGACGGGACTTAAAGGGGAAGTCCACCCTGATTACAAGTTCATTATAAAAGAAGCAGAAAAACTAAAGAATCAGATCAGTGAAGGTTTGAGCAAACATACGATATGAAATAAGAAAGTTATGAATTTATGAAGTTGTAATATATATCAAACATAAATTAGCAACTCTGTGACGTGTCTTGCGAGCTCCTCTCCCATTTGCCCTGTACATTTTCTCTGAAGAAAATACTCACTCGTACATGCACCTTAGATATAATCATTGCTCATGTTTTATCACAAAACCTGTATGAAACAATTTTTTTCCTTCATCAAAAACTAAGAAAATTAAAATTTTCTGTACTGAGCAAATGGGAGAGGAGCTTGCAAGAGAGTTGCCAATTTGTGTTTGATTGATTACAACTTCAAAAATTAATAACTTTCTTATTTCTTATTGGATTTTGCTCAAACTTTTAGTAATCTGATTCTCTCATTTTCTTCTTTTAATCCAATCAACTTAATACCATCGTGGACTTTCCCTTTAATGCCCTTCTGGCTCCAAGCAGATGACATTATGTCAGCCGTGTCTACAAGTTTAATACAAGTTTACCACAAATGAAAATGTCAAAATTCAAATTTTGACTTTGAAGTCATTTTAAAGAGAGAGTCGAGTTCTGGGAAAGTTAAAAAATAATTTGTGAGCTTTCTCATTCTCTTTATGTCAGTTTGGAAGATTATCAGAGTAGAAATGTCCCCCGAAAAGGATTTTTCTTCAAATGGCCTTACATTCAATATATGGCAAGAAACAGCTGAAATATTCGGGGCCGAACATGTGTGTGTAGTCCCATATACACATTTCTGTGTGCAGTGCATGTGACTCTCAGCGAGATTGAGTCAAGTCCTTCTCATTTTGGTGATTCCAAAACCTTATGGCATACACCAATTCTATATTTATATAATCAACCTTTCCCAAATGCTTTCAGACAGTTTTTTTTCACAATTCAATCTCATGACCAGAACTCAACTTTATCTTTAATTGTCAGTTTTCAGGGTTGGGAAAGAAAATCTAGCCGTTATCGGTAAAGACATCCTAATACACTACTGATATGGTAGAGCAGGATAGCAACCTAGGGCACGAAAGGAGTTGATTGCATCAATGCCTAGAAGAGCGGAAATTTGAAGAAAAAAAATCCCTGAAAGTAAATTGAAAGTAAATTACATCCATCTTCCTGACAAATTCCCCAAATCAGCAAATTAAAGAGTGATTTGAGAACCACTCAGATATGGAATTCAGAAAACCTGTAGAACCTAAGGATATTTCATATATTCTTTGACAATTAAAAAAAAAGGATCTGTGAACAAAAGCCTTTTACTTAAACTGCCAACATAACGTTACAACTACCTTCATGTAGACTTTCTAACCAATCTAATATCAAATAGTTGATATGTCATGCCAGTCATGAGCATGAAAAACAGGTGTGAGGTTACAGAACACCTGTGACAAGGGAAAAGCCCGAAGTTCTTAGCTTACAAGTATGTTTTTTTTTTTTTTTTAAATGTCAGAATGTGTGGAATATCTTTGTACAAAAAGAAGAAAAAAGTTGCATTTGAATGCTATAAGATAGGTTCAAACAACAGTCCCTAAACTTTAAGTTTAGCTCATGATTTAAAAACTCTAAGTTATCTTTTAAGTTTCAGATAGTGCAGATGCACTTGTGATTTCTAAACTTTAAGTCAACTTGCAGGGGAATTTTGAAATTCCAAAAGTACGAGCAGCTGGGGGTCCTCACATGTAGTTATCAGCCTGCAGACTGAATAAACTTGAAGTTAAGCCAAGGTCGTTGCTACGATTGACCTCCATTATCATGTTAAGCTATGTACGCGTAACAATCAATCTCTTGGATTGTAATTTCATGACTGTGAGCGGTCTTTGTTTGTAAACTTTTTGTAAAGTTTTGCTAACTTAAAGTCTCCAAAGCATAATGGCCTATGCGAATGTAGCTATAATCTTTCTTGCTTCTTTAATTGCCCCCCCCCCTTTTTTTTTGTTGTTGGTTTTATTACCTAATCCTTCTTTTGATCTCCCATTTAGTGAAGTTTCAAATTCCTTTAATTTGAACAATTTTTCGATAAGAGAGTATCAAGGGATATAAATTAGGAAGTTTAAAAATATTGTTGAGTACTGGTGGAGGGAACAATACAATATGTGAGCTTTCTTATCACTTTTAATCAGAAGATTCGTTGGCTAACAATTTCCCATATATAGCACCGGGGCAACTGGGTAGATAGCAAATCCCCTCTCAGATTCTGTCCATGCCTTTACGAGTGCCCAATGGGCAATTTGTACCAGATTTTAAGATAACTCTTAGAGCAAATCTATGCTCTTCAGTATTATCCTCAAGAGCAATTCCAACTTACAATTTATTCAATTTTGACTGTGCAAGGGCAAATGATTGAAATACAGATATATACTATTTTTAATGGATTTGAACTATTTTTCTCATGAACTCGTGTGACAGGAAGAAAAGAGAAACAGAGCCAAGGAGTTATTTATCACAGAGCATGATAACTCCTTGACAGAACTAGCATGAAAACTAAAAGAACAGTCATCGGTGGGGTGATAAAACATCCCAACTCATTTTCTGGTGAAATTTTTTTTTTCCTTCACATTTTTGTAGCTAACCCGTTGCCTACTGAGATGGGTGATCCCTGTATTGAGCCTATGGGAATGAGAGAATTCAGGGCCCTGTTTCATAAAACTTGTCAACAATGACAAGTTGCAATAACTGTTATAAGCTACTGAAATCCTTGCATGTGATTGGCTGAGAGCAAATTTGTCGGTAAAAATCACTGACAAGACACTTGATGAAACGCTCCCCAGTAGTCAACGGGTTAAGGACTACTTTGATGTTCTAATAAAACCCATGGGCCCGTATTCTGAACTCCGTTTTAACTTAAACTCCAGCCTAAGTTAAACCAGAGCTTGAATTAAAACTGACTAAAAGGGCAATCCAACCTTGGTAATGAGTTGATTTGTATGAAAGCAGAAAAATAAGAAAAACAGGATGGTGAAAGTGTGAAAGAAATCGGACAAGGAAAAAAAAAGTTATGGATGTTTAAAAAATGAGATCACTACATCTATGCGAATCTCAAATTGGTAATTTGATGATTCGATTGTGACATTTTTGTGGACAACTCTCCCATTTGTCATACACAAAAATATCATTAATTTGCCGTTTTCTTTGAGGTGCTTTTACCCTTGGGGCAGTACTCAAAATATATTGGAGATAGCATATTGTTATAGGTCCTCATGAAAGAAAAATATCCTACTGAGTAGTCATTTTGTGTGTTGGAGCGAATGGGGGAGTTGTCCACAGCTACATCACAGTGACATAACCTATTCGGCCAATTTGAAATTCCCATATGTATAGTGATTACAACTTTCAAAAATTCATAACTTTCTTATTGCTTGTCCGATTTCGTTCAAACTTTCACCAATCTGCTTCTCTGATTTTTCCTCTTTCTTTCAAAGCAACTTGCTATTAAGGTTGGATTTCCCTTTAAACGGCAAGTCCAGTTTAACTATGTGACAGTGTACAAAGTTAACCCACACTAGACTGGAGTTCAAGTTAAACCAGAGTTCAAAATGTGATTTTCTAAAACTCTTGTTTAAAGGGAAGGTTTAGACTGGGTTTAAACCACACTTAGACCGCGGTTTAAGTTAAACCAGAGTTCAGAATACAGGCCATGGAGTGCATATCTGAAAAATAATGCAGCAGGCAATCTGTAAACGGAAGGCCTTCAATGCACTTCCTGTGCTAACTGTCAAAGTTTGGTTTTTTGCTCTCCTGAAAATCCAACATTTTTGAGTATTTTTTTGCAATTAATTTGCAATCAAAGGATGATGCAACTTGTTTTTCTTTTTGTGGGGACAGCATAAAAGCATTGCAACAATCTGAAGGGAAATGTTTCTTCAAATAAAATTGAAGAGATTTTTTGATGTTATCAATGATTGTGTAACATTGCTAAATTCCCCAAAGTAGTCTACAAGTACATGGAAGTAGGAGAAAACCCCAGAGGTACATGTAGGAGTTGGCTTTCAACTAATCAAAGAATAATCTTTGCGAAATCAACAGCTTACGTTGCACCTCCAATGAAATCTACCTCTCTCTTTTTTCTTCTCTCTCTTTCCCACACACCTTTAATAATTTCTTTTCATATCTCTCATAGTGGCATTTAGCTGATATATATTTGGCTTTACATTTCTTTTCGAGTGCACGCATATTCTTCTTACATGAAAAATATATATTTGTCAACATAAGTATTGGCAATTTTGGGGTACTAGAATTATCATAGTGATCTAAAAATGACGACAGCTACCTTCAAAGTCCTGTCAAAAGGTAGGATTTGTACATTAGATGTTATTCATGTATATGTAACTGCACACTTTTCAATTCTTTAAAGTGTACAAATCACCTGAAAAAATAATTTGTGCACAGCTAGAAAGTATAAAATCTACCCCCCCAAACTTTATCTGGCATTCTATAGGTCAACAGTTATGGAGTATGAAAGAAATATTAAGATAACGAAGGTTCTCACGGGAACCGATCTCCAAGTTTGGTTGGTTGATCAGTTCTATTTTCCTATCGTTTCTGTTACTATACCTAAACAGAGAAAATACTTCTTAAATCTGAATTGAACAATGTATTTTTGGATTTGCATGTAAGTTTCAGCAATATTTGTCAGTACAAAAGGAAAAGGTCACATCATTCTTCCTTCCTATTTACATGCTAATTTCTTGTGTAGATTAACTACAGTTGATTTTGGATGTACTGTACACAAGGACACGAAAAATAAGACAAAGAGGATTAATTAGCTTGTTTTTATGAGAAAGGATAACAAAAAATAAACAAAATGGGAGCGACTGAGCAAATACATCTGCTGATTACTAGTTAAGCTGATAAAATGTCATAATACAGACAGATCAAGTGAACCCAGAATGCCCCTATAACCCGAATACATTTTCCTTCTATCTCTGTAACATTTTCCAATTTTACGAATTTACATTTTACATGTAGAGAACAAAAAAACCCAAAATAAACCATCAGATAATACTAGTGAGGAAGCGAGAAAGAAAAGACATGGTGGGAGGGTGAAGTACATGTACAATGTCTCCTTATACAGTGCCTATCAAAAAAATGTTACACTTTTGAAAAATCTATCAAAATTACATTTAAAAATATTTTGAAATTTTTTTGATGTCGATAGATGCCCAATATTGTCTTCTGTCAAGAGCTACTAACAAAACAAATTTTCGTTCACACTTAGGCGAGCACTGACCATTTTTTGTCGAGAGTGTGAAAAATGACTTGCGCCAAACTGAAAGAAGAGGGGAAATTAAATCAGCAGTCCGAATAAGTACTCCCATTCAAACAGATTGCTCTTTTGCATCTAAATTTATGATTATGTTATGATAGTCTAGGTGAGACTATTGGGCATCTATCGACATGAAAAAATCTTCTAAATATTTTGAAATCTAATTGTGACTGATTTTTCAAAAGAGTAACGTTTTTTTTATACCCACTGTAGTGATGTATTTGCAATATCTTTTGATCTAGAATGCCAGGAATTACACATTGTACAGGAGCAGAAAGAGCAAAAATCACTGATAATTTTCAGTCTATTTCTTATGCAGTGCACTGTACCGTTTATAAACAAGAGCGCTTTAATTGTAACTAATCATTAAAGTTTTAAACTCTCTAAATTGGCAATGCAGTGTACAGTATATATAATCACTATTTTCGTATGCAAATTGGCATTTTTTCTGTTAATTTTTTCCATTTTCATTCACATTGCTTTATATAATATACTACTTAATTTTTTCAATGGGATCAATAAACCTAAACATAACCCCAAGTCAACACAACAAAGACCACACCAAACAATTTTGAGAGTTAGACATACCTGTTCAATGAGAGCCATTCCACTGTGCCATAGTCGACAAACCTGACATGACACATGATGATATCTTTCCTGACCACCTTTGTGATTTCTGCCCTATACCACCTCTCATCCACGCTGTACTGGGCACAACATGGCATTTCTGTAATAAGAGCAATGTACATTTTATTACATAAAACTCTCATATTTACTTAACTGGACATAATTTAGTAAGTCTCAGATGAACACCAAAAGTTTAATCTAAATCCACATAGTCATGGGTTCTCATGGGGAATTTGTTACCATTCGGGAGTGTTTACCTTTTAACCAGGGCTGTCAACTTTGGGGAACTGCTTGGAGGGAGATTTGGCTTCTCTCTCTCGCCCGCCCTCCAGAAGTCGCTCAGTGGCGACTCTAAAATTTTCTGACAAGCAAAAAAAAAAAAAAAAGCTTAAAAGCTTATCAGCGTTTTCGGCTGTCTTTTTACTTCAAAATTCTCTGAAGAGCAAAAAAGAAAAGAAAAAATCAATGTTTTCAGCTGTCTTTTTACACCAATTTTGCACGTTTGGCGAGAGTTTTTTTTTTCATAAAGTGGAAGGTTTATAATTATGTAAATGTACATGCTTGGCGGGAGAGCAGGAGGAAAGACGTGGTGGTGGGAGCCTTTTGCCACGATGCTGGTGCGAAGGCGGGAGAATGAGCGTGGTGGCGTGAGACTCCCGCTAAAAGCGTGAGAGTTGACAACCCTGTTTTAACAGGTGTTGTCATCACCAAGAGTGGACTTCACTTTTAATGACAGGCAGTTCTTATGTAATGCATTGTGCCCTCCTCCTACTACAGTGTAAGCAAATGTCATCATCGTAAATCTGCACATTTCAAGTAATTTTATGGTGGGACAGAACCATGCTCAGACCCATCTCCCTGGTTTCGCTGCCTGCCTGCCTGGGAGACCTTTAACCCTTTCGAGACAATTGACCACATTTTGTGGTTTGGCCCAATAACTTTTGATTTAGAGCCTTAAAAAATATACCAGATGCATGAGTAGAAAGAGCAAAAAATTCTGCACATACTGTGTCCATTTCTATTGCATGACCATATTGCGTTTGATGCCAGGAATTTTAAAAAAGAGAATAAGATTGAACATCCTTAAATTGGCAACACATTGAGAGATTCAAAATCATTGTTTTTTTGTCCAAATTGGCAACTTTTTCAACTTTTCGACAAAGTGCCTAACCATGTATATTATTTTCAAGACATTACATCTTATTAGAACCACGTAGCACTAAAAGAAAAATATTGTTGCCAATTTGCAGAACAAAATGTGATCAATTGAGCTCTTAAATAATTCCTGTCCTGAAAGGGTTAACAAATTATTTGGTAATCCAACCAAAATCTGGTGTCAGCAAATTATGATGCCATGCACATGGAAACTGACGACTGTGTGGTTTTAATTTATACCAACTTTATTATTATTATTATTATTGTTATTATTATCATCATTTTATTTGGCAGATCGATATATATATACAGTGTACATAAACAATAAAATTGACAGTGAAAACAAAAATTGTTTTAACAGTAGTAATACATATGACATATAAAACAAGATGAATGCAACTGCGTCTCCTATATGCCTCCGCCTAAATTCAGTTGATGGCTCAAACTGTCCTTGAACTCGTGTGATAACCAGAATAAAAAGCCTCTAATTACACGTTAATTGACCTCTTTGACATTTGACCTTACACCTTATAACCCAAAAGTCTGATCACTTTATCTCCTCCTAGTCATGAATACAAAATAGTTGAGATATGGTGATAACAAAGGTAAAAAAACCCATTAATTTCACATACATGTACACCTGTAAATTACCTCTATGACCTGTCACCTTTGGCCTACGTGAACAGAGATATCACGTTAAGGCTAAAACCTGCAATTTCAGAATTGACCTCTATCACCTTTGACCTTTGACCTACTATCCCATTGACCTTTGACCTACTATCCCAAAATCTAACCATATCGTCTTTCTATGGTGATACATACTAGTACCATGTTGGAAGTTCATACCTCAAATGGTTCTTGCGATATCGCGTTACCAAAGCCAACAACTGAAATTTCAGAAATTGACCTGTAACCTTTGACCTACATACCCCAAAATCTAATCAGATCCTCTTCCTATGGTGATACATACTAGCACCAAGCTTGAAGTTCATACCTCAAATGGTTCTTGAGTTATCGCGAGAACGAGGCCAACACCTGAAATTTCAGAAATTGGCCTCTGTGACCTTGACCTTTGACCCAAGAACCCCAAAATCTAATCAGATCATCTTCCTATGGTGATACATACTAGCACTAAGTTTGAACACATACCTCAAATGGTTCTTGAGTTATCGCTAGAACTAGCCTAACACCTGAAATTTCAGAAATTGGCCTCTGTGACCTTGACCTTTGACCTACGTACCCCAAAATCTAATAAGATCATCTTCCTATGGTGATACATACTAGCACTAAGTTTGAAGTTCATACCTCAAATGGTTCTTGAGTTATCGCTAGAACGAGCCTAACACCTGAAATTTCAGAAAAATTGGCCTCTGTGACCTTGACCTTTGAACTACATTACCCCAAAATCTACTCAGATTGTCTTCCTATGGTGATACATACTAGCATCAAGTTTGAAGTTCATACCTCATGTGGTTCTTGAGTCATTGCTTGAACAAGAAAGCGGGACGGACAGACGGATGGACGGACGGACGGACAACCTGAAAACATAATGCCTCAAGCACCACCGTCGGTGGGCAGAGGCATAATAAACTTGGTAAAGGTCATTCTAAGACTAAGGGAGCAAAACTTACTCATTACAATGAGATTGAGATTGCATTTAGGAAGGATGAAAATACTGTTTAAATAAGTTATCATGTAATATGTAATAATACGGTAACTGTAAATAAATCATGAAAAACTGGCTTGGTTTGAGGCCAGGTAAAATAGTTTGGCATGAATCGTCACCTTTAACCAGATGATTTTTTTCTGGTAGGATTTTAGGTGACTTAGAAATAATGAAAGTGAATTATTACGGCACTATCTTTAATGTCATCTGGAAGGCTAAACATGTGGGTAAGAGGAAGATAGCCTGGGTTTGGGAAGAAAGATGCTCTAATGTAAATATTTCCAAATGATGATGATTTATCTGTGTATTGTTAGTTACTGCTTCGCACTGTACATGTATTTCACCCGACAGACATTTCATGGTGATTTAGTATTTATTTTTGTCAATTCTTTATATTAACATTTACTGTGTATTTTTGAAATTGATTTCAGTAAGCATAAAAAAAATCTAACAAAACGAATCAAGTCAAGATTTAAAAAAAAAAACCACAACATGCAAATACATGTACATGTACATGAGGTCTATTTCAGGAGTTCGGGGGGCAAAATCACCATCGCATGATGTACATGTACATGTAGCTTGATTAAATAAAAAATGTTGAAGTTCTCAAACACATGTACATTGTACATTGTTCATGACATGTTCTCATCATAATATTCTCATCTTAAAGGGCAATCCAACCTTGGTAATAAGATGATTTGTGTGAAGGCAGAAAAATAAGAAAAACAGGATGGTAAAAGTTTGAAAGAAATTAGACAAGGAATAAGAAAGTTATGGATGTTTGAAAAATATGACACCACTACATCTATGCAATTCTCAAATTGGCAGAAAATTAAGAAAAACAGGATGGTGAAAGTTTGAAAGAAATCAGACAAGGAATAAGAAAGTTATGGATGTTTGAAAAATGACATCACTACATCTATGCGAATCTCAAATTGGCAATTTGGTGAGTTGATTGTGACATACAGTGTACTTGTGGACAACTCTCCCATTTGTCATACACGAAAATAATAATTTGCGGTTTTCTCCGAAGCGCGTTTACCCTTGGGGCAATACTCAAAATATATTGGAGATAGCATATTGTTATAGGTCCTCATGAAAGAAAAAGATCCTACTGAGTAATACATGTCCGCAACTACATGTACATTACACTGATATTACCTATTCGGCCAATTTAAAATTCCCATTTGTATAGTGAATACAACTTTAAAAATTCATTCTTTCTTATTGCTTGTCCCATTTCGTTCAAACTTTCACCACTCTGCTTCCCTGACTTTTCCTCTTTGGATTTCCCTTTAAAGTTCTCATCTGAATACCTCAAACTCTTATTCTGTCCATTTCTGCTATACTTAAATCAATTAAGGCACTGTTCGAGTTTTCTGTACAGGCACAAAATAACTAGGCAATGATTTGATTAATGTCAGTACATTTAAGGATTAACTTCAGCTGTTTGAGCTACATGTATTTTGTACAAATGTGATACCTGATGAGAAACAAGCCCTATGCCCCAGGCAGAGAAAACCACATTAATCTGATAATGTACCACAAAAGTGTTTTGTCCCCTCGAATGGTTTCCCCAAGAATCAATGAATGAAAAAAAGCAAGTAATCATTCTTTCTTTTGGATTCTTAGAGAGCTGTCATCCCCTACATATCCAGTCATTCATCATTTCATGAAGTACTAATTGATAGGAATTGAGATTGAATTGAAATTGACAGGAAGTTGGTAAAAATCAGCATCGCATCAAAATACAACCAGTACATTCAAAACTTCTGGATCATTTGTGTTTGAAATTGACTTGATTTCAAAATTTGCTAAATCATTAATTTCTAAATTGAGAGGAAATTTTTAAAAATCAGCATTACATCCAAATATATATGCAATACATTAAAAACTTACATATCAATTGTGTTTGAAATTGACTTGATTTCAAAAGTTCTAAATTGTTATTAGGAAGTCCACCCTGATATCAAGTTGAGTTTAAAAGAAGCAGATCAATGAAAGTTTGAGCAAAAGAAGCAGATCAATGAAAGTTTGAACAAAATCCGACAAGAAATAAGAAAGTTGTACATTTTTGGAATTGTAATCAATCAAACACAAATTGGCAACTCCATGACGTATCTTGCGAGGTCCTCTACCATTTGCCCTGTACTAAAAAAACCCCATAAATTTCCATTTTCCCTTCAGTCACACTACACCTCAGTTACATGTACACTGCAATATCTCTTAATAGAATCAACATTTCAAGCTCATATTTTGAATAATATGGCACCATGGAACCCATAACACACAGAGCAAAATATTTTTTGGTGATCCGTTCACTTTAAGAAACCAACATAAAACAAAACATGCATGTACATATAAAACAAGATCTTTTATTTTGTTGCTCAAAATACAAACACTACATTCAGAACTTATGGATCATTTGTGTTTGAAACTGGCTCTCGGTGATTTCTGAAGTAGTAAATTGTTGTTAAGGAATCGCACACATAAGGAGTGTGTCAAAATATGCAGAGTATACAATATGAGATCGTTGCTCAATCCATTGTCCTCTATACCACATTAAAACTTTGTTTTTCACATTATTCAAGAAAAGTAGAAACCTGTATAAAAACCATGATGAAACAAGATGAATGCGACTGCGTTTCCTATATATGCCTCCGCCTAAATTCAGTTGATGGCTCAAACTGTTCCTGAAAACCAGAATAAAAAGCCTCTAATTACATGTTAATTGACCTCTTTGACATTTGACCTTACACCTTATAACCCCAAAGTCTGATCACTTTATCTCCTCCTAGTCATGAATACAAAATAGTTGAGATACATGTATGGTGATAAAGGTAAAAATACATTAATTTCACATACACCTGTATAATGACCTCTATGACCTGTCACTTTTGACCTACGTGAACAGAAATCTAATCAGTTTGTCTCATTATGGTGATGCATACTAGTTCCAAGTTTGAAGTTAATGGATCAAATGGTTCTTGAGATATCACGTTAAGGCTAAAACCTGCAATTTCAGAATTGACCTCTATGACCTTTGACCTACGTATCCCAATATCTAACCAGATCGTCTTTCTATGCTGATACATACTAGTACCAAGTTTGAGGTTACTACCTCAAATGGTTCTTGAGATATCGCATTAACAAGGCTAACACATGAAATTTCACAAATTAACCTGTGACCTTTGACCTTTGACCTAAATACCCAAAAGTCTAATCAGATCGTCTTCCTATGGTGATACATACTTGCACCAAGTTTGAAGTTCATACCTCAAACGATTCTTGAGTTATCGCTCGAAACAAGAAAGCGGGATGGACGGACAGACAGACGGACGGACGGACGGACAACCCGAAAACATAATGCCTTCGGCACCACCTTCGGTGGGCGGAGGCATAAAAAGCCAGTGCATAATAGTATATGGTGCAAATTCTCCAGATTTGTATGTGCACGCACTTCAGGGGAGCGTTTCATCAAGCGTTTTGTCAGTGATTTCTAACCGACAAATTTGCTCTCAGCCAATCAGATGCAAGGATTTCAGTAGCTTATAACAGTTGTCGGATAAAAATCACTGACAAAACGCTTGATGAAACGCTCCCCTGTTTTGGTGGATTGGCTACTTGTTTACCGACTAAAATCACAATGGTGTGTGCATCATGGTGCGCGGACCATGGCAGCATATAGAGGTCACTTGTACTTGGTACAAATGACCTCTATCTTCCGGTAAGCATATATTCTACTTACGAACTTAGCTTGTTTCATTAACACTGCCATCATAATTTCACACTTTCACTTGATCTTCATGATGACGTGAACAATACTTTATACTGAAAGGGTTAGCCTATTCTTTTATTCTTTTTGTTGTTGCTGTAGTTGAATGTGTTCATGTAGGTTAGTTGTCCCTCATTCGTACTCTAGGAGGTGATTTTGTTCCTTGCATTAGTTTGTGTAATACACAAAGGAAGAAAGAAAGAAAAAAAATATTTATATAATAATCCATACAGGGTACCATATCTATTCAAGTCAACTGAAATTTACAAAGTACCGAAGATTATCCCCCCTTCAAGGTATTCATTATTTCCCTACAGTGAATTCTGGCATTGAAGCTTTATTCCCTCATCTATAAGCCTTATCAGAACCACGCATATGGCACGTGATTGCTATGTGTGCATCGAAAATGTCTCAGCAATGGTCACTCTGCCTTGGGTTCTAATAAAGATAAAATTGAGTTCTGGTCAAGTGACTACACTGAGAAAAGAAACTGTCTGAAAACAATGGGATTAGGTTGTGTTGTACATAAGAACTGATACAAATACTATGAAATTTTAGATTCATCAAAATTATACAACATTGACTCAGTCTTGCTAAAAGTCACAGGCACTACACACAGAAAAGTGTATAAGGGACTACACATCCATGTTGCATGAAAGTTTAGTCTGAACTTTCCAGCCATGGATTTCTTGTCATATTTTGAATATAAGGGCATTTGAAGAGCAATCCTTTTTAGGGGACATTTCTTCTATGATGTTCTTCCCAAATGATATTAAAAAGAATAAGAAAGCTCACAAATTATTATTCAGCTTTAACAGAACTCAACTCTCACTTTAAGGATACAAGTACATGAAGGGTGTTTTGCGGCACATTTTCTGGGCCAATCTCTGAAACCAATGATCACCGTGTGGGAGCAAGTTTACTAAGCTCCAGAGACACCAAATAGGTTCATAGGAGTTCATAAATGGCTTTAAATGGTAAATACCTGTTAGCCTTTCAAGATGCACTGTATAAAGTATTAAAGGTAGTGAGAATTTTTTTTTTTTTCACTAGCAGTTTTTGGCAAATGTTTGCTTCCTGATGCAAGCTTCTTCAGACCTTCACTGTAGCTTATTATAACTTTTGAAATGCATGTTGAAATATCAGTCACAAAGTTGATAGAAGCAAGATGGTTCAACAGCGGCATGGAATTCCTTTAGAAATTACTCATCCAGTTATGGTCATATCTATGATTCTAGTATAATTTATCTTGCAGTACAAATACAATTCTTTATTACGATCATTAAAAACCTATCATATTTCGTAGAATTTCAAGGGAAGATTTTCCTCATATTCTCAGCCAAAGTAGTTAATATTTCAATTACATCAACTGAAGACAATTTCAAAATGTTGAATAGTCCACGAACCTTTAAAGGTGCACCTCTATATTCATATACACTTTACTTTTGAAAAAAAATTGAATATTTTTCCCTTCTCCCGATGCGCCACTCAAAACACTAATCTCTGCCTGTAGCCGTTGCATTCTCTGGATGAAAAAGCTTTGCACACACAAAAGAGTGGGATAAATATATGAAGACTTGTGTCTTCAAATATACATGTATGTATAAGCATGCATGTTGCACGTGACTGGGACATGCCAGGAAAATATGCTCTACCAAAAAATGAGTTGACCCTTGACCCTTTTAGATATAACTCAAGAAATATTTGACGAAATTTGTTCATTAAAAAACCAAAGCATACAGAATTTTCTTACCTACATTTGTGAACAACTAATTATGTTTTTATAATGAAATTATGGTTTTTATTGCGGTCAGTATGAGAAACAAGTTACACTTTGCGTTTCATAATGCATTGGAGGGTGTTTATCTTTGTACTCTATTCAGTTCTTTTGTTTTAATATGCAGGCGCATAACTTGTAATTCAAATTCATGAACTACTCTGAAAAATCAGGATCTTTAATGCAGTCTCATAAATTTGAATGACAGATTAGGCATCTGTACATAAACAGAAGATGAAAAGAATCGAAAAAGAGTATACACATGTAAAACCCGCCTTGCATTATGAAATGCAAAGTGCAACTTTTTTTTTCTAGTACGAGCTACAATTACAAAAAACCATTTCATTGTGGAAAAACATGATCAATTGTTCACAAATAAACAATGATGTGAGAAGAAAATTCTGCATACTTTTCTACTGAAAGGCCTCCAGGGGAACTTGCTTTTGTGGTTGAGTATAGTCTGTGAGCAATGGATTGTCTGCTGAGAGGGCTGTGAAAAATAAGAGTAAAATGGCATGTTTTGCTCTGACAAAACTAGGTGGAACTACATACAAAGTAGTTGAGAAGTGCTGTCTATACTCAGAGTATCATATAGCTGCTACAGGGCTAGTAACTGAATAATAAATGATTCTGCGGCTATGGCGGGGCTGTCAGGATTTTCATGTACATCCTTCCTAATTCAATGTCTCACATTTTGTCAGAATGCAAATACCCTCGATTCATTCTTATCCCCTGGAATCTGTAAAGACGGCAACGGGCTCTGGGACAAGTCATGAAAATCTATAGAGGCTTGGGCAAATTCCAGACAGTTAAGCCATCTTTTCATTACCAATTGTACAGCAATCACAGCATACACTATTCTCCTGGTATTTCTAAAATCCCTTTTCTTGTTGAGACCTATGGAATTGCATTGTAAGACACCATAACTTAGGTAGCTTAGCGAAATGCAATGGCGTATAGGCACATAAAGACGCAGGAAAGGTGCATAAAGACGCGGGAAAGACGCAAAGAGGAAAATTGCTAGTTTTGTCTCTGCTTCTAAAATATGAGTCAGACATATCTGAATAAAAGTTTTCATATTATTTTGCTTAAAATTGTTCAAAGAGATGAATACTAATTCTACATCCTAATATTTTGGTTCTGTTCTGCCTCTATGCATGTAGAACAAAATTTTGATTTTTAATAATTTTGTCATATGTGTCTTTCCCGAGGTTTTACGCGGCACAATGTTTCGCTAAGCTACATGTACCTTAGCATGAACCCTAAATCTAAGACTACCACTTGAGTGGGGTTTTTTAAAGTAAATTTTTAATGACACATCAAAAATTAGTTGCCACAACAACAACAATAAATTAAAATCATGCATGACTAAAATACAAATTATTTTTGTAAAGGCTCCTCTACATGCAAGTCACAAAATGAAGTTTTAAGTTGCCTTAAACTGAACCTCCTAAATAGCGCCATCTCTAAAGGGAAGCTTGAGTTCCAGGAATGGTAAAAAATAATTTGTGAGCTTTCTCATTCTTATGATGTTAGTTTGGAAGATTATCATAGTAGATATGTACCCTGAAAAGGATTGCTCTTCAAATGCCCTCACATTCAAGATATGACAAGAAACAGCTGACATGTTCGGGCCGAACATTTGTGTGTAGTCCCATAAACATATTTCTGTGTACAGTGCATGTGAATCTCAGCAGGACTGAGTCAATTTCTTAATATCATTTTGGTGATTCCAAAACCTTACAGCATACACCAATTCTTATGTACTATATAATCAATCTTTCCCAATTATTTTGAGACAGTTTCTTGCGCAATGTAATCGCTTGACCAGAACCCAACTTTATCTTTTAAGAGAAGGTTGAGTGCTGGGAAAGGTGAATAATAATTTGTGAACTTTCTCATTCCTTTGGTCTTGGTTTGGAAGAACATCATAGTAGAAATGTCACCTGAAAGGGATTGCGCTCATATTCGAAATGTGATGAGTAAAAGCTGAAGATTGAGTCGATTTCTTATTGTTTTGATGATTCCAAAACCTCAAAGTATACACCCATTGTTATGTAGACATGATCAACCTTTCCCAATTGCTTTGAGATGATTCTTTCCACAATGTACATGTAGTCGCATGCCCAAAACTCAACTTCATATTTAACCAAACACTATTCTTATCTCCAACCCTATTGCTTGACCAAACCTAAAACCCAATAGTAATCTACATCTGTGACAAAATAAAACTCTGAGGAATCGACGTAAGGGCATATGTCTGAGCACCGTGGATTCACCAGACCATTTCTCACCTGGTTGCGGGTTGAGTAGGAACGGCAGGTTAGGGGCCATGCTGGCTAGTTCAGCAACGAGGGCCTCCGACATGCGGCTCAGTTGGGCAGCCAGGGCAATGGTAGGGTCAGGGTCCTCTTCTGTCGTTTGGGTGTACTGGATGTACAGCTGGAGCAGGGATGGTAAGTAAAATAAATTCAATACATGACTCATAGTAATAATAATAATAATGATAATAATAATAATAATACAGCACATATCACAAATCATTATGTCTCTATGCACTCTAATGAAAAGAAGAAAGAAAGAGAGGGAGAGAAAAAAAAAAAGAAAGAAAAATGGTTTACAATAAGCATAATTTAGGTTTGAAAAAATATGTGTTCTTAAGATGCCCTTAAGTTGTTCTTACTGTATGTGGGTGCCTTCTTTTATGTAATTTGGAAGTTTATTCCAGAGTTCTGTTATTGTGTGCTGGAATGATCTTTAACCACTTTTGTAGAATATTCCTAGTAGAAAATAATAATTATCATAATATGGTTTGCAGAAGACAAGACAAAACACAACATATCATGGGAGGGAACAACTACATTTAGCATGATTTCCAATCTTTCCTTGCTCATTAATAAGCTAACATAATGACTTCTCCATAAATTGTTTGAAATATTATATGAAGCGAAACTTTCACCTACTTTCATAGTGTTTGGGAGTGGTCAATGTTCACAAAAGTTTCATGTCACAAAATAACCCTAACACAATACTGAGTTTTTTGTAATTCATAAACCTTTCTTACTGTGAAAACAATAATTGTTGTTAGCACTCTAAAGTTTTATTTCTTTTTTTTTTTTTCTTTAGAGTATCATTCACTCTTATGTTTTGTTCATTAACCAGAAAGTCAGAAAACTACCAATAATATTGTACAAAGTTTCCTGAAACAGACAAAATCATACTGTGAGAGGTTTAAAGAAAATGTACACCTACCAAGTCTGGTTCATCCAGATGGCTGACTGTGACCCAGAAATAAACCCCGGCATCAGGGAGGTCAATGGGTTTGAAAGTTTGACCCGGTATCGCCATTATGGCTCCACCTTCTTCAGCCTCAGCAACGCCCTGCAGAACGTTGACGACGGAGCGAGGGATTTCAGGGTTGAAGCAGGTGCTGTCTTCTCCATCCTGTTACCAGGAAAGGAACAAAAAAAAAAGAGGAGCATTTGTTAGACCCCAAGCCTAGATCTTAGCAAGCTAACCAGCAAATTAAACATAATTAAATGAACAAAGTCTGGAATGAATCTACTAGAACGAACTGAAAAGTGGTTGATGCTAGTCTGAAACTAGGTGAATCTTTGTTTCTGTTATGTGGTTGATACATTAATAGATCACTGCTTCCTACAGCCTTCGGGACATTCACAAATACTCTCATCTTCCAGAGCGTAGCTTACTAGAAGATTCACGCAGATGGCAAACGGAGCCTAACTTTGCACCCATAATTTCTTATAGAAGGTTGAAAGCCACAGAATATTCCTGCATAACATCATTACAGCAAAGTGACCAATAGTGTGCTCATGAGTTTATGAATTATCATCATCAAACCTTGGAGGGTCACACGTCGAAATTCAATAGATGATTTATTACTAAATGTCTATTCATTGTTAAATCTATAGTTAAAATTTGAGCAAAACATCACTAACATTGGAACAAACCTTACAATTGACCTTTCGGAAAGAAAAATCGAGCTTCTCCTTTTCCCAACAAAGTCACAACACTGACGCTCCTGGGCAGAGGATAGAGGATAATGCATTGGAAGTCCACTCAAACCTTGCATTAACTGACCATGCAAAAGGTGAGAGGTGAGAGGATCTTGCAAAAATATTGCCCTTATCACCTACAACTCTTGTACAAATATGGACATACATGTACATGTATACTCCTTTTATTGTTAACCAATTGTCTAAGAGAACCGGATGATTCTGGTATTTAGCAGACAGGCAATGAGAGAATTCAGTAGTCAACAGTTTAACAGGAATATTTACAATTGATACCCTGTTTCCATCATATATCTTCGAGAACTTAAATTTCTAGAAATGTTACATAGTTACATTAGCTCTCAGGTAGCTTAGCGAAACATCAACAAAATTATTAAAACATAGAATCTGGGTAGATTTTGATGGCATTGTTTTTTTTTATTAAAAGGAATCGATCTTACATGAATTATTATCAGGAATATCTGCAATTATGTCCCGTTTGCATAAATCTTCCGAGAACATAAACTTTCCAGAACTTGCATGGAAGCATAGGCCGGAATCTGGACACAGAATCTAGGTGAAGTTTGATTGCATGGTTTTATCTCTTCAGAAAACATGCGGTTATACATCGTCATACTGCTTGTCCAAGTCCAGCTGCGAAATTAAACCCTCCCCTGCCCCTCACGGCTCAGATTTCTATGGCCTCCGGTAATTAAAGGGACCTCCACTGATGAGGTTATAAAGAGAGGGATGGGAGACCGATCGTTCCCCTTCTTGGGGTTTCCAATCATTGGCAGGGGGCCAATAATAGAACAATAGCCACAAGAGCATTTATCGCACAATGACATTTCAAGATGATACTGTGTGTTGAGAGCCAGAAGGGCATTAACTCTGTATTAAAGGATATGAACTAGTTAGTCAAATGTCCTTCTTGCTCCCAACATAAAATCAATGTCAAAATCTTACACTGATTGCTTTTCTTAGTAATAACACAAGTCTGGGAACCCTTTTCCTACAATGCAATTTTCTTTACAGAAGGCTCTTTAATCATGAAGTTCCACGAGGGGAGAAACAATATATTTCAGAAAAGGTACTACATGTATATGGGTGTGTCCATGCTCAGAAAAGAAAACTAATTAAAGTGAGAACAGCATGCCCAACAGCCACAGAATCATGTCAAAGCTTAAGAGAGATAAGCATACATGTATACAGTGTGTCCCAGAAAAAACGAAACCGAGATTGATCGATGTATAATCATATCTTAATCACAATTATGATTAATAAGTGGCACATATTTGTAAAGCTTAGAGTCTCTTCTTTCCTGCGATACCACTCATATGATACATATTTCACGCATGAGTGAATAATAACAATGTGAAGTTGGGATGTCAAAAATTCATTTGGCCAACGATGTTTGAATTTTAAAAAGATAATCACATGTCTAAAAAATTCATTTTCCGCCCTTTCGTTTGACACCTTAATCTTGAAAAATGACCAACGGATGACAGAGATAACTTGAATTGAAATATTGATTGCATTTCGATGATTTTTAAAAATCCTTTGTTCCATAACTCCGCATCGGTTTTCCGCATGAATGGATGCGGAGAAAGTCATGGATGGTCTAAAAGCTTTCAAGTAGAAACCAATACTATCCCACCCTCCTCATCCTCATTGCCTATTATTACCACCACCCCCCCCCCCCAATCTCTCCCGGAACCTCAAACCCTACACTCCCTCAAGTTCCCCCTCTCTTTCCCTCTCCCACTTTATGTGTGGAGTGTGTGTGTGTGGGTGTGGTTGTGCGTGTGTGGATGTGTGTTAGAGAGAGAGAGAGGATGTTTGTGTATGGTCTAATGATATTTAGTTAGATTTAAGCAAACACCACTGCATAATCGTTTAACTTGCATGATCAAACCTATCCCTCCCTCACTCATTTCCACTTCCATCCCCTACACCACTCGGAACACTAAAAACTCTTCATCCCTCATGTACACTTCCATTCTCTCCCTCCGTATATTTGTAGGTGTGTGTGTGTGTGTGTGTGTGTTGATGTTATGGCTGTTTGTTTATCTAATTAATAAGTCAAAAACTCGGCATACCTGTCAACACTGTCAGTACAAAATAACTTTATTTTCCATGAATGCCATTCATAAATTCAACCAGACATGTCACTCTTACACACACTCAGCAAACCAGCAAACCAAACACTTTAGATGTAAATAAGTAAGAAGAAAAACACAAATGCATTTGACTTTAGTTTATTTTCGTTCTTTTTATTATCATCATTTACGTATCTTGTTCGTAAATAAGTCCTTCCTACTGCTTCGTCAAGTTCAGTGTCCTTCAACGTGACCACCGTTTCTCTCTGCGCATGATCCTGCACGGGATTCCATGGCTCTCATGGCTCGACGTATCACACCAGGCTGATGCCGTAGAGACTCAACTTCAGCAATGATTCTCCTCCGAAGATCTCCCAGGTCACGCGGTGGGCTTGCGAACACCTTGCTCTTCAGGTAGCCCCACAAGAAGAAGTCGCATGGCGTTAAGTCCGGCGATCTTGGAGGCCACTCGACTGGATGATGTATTGCTACTACCCTTTCGTGGAATAGCTCTGCAAGCCTATCCCTGACAATGACCCTGCGATGAGCTGGGGCTCCATCTTGAATCCACCAAATCCTTGCGAAACTTCCATCAACTTGGCGCTGGAAGAGAGCATCTAACTGCGGTACGATCTCGTCATTCAGGATTCGCAAGTAGCCGTCTCCATCTAAATTGCCATCGAAGAAAATCGGACCAATCAAAGCGCCATTCCCACACATTCCCATCCAGAGGGAAACCTTTTCCCGTGCGATGTTGCGATCGAAATGGAATGGTGGCGGTTCATGGATAGGAGCATACTGGCGCACATTCTGGCTATTCACCCGGCCGTCCATAAAGAATGATGCCTCGTCCCCTATCACGATGTCTGTAATGAAACGCGGGCCTCGTTCTAGCAGCCATTCACTGTATCGGAGTCTTCTTGGCAGGTCTGCGGGCAGAAGTTGATGACGACACATCATCCGGTATGGATACCAGCGGATATCGTTCTTGGTGATGCGTTGGAATGAGGACTTGGTTATCCCCATGCCGTTCCTCCTGGCAGACACCCTTGGGTTTGCTTCTAGCATGCGTCGGACGTTGTCGACGTTGGCGGGAGACCTCACTGTTTTCCTACGTCCTGATCGGCCTTTGTTCAAATTAAGGCTCGTACCCTCTTCTTGATACTTCCTGATGTTCCGCCAGATGGTTGATTTAGCTGGAACCTCGCGATCAGGGAAACGTAGATGGAAGGCCTCGGCAACTTGCTGAAGGCTCCCAGAACGTCCCCATTCTGTTATTAGAAACACTCGCTGATCCGTAGTTAACTGCATGGTCAAACTGTCTATGAAGACCTTCTTCATGATCAATGAGCGTTTATCATTTTGGTGACGTTTTATACTGACCACTCAATTTTTTTTTTTGACGATCAACCACGCATGCAGTCTTTTGTCTTCTTTGTTCACTGCTACGGCAGGCAGCGAGTACAAACGAATTCATTTAATAAATCATGGAAATGCAAGCATCACTTTAAACAAACAGAACTTACTCATTCCTGGCTCATTTTTATCCACTGAGGTATCATATTAAAGAGAAGAAAATTATCTATTAAGGAGTATTAATTTCATATTGCAATGATAAAAATGTTTTCTAATATATTACTTGGAATTCGAGGTATCGTTGTGCAGTGGACTTTTTGGAAGCCCTGCTTCATATTGTTCTCATTCACTCATGCGTGAAGCATGTGTCATATAAGTAGTACCTGTTGAAAGAAGAGGGTCTAAGCTTTAAAAATATGTATTGATTATTGATCATAATTATGATTAAAATATAATAATTCATTGATACATCTCGGTTTCGTTTTTTCTGGGACACACTGTATAGGGGTATGAATTAAAAATCATTGTACTCAATTCTGTTTACCTACACACAATATGATACTAAGAGAAAAAACAAAAACAAAACAACAAACAAAAAACTAAAATCCTGATGCCTTTGTCTCCATATAAAGAGAAACAAAAGATATTTAAAACATAATGCTTTTAATACTGAACACAAAGGAAAGTAATACAATGAAACACTTAAGTTAGCATCTTCTTCAACTGCATGTAGTATAATCTTTCTTTCTTCAAATTTTTCCATGTTCCTAATTCACTTCAAAATCAAAAGCATGCATGCATTTTTGTCTGACATGACAACTTGACAAGATGGATAAAATCCAGTCATGCTTTCAAAACTACACACAACAAGGGAATTCACTGGAAGAAGATGTGGTTTAATCCTTGACTGGAGATGTGAAGGTCATGGGTTCAGTCCCCAGCATGACACTTATGTCCTTGAACAAGGCATTTTATCTACATTGCTTCTCTCCACCCAGGTGTTAAATGGGTACCCGGTAAGATGCGAAAGTCATTGTGCATTGATCAGCATTGTGAGCATCTGCAAAAGGTGCCTGGCTGGAATGCTCCCAGGGAGTGGAGAAGGTGCATACATTGTATGCGGGCAAGCCAGAAATCCGATAACTGGGGTAATAACATGTCTGTAAAGCGCTTAGAGACATCGTAGATGTATTAGGTGCTATATAAATCCAGAATATTATCATTATCATGATTAAGGTTTCGGGAGGAAAATTCATAGCTTTGAATAATTAGGGAAAAGGTCTATTCAAGAATATACCATACACCCAGACTTACTTCACTCGTAGCTCGACTGAACGCCGGTGTGGACGTCCCATCGGTGATGGTGCTCACATCATCCAAGCCTCCTTCATCCAAATCCTCGCAATCTGCTAGCAGCTCAGCCAGCCCCTTGCTCAGCATCAATCTCACGACACTCTCGCCAGTGGGAAGGGTTAACTCAACCGTTAACGGCTCATCCTTCACGCAAATCGCCTGCAGGTGTTGAAACATGATTTTGTTAAAAATTCTCTGAATCATATATCCATAATAGAATTTATGTTGGACAGTGTGTCCTGGGGGGGGGGAGGGGAGGGGGGAGGTAAAATTAAAGGTGAAGGCTCATCCTTCACGCAAATCACCTACAGGTGTCAAAACTAAATGTGATCAAAATTCTCTGAACTCTAAATCATATATCCATGATACAATTTGTACTGGACAATATACAAGTGAAGTATCTCACAGGGGAAAGTTCAAATCAAAATTGTTTAAGGCTCTTCCTCCACGCAAATCACCTCCAGGAGTCAGAACAGAATTTGATTGAATTCTCTGAACCATGTATCTATGATAGTGATCATATTAGACAGTAACTCTTGTACTGTTGGTATGAGTTAAAATCAGTTGTTTAAAGGATCGTCCTTCGCATAAAAATGGCCTAGGGTGGATAACAGAAATTCAATAAAATTCTTTAAAACCACATCTACAATAGAGTTCACGGCAACAAAGCTTATATCCTTCACAAAAATTGCCTACAGGTGTGAAAACAAAATTTGATAAAATTCTTATAATAATATACATGTATCCTTGAGGACAACACAATAGACAGCACTTCCCCTGTGGGAAGAGTTAAAATTGACTGATCACGACTAATCTCTCACAAAAATTGCCCACAGCGAAAAAGCATTGCATTTGAGCAAACATGTACATGTACATTTAGCTCTTTACTTCATGCATCCATTAAAACAGTCAGCATTTTCCCCTCGTGGGAAAGGTTTCGGCCATTCTTGTCTTCTGGTGATTCATTCTTCAAAGAATTCAGCTATAAATTCATCTGTTAAAAACAAATATAAATAGTTCCTTTTGAAGATATCTGTAGGCTTGCATTTCAGTAAATTATCAATGAATCTTCCATTTAAAAAACACACCAAAAAAAAAAAAAAAAAAAAGAACAAAAAAAAAAGAGGCTTGAATTATAATAAAACAAAGAGAATAACAACAACAGAAACAAATATAATAATAATAATAATAATAATAATAATGGCTACTTATATAGCACTCATATCCGTCATGCAGTGACGCTCATGGCGCTTAGACATTATTACCCTGGTTATAGCCGAGCCGCCAAAGTAACTAGCGCTCAAGCATATCAGGTACCCATTTACACCTGGGTGGAGAGTGGCAAATGTAGATTAGAGTCTTGCCAAAGGACCTTAGTGCCGTGGTGGGATTCGAACCCCGTACCTTGTGATCTGCAGTCCGGTGACTTATCCACTAGACCACAACACCTCTATAAATAGAAATAGGAAGAGTGTCTTTGATGCAACTGTTTTCCCAGGAATGATGCAGTCCACTTTTATTTCTTTTATTCTGCATTATTCCGGGGGAAGAATATTTTCAAAAATGCCTTTCCGACTTTTGTTCCTATTCATCCCTTTTTACAGTATCTTGGAAGACTGTTTCCACAGGCTATACATTTCATAAGAATGGTATCTCGTGGGAAGAGTGAAGGACCTTTTTTCAATACAACGGAGAACTTATCTATATGTAGGCTATTCTCCACTGTCAGAAGCAAACCCTTCTCTATAAAAAATGACCAATAATTCATAATTCACAGAAAATTTTCTTGAAGGACAGTATAGTCCTAAGGGTACAGCTTTAATATGTGTACATATGCAATTGTAACTCTTTCATCACTTTTTGGACAAGTTGCATTCGGGACAATACAAAAGAATAAAGCAGTTTTCCCTTGTGCAACAAGTTCATCAGTGTGTCAAATTTTTTCAGGTTTTGCGAAAAATATGCGGTCACGCTCCTTGCAAAAGGGCCCAAATTTAGGTTAATTTCTTGTTTTGTTTTTTTACTGACTTTTACGTTTTATGTAAATTGCTTTAATACTAAAGAAATATATAAATATATATATAACAAATACTCCATATGCCATTATTTTCGTGAGGGTTTCTATTTCCACTTATTTCACCAATTATTGTAGGGTAGCGAAATTAACAACATGCAAAATAAACAGGAAATTAATAGTATTTCAGGGAGCCTGTGGTAATCATCGTGAAAATTTCAGATTTACAATATACATGTAACCAAAATACTGGACATTGGAAGTTCATCCAAATGTATATCACAACACTGGTTGATAAATGATTGCCTCAAACTGAAGATTCCATGAGCACAAAAACAAATATAAAAAGGCCTCATTGATGTACTTCATTTCTTGACCCATAAATAATAAAGTTGAGATTGAAGAGGTAATGTTACTGCCCCAAAAATGTTTTCACCCATCATTAAAAAACAACAACCCCAAAACATACTCATGGCAGTGAAAGAATGCTAAATGAAGAAAAAAAAAATCCCATTTTACAATCTCTTTTTCCCCCCAGAATATTCACTTATTAACGAAAAGGCAACAATGTTCCCAAATGTTTACATACATGTAGTATTACTTTATCCTGTTTTACATTGGCTTTAATAAAGCTGCATAATTTGTCTGTTACAATTTCTCATTTTATGTCTATGTTTATTTGCAAAACTCAAATCTCAACTAAAATGGCAATAATTACCAATAACAAATTTCATTCTTTAAACTACAGTGCTGTCATGTGTCTATCTTAGTTATGTAGTTCTTGATTTTGCATCTAAAGCACAAACATGCAGTACTGTTAATGAGCTTATAACAACTTCATTACGCTTGCATTGTTCCAGTCTTTATTACTAACAAAAACTAAAATGTAGTGGACTTCAAGAGAGAAAATAGCTCATTATTGAATTAATTGAGCAATTTCTTAACCATAATTACCTGAAGTCAGAATATGAAATCATGTTGGGGGGTAATTACATGTGAACAATGTGTACTCAGAGCCATCTCATAAGGAGGTTAATTCAAAGAGAGATTAATAAATTTATCAAACTTATGAACATTTACATGTAGGTTATTAGAATACATTACTCATTACTGTCATACTGCTATCAAAATCAGACTGTAATTACCAAGCTTGTTTTCTTGGAGATGGCAAAAATAAAAAAGATACATAAACATACCTTTTTACAAATAAAAGAACAAATATACAAGTTATAATGAAGTTAGTGATTTTGCTTGTAATACAGTTTAGTTGTTTGAAAACTTTTTATTTGTACACAATAGAATCCATTAACAGAAAGCAGTGAAACATGTGGTGCACCTTTCCAAAGGACTTTTAAGATTATAGGTTAATGTCTGCCCAATCAAACAACCATGTTTAGAAAGTTCAGGGTTCAGCAAAGCTGGGGCATGCACCAGACATAAACATAGTTCAGACAGGCAGATGCCTGCTTGTTGTTGTTATTAATGTGGTTTTTACAGACATGTATCAATCAAATATGATTGTTTACGTCGTGGGACCGACCTTTAATGTCACCATCCGAAAGACGTGACCGAGATTCGAACCTGGGTCTGATCAGAGTCAATTTGTAGGTGAATGCGGAGAGTTGACCGCAGACGTTACCGCTAGACCAACTCCTGATCCCCTCCAGGCTATTAGATCTCTAGGGGAAAAGACGATCAATGATTGGCCAGACGCAATCCTTTGTTAGAAAGCAGTCGGAAGGATGCACCACAAGTTTTGCTGGTGCTGTGACATTTGCTCCGGCATCATTTGCTCCGGCAGAAAAATTACTTTGGGCTTTATTTCACCGAAAATATAGGGTGAAGGTCAGGGTTGCAATGGATTTTAGGTTAGATTTAGGGTTAGGATTTATGGTTCATGGTGTTTAGTTCAATGTTCACATTGGGAATTCGGTCAGTGTGGGATATCAACCTCGGCGCAGCTGTCACCGGAGCACATGCCGTACAACCGTTGTGCTAAGGTACAAGTATCTAAGGTCAGTTGCTTACCCTGACGTGAGCCACACAGGTTTTCTCTACCAGGGTCTCCAGGAGGAACGAAATTACATTTGCCGACCATGTTTTACTTGGTGACTTCTGTGCACAGAAACAAAGGAATATTAAAAATATTAAGGGTCTAACAGAGATTTTTTTTTTGTCAGAGGGACATCTATTAAGATACAGAAAATGTGAAATATACAGAGCCACAGATGGAGTGGCCAGTGCTGATAGTGGTGTGCCACAAGCACCATCATCCTTATCATCATCATCATCAAAATTAACATTATCATCATCATCGCCATCATTAACCCTAATCAACATCACCATCCTCCTCCTCCTCCACTTAATAATAATCATCATCATCATCATCATCATCATCACCACCATCATCTCATCATCACGTCATTTTGACACCCAAGTTCTAAAAGGGTATCTACTTGAAAATATACTAGAAATCTAATTTGTAAAGAGGTCACAGAAATAAAGGAGAACAAAACAATTGGACCTCGATGATTAAAGTACATTCATATCTACTCAAGATCCATAAATCAAATGGACAAGAATAAGAATATATACCAAGAGCTAGGAGGGTAAAACAGCACACGTTATTTAACACAGAGAAAATTCTCTTCTGGCTCTTGAAAAACACTACAAGCAGATACATGAATGTGTATATGAATGTATGTTTCGATGTAAACACATGCAGGGTTACTTGACCATTTCCATCCATTTGCAAAGTGATTTAAATTTCTTCATCTGATTGTGATTGGGAAAAAATGGGATACAAAGTGCTGCATAAGGATTTTTTTTTTTCTTTTGTAAAGGAAGATTATATGCAGAGTGCCACATTAACTCTTTGCAAGGAGGTCCAGACTGAAAGTTTAATGGTCTGTAATCTGTACTCATAGATGCCCTTTTTTAAATTTTGAATGTTGGAGGGTCAAGAGTCAATGAGTTCAGATTTGGGTGCCATTGCACAGTATTTATTGTGCCAAGCCTTTCTTGTATGTTCACGAGAGAATCCATCCTGCAAAAGGAAACTAATATAAAGTGTTAACAAGGACATCTTATCAAAACAAAAAGGTATTTTCCATGTTTGTACTGATAAAGGTCAACCAAATAGACAAAATGTGTCATGCAAAATGTTGTTTGACCAACTCCTATTGGCAGCAATAACAATCTAATCTAATTGACGATGGGTGAGGAGTGTTTATAGGGTTAATCGCTCATGTGGGACAATTAAAGAGAGTCGTGGGGGGGGGGGGGGGGGGATGTCGCGCATGTTTACACACCCCTACAGCAGGGCAATGACATTCTGGTGCCCTTGAGGCATCCTGTCATTTCAGGTGACTGGCTGTGAGAAGATAACATAATTACACAGCAGTAAAAAAAAAAAAAAAAAAGGAATGAGGGCAACAAGTTAATCTACTTGAGTAGTGCTATGTTTACCTTGTAACGGTTCAGTAAAAAAAAATTGTTAAAACATAGCTGTGCTGCTTTGTCACCGATTCCACTGTCAAGTGATAAGATCATTTTATTAAAAGGGGTGATTTCCTTGACAGTAAACACTTATTCTTCATGGAAGGTTGAATCATTTAGAACCAACTGTACTGAATAAATGACACTAGTTTTGAAGTTTAAAGGGGAAGTCCATCCTGGTACTAATGTAGAGTGGACTTCCCCTTTAAAGGGTACATGGGGGTGTAATTAAGTCTCTCTGACTAAATACTAGTACTCTAGCCATCACAAACATATTTTCCATGATTGCGTGTCAATCAAGTGTCATTTAAGAAAGGGGGAGGACACTCCTCTTGCTTCAAGTAGTTTCATATCTACGCAAGATGTCTTAAGATGAGTGCAAAGCATATTATTGTCTGTTTTGAGCCAGATGGGCATTAACTCATATACTTTAAAGGGGGTACCCAATGCTGAAACAATGTTAGTTCATTTAAAAGATCATGATTTTATTAGAAGAAAATCATCTGCCTTAAATTTTTTTTAAAATTCGTGTTGCCAGAAAATCCCCGAAATATGGTAAGATTTCAGGATATTTTGGCCCCTCAGCTGTGTCCCAATTTCAGCTAGGTAACCACAATGACGTCAAAGTGGTTACCTTGTCGCGCAATTATAGCAAAATGCGCGCAAGGTGTAATGCATTTTGTACAGTCTAGCGCGCAACACATCTGCAATACGCGAACCTGGATAACCACTTTGACGTCATTGTGGTTACCTAGCTGAAATTGGGACACAGCTGAGGGGCCACAATATCCTGAAGTCTTACCATATTTCGGGGATTTTTCTGGCAACACGAATTTTTAAAAAACTTCAGGCAGATGATTTTCTGCTAATAAAATCATGATCTTTTAAATGAACTAACATTGTTTCAGCATTGGGTACCCCTTTAACAGAGTTAATGCCCTTCTGGCTCCAAACAGACATTACATTCTACAAGTATGTTACTACAGTGTATTTGTCATTCCGCAGATCTACAGCACTTCTAATTCTCCTACAAGACAGTGCAATCTGACTACGAGGAGAGCACAAAGCTCTGAGAAATTCCTTTGGCATCTACTGTATGAAAATCAAACCAGCAGGGTTCTCCACTAGCGGTTTTACCCGGGGGCTCCGCCCGGGTAAAATTTGAAAAACCAGTTTAGCGCCTGGACAAAATTTCCCCGCCCGGACAAAAACTTGATGCGCCCGGATATGAAAATTGACATATTTTCACGCACAGACAAGACAGCATCAAGACCGCGCGGCATTGCGCAATCAAGCATCAACTTAAAATAAAAACTTTACTCGCATGATCATGTCGGAAACCCGCACGAACGCATTATCTCTTTGCATGAACCACGTCGAATTCTCATTGCGATCACGGCCACATATAATGCACCATCTCGACGCATTGCACTATAATACGTATGCCGTCACGAAACCGCAATTTTGATGCCGTCGCGAAACCGCAAATTTGACTTCGGAGGCCGACGAACACAAGAGCCCCCGGACAAAATACAGACCAGTGGAGAACCCTGAACCAGGTAGATTTATTTTTTGATACAAATTTCCAGTTTCATGTTACTGCCGCCACCACCACAAAAAAAAAAAAAAAAAAAAAAAAAATGAAATGGAAAAAAAATATACATGTACATGTATGATAACAACAAGAACAGCATAATCACAAATTATGACAAAATGACAAATTGAATGCAATTCATTACCCTAATGCATGTAAATTTACTTGACTCGAAAAGGATAGAAAAATATCATACAGCCTCAAGCCAAATGTTCCTATGTGTCAGTGTAGGTATCGATTACAGCTTCCAAATCACAACAAAAAGGTGACATTGATATCATCTTAAAAACATTTTACTCTTTTTTTTTCACTGTATATAAAAAAAGAAAATAGAAAGCCTGATCTTACCAACATTTTTTCTTTCTTTCTCTATTATCATAATTTTTTTTGAGTTTTGAGTTTTTATTGAATTTAATTCTTTTAATTTGCCGTGAACACAACAGAAAACAGAAACGTCTTTCGGTAAATCATCAAATGGCTCTTTCCATTTAATAAATCACATTTTATGAGGCTATTCAGACACTCAAACATGTACTGCTTTTGTGTACAGTTTTCTTAAAGATCAACTCTAAGGCATGCAAGGTGGAGAAGCATGAACAAATATAGGAACCCCAAGTCTACAGGGATCATTCATTAAATGGATCAATTGGATACTAATGAAGTTTCCAAATTGGAGAAAAAATAATGAAGATATGAGACATTAATTCTTAATGAACTTGCAAAATGATTGGTGGACAGAAAGAATCAAGAATTTGAGGGTGGTATTGCTTGATAAAAGTGATTGAACAGCATTGACTTGTACACTTGCTTCTATAACATGGCTTCAAATTGAATCAACCACTTATAAAGTTACAGTTGGGCTCTTCAAAGCAAAAATAAATGTGCTTGCCTTGGGCCGTAAGAAAATGGCACTGAATTTGAAATCGTTTTTCCTCTCTTTCCACATTCATGTACATACATGAAAAAGAGAGAGAGAGAGAGAGATAGAGAGAGAGAAGAAGACAACTTTTTCAAAACATTAAGAAATCTTGAGATGAATGAATTGTTTGATTTAAATGTTAGTATATGCCAGGCATTGTTTCTTATTTGTACATGCATTGTACATCAGGCTTTCTCTTGCAATGCTTTTCCAAAATGTTTTACATGGTTACCAATGACATTGGCTAGCTATAGAATGTGAGTTTATTGCTCCAGTTTAAAGAAGAAAAGAAATCCCAGGAATGACCGCGGCAAACCGGTTGGTGCAAATTTCCAAGAAAAGTATTTTTAAAGTAGCGCAAAAAAAAGAAAGAAAGAAAAAAAAAAAAAAAAAAAAAAAAAAAAAGGCCCATACTGTATACATGTACACTGATTACTGCCTGCTTTTTGACCAAATTGAATTTTATTCCCATGTGATAGTACATCTATCACAACTCAAAATTGAATTATATGTCACATGTGTGATGTATCAAAACTAGCATACATGTGGTCAAAGAATTGGGTGGGAAAAAGTCCTTGCACCTATCCACCCAAAGACAACAATACTGCAATTCAATGAAATATCCATCCACACTGTTGGGGCATCAAGATAACCCATAAAAAACTAAGACAGGGTAAAATAGTTACCAACAAACTTGGATGATAAGTATGGCATTCCCTTTAACTTTCTTCAAAACAAAGACATATAATGGACAAATTCATATATCTAGACACATTTCTCACTATGCTATGAGCCCGAAACTTTTTAATAAACCAACTTATGCATTGAAAGAAAAGACTATTCATGCACACAGAATTTAAGATAAACTAAATAAGATTGTACCAATCGAAATTCAGAGTACACAGTTTCTAAAGCCTTATATGAATCAAACATCCAGAAGGATCTAATCTACTAGTTCAGCAGTTTCAGCTGAGCAAAAAAATTTTTTTTTAAAATAATCTCTTGATGAATACCATGTTTTCTCATACATCTTCTCCAAGTTCCTCGCTTCAACATCCAATACTACGGCCAAAGCCCATTCACCTTCACTGCACCCACCCTCTGGAACTCTCTTCCTCTCACCATCCATACTGCACCGACGCTTCAGACCTTCAAGGAAGCACTCAAGACGTACCTATTTAAGAATTAATTTAGTTTCATAATTGTAATTGCTTTTACTATTGAATATTGTTAGTCATATTACATGTATGTATATTATATTAGTAATATTTGTTATTACGGAATAAGATATCTATATACTTTAATGTTTATCACTTACTATATCGTCAATTATGTTGTAGCAGTATTGAAAAATAAGATTTACTAGTTTATTTTTTGTGTGTAAATTTTACTTTGTTGATTGTAAAGTGCATAGAGACTTTCTGTATTATGCACTCTAAAAGCACAACTTATCATTATCATTATTTATCCGCATATTTACATTTTATACAGTGATTTCTTTTACATGTGGCTTTGAAATACACAAAGGCACACACAAACGAAGACATCAAGAGAGCTATCTCTAAATCTCCCTAGATGATGCTAAATCTCCAAAAGCACTGCAGGTATTAGTTGGTTGATATTAATTTGAGACTTGTAGGAGTTCAATGCTCATTTAAGGTTCCACTCTTTTTTCCCCTCTTTTTCTAACAATTTACTTATTTGCTCTTGATATTATACATACATGTAACTCCCCCCCCCCCCCCACATAGCAACAACAAGCCTGTCTTCCATGTTATTTCATAAATTTTGTTGCATAAACAGGAATGCTTTCCTTTTCATAACCTTCTGTCATGTATCTCTCTAGCTCTTGAGATTGTCTGTCTCCTTTGGACAAAAATTAAATTTTGGACAATGTTTGAAAAATCATGACCATATTTTGTTCTATTTTTGAAAGTTTTCAGTGTAAACATTAATCCAGAGTCTGTCAATTCCTATAAAAACAGGATAAGTTCACGTGTCTGACCTACATGCAGAAGCAGCATGTTATAGGTAAAGAGCTGTTTCCTTCCTATCCAAGGTAGACATGTATTGCACATGTATGTAACAAGGTTATGGGTGTGAAGGCGAGTCATTCCTTCAACCACAAATAGCCGAGGACAAGTGTGAACATTATCCTTAAACAATCTCTCCTAGGAAGGAAGAGACGCTGTACCTTAGTGATTATGTTTCTCATGAATAAGACCATACCATTCCCTCTGGTCCCTCACAGACCGACCAACGACGAAACAACCCTGCCCGAGCCACAGGATGACAAATGCCAATTTGACGATGGCATCACGGGCCTCGGGCAAGCATCAGCAAGTGTCAAGTCGCGGAATGGCAAAACAATTCCATGAAATTTGGATGGGAAGAGGGATTATGGGAAATGTTTGGACACAGAATTGGCGAGTTTGGGATGATATGTTCCTCATCCACAGCCACCCCCTTTGTTAAAAGGAAGAGAAAACCAAAGAGGCTAGCAAAAGTTGTAAACACTCGGTAATTCAATCAACTAGAGCCAGAATGTAATGAGAGATGTTATTTCCTAGAATAGTGTCGGGTTAAATTCTTGTCATTGCCTGATTTCTGTAGACCCAGAATGTAATGAACGATGTACTTTCCCAGAAGAGTGTCAATTAAATTGTTATCGTTGCCCAATTTCATCTACAGTGTAGTTTACTTTAGATTCTGCGATTGAATAGTTTGTAAATAAAACCACATGTGCAAACAGGTTTGTCTAAGTACTATGTAAATTATACTTCAATAAAATGAAAATAATGTAAGCCTTGTCAAAAACATCTTTGCTATCCTTGTTCTTGTCTGAGGTGAAAAGAAAAAAAGTTTTTCCTTCAGGATAAACACACAAGCAAATCAATAGGACCCTACTCAGAAAATTAAATACTGTTTATCTGGATACATGTATATGTAGAGAATCATCTCAGGGGATAATCCAACATAATGTACATCCAGACCACCTCAGGAAAAAAATTTCATTTTCATCTTGAACTTTGAAGGGATGTGTTCATAAAAAAAAACCAAAATAGACTTTATGTGTGATAGACATCATTACCAAAATTGAAAGAAAAGGAAAGAAAAATTTGATGAAACTTGTATAGGGTTTTTTTAGGTTTAGGCATATACATATATACATTTTTTTAAAAAGCAAAAATTTTGCAACAAAAAGAGGTATTGAAAATGAAAATAAAAATCTGAAATGAATGTTTATTAGAAAAGGAATCGTACAACATGTAACCACATAGTTTGGGAGTGAGAATAGCCTTACACTGATTCATTTTTTTAAAACTCTTTTCTGGCTCCAGTTGACCAATTGATGGAACAAAGGGGACTGCCACAGTCAACTTTGTGTACATGTATAGTATATTCCCAACGAGGTGGCAGTCCAGGGTTTTGATCCATGGCGAATGAAGCGTTAACAAAGGCATTTTATAGAAGTTGCATGAAATATATCTACATGTAGTTAACATTCTGTAACAGTATATCAACGAGTCTGTATAGGCCAGCATACTACAACAGATATATAATGTAATAACCTCAACATCTTGCTCTCAAATATGGTCAAGATGAAGCATCAGGAAGCTACGCTTAGTTATTGTACATTCTTCTATCAATCCTTTAAGACATCTACATGAGGTTAAAAGTTATGCACAGTTTTGGGAACAAAAAAGAAATTGACAAAACGTGTTTAATATAGGATGCGTTTATGCTTACTTTGCAAAGGCAGAATGAGCGTTTTAAAACGCTCATCCAAAATGCTCATCTAAAATGCAGTTTCACAGGGTACTGTTTATGCTTCTTTTCTCCAGGCAAATTCAGGCTCTGCAGCTGGCTGGATTCGCAAACCTGCACTGCGCATGCTACGTTGACCGCGGGAGGGCAGGTCAAGTTTGGGCGCATGCTTTTTTGAAAGTTTTGAGTTATACTGTATTACATACTGTTTGCCCTGTTCTTCTAGCAAAACCTACAGCGACAAGCTGGTCCGCCAACTTGTCATACAGTAGATGAGTTTATTGCTTGTCAATCCATTCAACTCTTGTTGAATTTCAGGCTCTGACTATGCAAGGAGAAGGGCTCGTAGTTCATCTTCACGATAATTTGAGCCCTTGACACTCATAATTATAGACCTCAACTAAATAATATAATTATAAAAGAAGTACTGTATAGCCTTGGAAACCAACTGCATGCATTGAGGAAAAAAAAAATTGCGCAAATGGCACGCGGTCCGCGCGGATTTTCACATGAACCAGAAACACGTTTATATGACCTTATATAAACACATTTACAAATGATTATGCATTTATACTTCCCCAGAAACAGTCTTTTTGGAGAAACACCCATTCAAAACGCACCTTTTTGCGAGTTTTAGATTGGCGATCATACAAAAATGATTTAGGACGCCACTGCGTTTCGAAATAAACCCGTAACAAAAGCCTCATTCAGGCCTGAAAATAGTGAGCATAAACACACTCTAAGTGTCATGTTGTTCTCTTTGTATCAAACGAATCACTTGCTTGTAATCATTTGGTAATCCATCCCTGATTTCTGGTGAATTTTAGTGTAATTATCTGTAAGGAACACAGATCACAGCAATATACTGCCCAGTGCTAGGACATTTCCATCCTGACAGGGCACAACAATCTCGGGGGGTTTCGCATGGAGATACATGTGTGCCACTGTGTGCAGTATGCACACAATCATCATAGGTTTTACATGCGTGTGTAGTGTAGAGTGCATGCTGCCGTTGTTGGGAGTTTACACCCCTGGCCCGGTATCTAATTCTTTTTTTGCCTCTCATTTGTTGAATATTCCCCTTTAGGAGGCAAAATCTTCACAGCATCTTTAGTATTACTAATATCTTGCTATTTATCGACAAGAATCCAAGAAATCTGATGAAAAGTTTTAAAGGGCTTTAATACCAAAATTGTACATTACCTTTCATAATAATATTCTGTTCTTGTACACATGGGCACAAATCCAGGATGGGACAGGGGGACATGTCCCCCCCCCCCCCCCCTTTTCGAATAACCCTTTTTTTTTTGCTTTTTTTTTTGCTTATCAGAGAATTTTGGAGGAAAACTAGAGCAAACAAATGTGATAACCCTTTTTTTTTTGCTTGTTAGAGAATTTCGGAGGAAAACTAGACCATAAAAATGAGATAATCGTTTTTTGTTTTTTTGTTTTTTTGTTTGTTTGTTTGTTTGTTTGTTTTTTTTTGGGGGGGTATTAGAAAAAAAAGTTCAGACATTTCGGACAGGTACAAAAGTTAAATCATGGAATGACCCCCCCCCCCCCCCCCCCCGAAATTTAAAAATGGATTTGCGCCACTGCTTGTACAGCGCATATTACATAATGATACAATTTCTCTGTGTGCTTCTTCTAAGGACTTTGGAAATTACTACTCCAGGTTAAGCTAATTTTCTACAACAGATGAAGGAATTGTGTAAATATTTTTTATACAATTCTCTTTCATGTAACAGTCTACAAAATTGGGCTATAAATGCTTTTTTGTTTGGAGGGGGGGGGCTTAAAGTACAAGTGGAATGTCCTAAATATGAAGCATACATTCCTTTCTTTTTTTTTAACATTGTTGTTTTCCACTGTTCATTTTGTGTGTGATATTCAGTTTTCTTCGTTGGCAAAATAAAACAAAAACACAGACAAAAAGGAACAGACAAATCATCCCTGTAAAAAGAAATACGCTACTGACCACAACCACACAAAGAATATACATCTAACAATTATTTCAATGAAATACAGAGGTTTTCATCTATAGGAGAAATATCTAATCTCCCTACTCGATCGCAGTTCTGCGCATCATGTAGAAAGCCTGATTACTCATGTGAATTACAATGTACGCTTTCTTTTAATCAGTGGATTGGCACAGAAAATTTTGAAACTCGATTATTCTGTTACAAATAAATGGTCAACCCCGCTGGGTATGATCAGTCACTCTTAGTAACACTAGACATTTCTCTGAAAATTCTTCTCACAATAATCACTAAAACTGGACATACATGTATAAGCATCAAGAATGCGGTTTATTTAATAGCTTATATCTAAACAAAAGAAATGTGATATTTTTTTTCCTTGAGGGTATGAGATTACATCACTTCTCCAGTTCGATACCTTCAGATGAATGAGAGAGAGAGAGTGAGAAGTAGAATGAATATGGGTCATTGTTTCTGCCTATTATACACAAAATGATGTTTCACTTAAGGAAGATAAGAGCTTCATGTATATATGCCCACTCAACAACACAAAAGAAAACCAAAAACAAACAATGAAAAAAAAAAAGATGAATGCGACAACGCCTTCAACCTGCTGCCTCCGCCTATATTCAATTCATTCATACTCTAATGATGATCATTTTCCTCTTGCTAAATAAATGACAGGGCCCATACTTAATACAGTCTTGTTCACACTACAGTGCGTCCCCCAAAAAAGTACACAGTGGGGAAAAGCCTCCCCAAATAAATATTTCAGAATATTTTCAATAAATTGCAATTCTTGTAGATAGCTTAGGGTCTCTTCTATCAAATGACACCAATAAATCTGACTACTTATTACGCTTGAGTGATCAAAAGTCATTTTTGTGAAAGGGTGCAAAATTCAGACTTGACAAGAACTGGTATTTATTGTGGCTGGTATCAACAAGGCTGAGAACCATTTAAAAATTGACAGTTGAAAAGTCTCCCCAATTAAATATTTCAAAATATTGTCATATCTGGGGATAGCTTCGTGTCTCTTCTATAAAAAGCCACTTTTGTGAAAGGGTTTTAAATCCATACTTGATAAATGTTAGTTTATGCTCAGGCTGAAATCAGCAAAGTTGAGAGTCATGAAAAGGCTTGGAAATTTTATTTTCTGACCATTAAAAGACAATTTACGAAAGAACAGACTTTGTTCACTGTAGGTCCTGATATATTATCCTATCAACACTTTATGGTTGAGTGAGCAAGCCAGGTGAAATTAAAATACTCACCAAAAGGAACATTTTGAAACACTCAACAAAGTAGTTAATTGCTCACTCAAGCGTATAAGAAGTTGATGGGTATGGTATTGCCAGTATCTTGCTATTTATCAACAAAAATCCAAGAAATCTGACCAAAAAATTTTGAGGGTAGGCCAAAACTGTCCATTACCTACATGTATAAAAATGAATTTGCTAAGAGATGACATACATCTACTACAGGACAGTTGAGACAGTGACACATGATTGTCCCACTCTCACATGGAAGGGAATGTTAAAGCTTATTAACCCTTTCAGGACAGGGATTATTTAAGGGCTAAATTGATCACATTTTGTTCTTCAAATTGGCAACAATAATATTTTTCTTTTAGTGCTACATGGTTCAAATAAGGTGTAATGTCTTTGAAAACAATATACATGGTTAGAAATTTGTTGAATAGTTGAAAGAAATTGCCAATTTTGATGAAAAACGATGATTTTAAACCTCTCAATGTGTTGTCAATTTAAGGATCTCAAAGCTTATTCTTGTTTTTAAAATTCCTGGCTTCAAACGCAATATGGTCATGCAATAAAAATGGACATAGTGTGTGCAGAAAATTTTGCTCTTTCTACTCATGCATCTGGTATATTTTTTAGAGCTCTGGATCAAAAGTTATTGAGCCAAACCACAAAATGTGGTCAATTGTCTTGAAAGGGTTAAAACAGAATGCTGAATTCTGGGAAATGTGCAAAATAATTTGTGAGTTTTCTCATTCCTCTTATGTCACTATGGAAAAAACATTGATCATGCAGTAGAAATGTCGCCTGAATAGGACTGCTCTTAAAATGCCCTCGGATTCAAAATATGATGAGAAATAGCTCAAGTGTTTAGGGGGCCGAACAATCATGCCGCATGTGTGTGCAGTGCCATGACCCGTTTCTGTGTGCATTGCACATGCTCAAATTTCAGCGAGATTGGGTCAATTTTCGATGATTCCAAAACCTCACAGTATCTATAAATTTTTAAGTAGACACGATCAACCTTTCCTAATTGAGACAGTTGCTTTCTCAGTTCTTTTTTTAAAAATGTTTCCCAGAACTAAACATTATCTCTAATTATAAATTCCCTGAAGACTTGAAATAAACATGAGAAACATGGTTGCCAGTTTTGACTATTTCTCTTCTCTTTTAAGGCATATTAATCTGACCTACATTACATGCACATGTTAATGCAGTCAATGCTGACAAAAATTGAAAAATATTAATGACTTGGAATTGGAGTAATCCCAAAAATCATTTCCACTGCAAAGTCATTTCGCTATATAAACAGCATCCTTATTAGAGACGAAGATGTGATGCCTACATTCCCTCAATGCATATTTTTCCTCCATCATCTCATCAAATTTGGACGGAATGAAAGACGACACATATCCTAATGAAGGAAATCAAGTTGTTTTACAGTTCCACTTCACCTACTGTACACAAATACGGTAGTTCTTTTCGCTCCTTTCCTTTCTTTCTTTCTCTCACTCTCGGGCTTTCTTTCTCTCTTCCCCCTCTCTTTCTCTCACACCACCTCTCTCTCTCTCTCTTTCTTTCATTCTCTTTCCCTCTTCCCCATCTCCCTCTCTCTCTCTTTCTTTCACTCTCTTTCTCTCTTCCCCATCTCCCTCTCTATCTCTTTCTTTCACTCTCTTTCTCTCTTCCTCTCTCTTGATCTCTTTCTTTCACTCCCTTTCTCTCTCCCCTCTCTCTCTTTATATCTTTCTTTCACTCCCTTTCTCTCTCCCCCCCTCTCTCTCTCTCTCTCTATCTCTTTCACTCTCTTTCTCTCTTCCCCCTCTCTCTCTTTCTTTCACTCTCTTTCTCTCTCCTCTATTTCTCCCATCCCCTCTCTCTCTCTTTACATCTGTATCTCTTTCTTTCACGCTCTTTCTCTCTCCTCTCCGATCTATCTAACATGAAGGATCCTGGGTAACTTGGCAGAGATACCTCTGTAACATGGAGTAGATGCGGGGATTTTCGGCTGGGGGGAGATTTCGGCCGGGCCATCGTATGCGTGGTAAAATCACTTTAAATTGAATGCATGCAGCATAATAGCATACCACATATCACACACATACAATACATACAAAAGTCACAGGGGAACTGCAGTAGCAATGAAAAAAAAAAAAAAAATCACATTTTAACAATGTAATCAGCAGTCCGCTCCCTCAATCTAACCCTTACTTTGTGTATATAACGTGTGTCCGTAAAAAAAATAGTTTAAAAAACTGAGCCGTATTTCAAGAAATTTTCAGTTTTAGATCAGGATTTTTTCGTCTGTCACAAGTTAGAAAGTGTTCAATCACATGTTGCAGTCATAAATAAAATGTAGTCAGTGTGTGAGACGCACACGCGATATCTCCGTAAGTCTTGAGATGTCAGTTTCTGATACCCTGGAGGTAAACTTCAGCTGGATCACACATCAGTAGATTCGAGGTGGGACGAGGGCTCGGGCCGCTGGACTTTTTGATCAGCGGGGCGAACACAAGGTGCACACACGCTCCCCATTGACCTTGCCATGTGGCCGAAAACTGCCTTACAGACAATGAAAATGAAAATCAATATTGCCATGGCAATTCTATATTTTTTCTGGCATTTTTTAAAAAATTGAAACAGTAATGATATTCAGCTTCATGATTTGAGTAAGAAGTGAAAATAAATGTGAAATAAAGAGTCCAAAAATAGGATTTAGTCTCAAGTGCCCCAATTCTCCCTCCCTTACTCTACATACATGAATCATAGAGAAATTTGACTTGAAAGCTAAATTGCAATTTCTAAAGAATTGAAATACTACGTAGATACATTTATAGTTATCAGATCCTCACATTTCTCTCTTCTTACATGCACTGCAGTTACAATGAACATCAATTCTGACCAATTAATTTCACTCAGTTATGGCCTAAATGCATTTAATTTCTGGTCATAAACCACTGAATTCTGACAAAATGTGACAAACCAGATGCCTTGGGAATACAGTATAGAAATACATGTACATGAGTAACATATACTTTATGTTGATACACATAGGATTGACATACATGTACATACATGTACATGCAAGATGAATGAGATCAAAACATAAATATACACAATGTGGACATCATAACAGTGATTTCTTAATGTGCAGTGTCATTTTGAATGGAGCATCCTCATTACAAAAACGATGATCTTAAGATAATTTTGCTCCTCTGCATATATAGTAATGACAAAAGACTTCGCACTGCATACCACTCACAACTGTAGAAAGAGCACACAAATCCCATCTCCACCAAACGAGCAGCCAACGCACAAGATATCATCATCATCCACCCAAAACTCTTTGAATAAATCCACTGACAAACAAAAAACGGACAGACACACAAAACAAGACAAAATGGCAGCTACATGTATGCACACAACCTCCTCCCAAGTAAGAAGTGACAACTTACCGGTTGTATGCCATAAAGTACACATTCCCTGCTGTACTTGGGTACGTTAAGCTGGAATGGTGTCGGGTTGATTTGATCGAAAGGCAGTGATTCAGAGTTTCCAAAGTCAACATACTTCACCTGTGTGTGGGCGAATAATAAACAAGAAATTAATTCTCTTAATTAATTTGGCAAGAATGTATACATATACAATTCATAAATTGAAAATTGTTCCTTAACTCTTTACACACTACTCAAATAACATGCCACAGTATGTTTCACAAGGGGTAGTTTTACCAATATTTTCAGGTGTGGTCAACAATGTCCGGTAGATCTATACAGGTGATTAAGGGATTGTCAAGTAGTCAATTAAGACCAAAAATAGGTTATTACCGGCATACAGAACTTTTGTAATGCACCGTGAACATCCTTCTGCTTGGCTTACAAGTTTTTCAAACTTCCTTCCTTCCCATTTTATCATGATTTCCAAAAGTGTATGATTATGATTGACTCATGATACTTTTGTATTTCTTTTATGGTTTTAGGATTGAAATAAATAAATAAATAAATAGAAATTAAATTAATTTGTTCCTCTTATTGTGCCAATTTGCATGTGTGGCACGCCTGCAATTGTGCCAATTTGCACTCACGGCAAATGAAAGGTTTAAATGTCATTGTCATATTCCCTTTATCTGTCTTACTTTCTCATCCATCTGTCATTTAAAAAAATCAATTCTGGAAATTTGAAAAGATAAGAAAGACAATGTTATTAGTTGATTAAACATGAAAATGATATATGGTACACTGTTTTGTGAGAGAAGTAAAAGAGATGCATCTTACTGCAGAAACCAAAAATATATTATCTTTTAAAAAAATGCCATGCTAAGCTTTAACTCGATCGTAAAGACTTTCAAGAAATCAACTAAAGGGCAACATGAAAACGCCTACGGAAATCATGTTAGGATTGTGAAACAGGTCATTGCAATGTTTGCATATTTCAACAGATGATGTAAAAGGCTACTGAAATTGCCTTAGGCTGATTTCTTAATAGTCCCTGCAATCGTATTCTTTTGACCTTACATGTACCTTCATTGGTGTTAAAAGCAACAAGAGGTTGGATCAAAGCAATATAATGTATATTTTGCAACATAATAATACTATCCCCCATTTCAGACACACCATGTTATCCTATATTCATACGAGGTATAGTTATACGACGTATTGATATGAATTCATACACAACTTACCGTTATACGATAATTGTATGGCAGCATTCAGACCTCGCGCATTGTCAGGTTTCATGGCAAGCTCATGAATATGTACGAGTCTCTCCCATGCTCAGTACGAACTTTGCGCGGGCTTTGTGCATTGTGTTTATAATAAGCACCGCCAACTTATACGACGTATCAATATAAGAGCATTCAGACACATAAAAACGTTCTATATCTATACGTCCTATATCCATATGTCGTATATCCATACGAAAACTCTCTAGTCTGAAAGAGGGGATGATTGCTTTCGCGGATTAACATACCACAAGTTTCAAGTGTGTGCCTCTACAAGAACATGTAGCTAGTCTTCAAACACTCTTTTTTTGTCAGCAAAAGATACAAGTATGCAACACCAGAGAATAAATGTGTATGACAATGTGAGTGTGTAAAAGTACAAAATTTCTGGCTTTGCCGATCATGTCAGCCAGCAGAGCATAGAAAGTATTTGGTTAGATTTAAAACAGTACTGTAGATCAACAAAAAAGAATACTCAGATTTGTCAAACATTTGAAATTTAATGTTTGGTGGACAAAGAAAAATATCAAAAGTAATTTCAGTACAAGTTTTTTTTCTTCTAATTTCGTCCACGGATAGTGAATTGAAAAGAACGTACCCTGACAGTGTCTTCAGTGATACCTATGATCTTCGCCCTGTACCACTGTTCATCGAAGGTGAATCTAGCACACACGCATTGGCAGAGGGAGAGAGAGCTGGGGTCAGGAGGGGCACCTTTCCGGCTATTACAGGCTACTTGTTGGGCTGTCATCATCTCCTGAAACTCTTCAACTGTGACAAAAGGAGAGAGCGAGCGAGAATTAAAATGGTCAGAATAAGTACTCGTGTCTTCTTTGATATACAGAAAGATTATGATCAGAAAACACCAATGGATGAATTGATGGAAAGTGGGAAACGGATATTGCTCCACCTGTGCGCTTGTCACAATATGCCTTGCAGACATGATGTTTATTTTACCCAGTGTGAGCTTCCATACACTTTTAATATGTGTAACAAATAATCATCCACTAAAAGCACCATATTGATTAAGGAAACCATATCAAGAAGTACAAGGATAAGACACGAATAAGAGTAGCTATAATAATTATTATAAAAGCAACTGATACGTAATATCATTTTTTTAAAATGAGGATAAAATGGATGACAAAATGAAACAAAAAGACTGTGAAAAATCAATGTTAAAATGGGCACTACCTATGCATGTACATGTCAACAGAGGCCACCGAGAAATGCGAAACTGCAAAACAGATAGCATTTCATAGACAGTTACTACATATACCAGACATAGACTTTCATTTAAAGCAAGCAATTAAAGTGGCCACTATAAACCAATGGCTTCACAGAGAGGGGTTACAAATTTACCTCTAGGGCAGGTTTGACCAAACACTGGAAAATTAGAGAATAAATGTTTCATCATCACTTACATCTATCCACATCTAATCCATGAATGACCCCTTTGTCGCTCACGTAGGTAATAATCAGCTGCATCTGGGAGAGCATCGGCAAGGGCGGGGCTGGATACTGTGGGAGGGCCTCCTGGATACCGTTCCCCTCAAAGTTCTCAAATTCGTCCAGGAGCATCGCAGAGTCTGCAGGCATCACCGGGCACCCTTCATCGGGCGTGGTGGGCGCGTCCACTGACGTGGGAGAGGCAGTGGTGTTGAGGGAGCTTACGCCACTGCTTTGGGGCGTGACAGGGGCAGAGTTTGTTTTGGGACTTGGAGTGGTGGTGGTGGTGGTGGTGCTGGTGGTGGGAGTGGTTTGGGGAGGGTGGTAGGATGGGGGTGATTCGGCTGGAACACGGGCAGGTGTAGTCTTCTTGTGGACATCAGGACTGGAAATCTTTCTCCTGTATGGACATAAAATAATAATAATAATAATAATGAAGTCTTCTACAGCGCCGGTATCCGCCAACTCGGGCACTCATGGCACTTGCTCCAAAATATATATACATAATTCGGTTGAATTTCATGGGTGCACATCTCGTGGTATTTACAGTTAAAACAAAAAGAAATGGCTTCAAAAAGTAATTGTCTACAATTTTCAATCATTCATGTCATCAAATGGCTAGTTTTTCAAAGTGAAGAGATGAGACTTGAGAGCTTTTTCAAAATATTCCTTGGTGAGAGCTGTGTGGATAAATCGTGGAAGGCCGTTCCATACCTTTGCAGCAGCCACTCAGAATGATTGAAAGATTACAAACATGATTTATAGCATGTTGGATTATCCTTCAATAATCCATGAAGTATTTCAGATGAAAGGTTTCAAAATCAGGGAATCATTTAATTTGGTTCCTCACATATAATTTTGAAAATATACGGGCACAGACAAGAAATTATCTGTAACATTTTCCGATATTGTTTAGAAACGCATCAATCATCTAGAATACTGTTAATAATATATTGAAGTTATAGAATAGAAAAATTTATTATAAGGATGGAGGAGAGTTGGCTCAGTCTGTAAAGCTTCTGCCTGTTGAACCAAAGATCGTGGGTTCGAATCCACCCTAGGCAGATGACTGAAGCCTGCGTAGTGTGTTAACGTGCCCCTCCCATTTCGTAGACGCAGGCTATGTTACAGTGGAAAACACTCCATCCCTCGGTTAGGACATTAAATGGATGCCCCATGTAGAGGAGTCACCACCTTTGCACATTAAGAACCCACTGCACTATTCGAAGAAGGGAAGGGGGAAACCCCGGTGTAGTGGTACATCTGCACATTCCAATCAGCTATATCAGGAGGAGAGACCTATGGCAACTTACAGCACTGACTCAGTTCGCTTCTCCCCTCCCAGGTGATGCCAAATACTTAATAATAAATACTTAATAATTATGTTGCAATGATCTGTACATTTGTCATACCTTACTAAATCTCAATGGAAGTACTACCTTGCATTTTTTTTTTGTTGGTTCTTTTCATATTGTCTAAGGTGATCTTTCTCAAGTGATCAATGTCTGAAATTTGGGATACCACAAGGGTCCATTATTGGGCCGCAGTTGTTTACTTACTACATTCGTTGTATAGGAAACATCATAACTCAGCATTCAATTCAATATCATGTATACGCGGATGATATTCAGTTGTTTACCATATTTGATCCTACCAAGCCAGGGGATGCAGCATGTGCATATTTCCGTCTCTCCAAGTGCCTAGAAGACTTACAATCGTGGCTTATCATGAATAAGTTGAAGTTAAATTCTGCCAAAACAGAGTTTTTCATTGCGGTGTCACAAAGCCATTTGACTCGTCTCAATAACCTTTCCTTTTCCATTGGTGATCAGGACATTCCAATTTCCTCCACGATTAGAAACCTTGGTGTTGTGTTTGATGGGGAGATGAAAATGTCTGATCATGTCACCCAATTATGTCGCTCCCTAAATTGGCAAGTATACAACTTAAATCGCATCAGAAGGTACTTGGATCAAGAGACGTGTCACAATGTTGTTAGAGCACTTCTGCTCTCCAGGCTTGACTATGGTGGGTGTTTGCTCGGGGGTATTAGTAAGTAGGACCTGGGCAGACTTCAACGTCTCCAAAACAAATGCGCTCGACTTATCTGTCAAAAACCGAAATGGTCCCATGCTACTCCATTGTTGCACGAATTGCACTGGCTCCCAGTTGCTGATAGAATACAATACCGAATACTCGTTCAAACTTTCAAATCTATGGCAACTACACTTCCTGTATACATCTCCTCACTCTTTCAGCAACATAGAACGTCATATTCTCTAAGATCTGCATCAGCTCCTTCTTTTGTCATTCCCAAATCCCATAAACAAGCTGGCTTTAAATCCTTTCAGTCCCTAGCCCCACGTCTCTAGAACAATCTCCCATCATTTTTAAGAAACAGTGCTTCATTAGACATCTTCAAAAAACACCTGAAAACTTACTTGTACAACTCTGTCAATTAGACTGATTGACAAGCGCCTTGTATCCTATGGAAAAGGCGCTATATAAATCCAAGTATTATTATTATTATTATTGTCTAAGGTGACTCATCTAAAATTTTACAAATTGGCAAGATTAAAGCAAAATCAAATGTGCCTGGCTGATCAAATCATTCTAAGGTTTTGGTGATTTGCTCTACTAACCTAATATATCGGAGCAAATCTCATGCTACATGCTACCCCCCCCCATCACTCAGTATATCACCTGTTCCTACAAGTAAAGATAACTTCTCACCTCTTTCTCAGTGCTAAGCCTTTCTGGACAAGAAGCTCAGCGATGCTTGCTAGATCTTCTGCAGACTCTCTGGCTACCTTCTCTTCATTTGTCAGCTCATAGAGTAGGTCTATCGGGAGAGAGCCATTCTCGATGTTACCCTGAGGATCAGGAAAAGAAATGCCTGATAAGTCAGCTCATAGAGTGGGTCTATGAAGAGAACCGTTCTTAATGTTACTCTTGAATAAAAACGTGCAGCAATTGACAGTAATTTACACTTTTATATTACACATGGATTATTCAGCCATTTATGTTTTGTCCTAATCTCATATCTTCTCAAAAGGTACACAAGTTCGACCTATGTTTCCTCCCAAATTCATAACAACTCTTCCACTAAACAGCCATTTTGTCCAAACATCTCAGAAGATTCATGACATTCATAAATTCATATTCAAATCCCACAGCACAACCTCAAGGGCCATCCACAAGCAATGTGCTTCTGGAACCCTTATCCCTTGTAGTACACCAAATCATTCACGATTCATAAACGATGCCCCAACCTATCAAAACGCATTTTTGTTCTACATTCTTAAAGACATCCATGTAGCTCTTCATAACAATTTCATAAATTCATAGTCAACTCCCACAGCACATTCCAAGGAGAAATATGCACAAAAAAGTATGTCTTCCAAGAATCCTCTTCACGTGTAAAGCTCCAAATCATTCAGAAATTCATAAACAACTCCCCAACCCATCAAAATCATTATCCATGTAGAACACCCAAAGCACATACATGTATTAAGAAGTATCTATAAGTATGTTACAACTAGTACCTTCCCCAAGAGTAGAACTCAATATCATTCAAAATTCATATTCATAGAAAGAACTTAAAGATACAGTTGAGTTCTGGTCATCAGATTGAAAGGTGAAAGAAACTGTCTCAAAGCAATTGGGAAAGGTTGATTATATAACACATAAGAATTGGTGTATTCTGCAAGGTTTTGGAATCATCAAAATGATGAGAAACTGACTCAATCCTGCTGAGAGTCACATACACTGCACACAGAAATGTGTGTATGGGACTACACACAAATGTTAGGCCCAAACATTTTAGCTGTTTCTTGCCATATTTTTAATGTGAGGGCATTTGAAGAGCAATCCTTTTCAGGGGACATACCTACTACGATAATCTTCAAAACTAACATAATAAGAATGAGAAAGCTCACAAATTATTTTTTACCCTTCCCAGAACTCAACATTCCCTTTAAACTACCCCAGCAAATCTCAAGGGGGCTTCTTTCTTCTATCTTCTCGCAGATGGAACATTCTGGATCATTCGCATTTTCATGATAAGCTCCCCACACAACTTGCAAAGGAACATCTTTGACTCACCTCTCTACAAATGTAGCACTCTGGATTTATATCCAAATCCCAAGGCAATTCTCAAGGGAGGTTGTTGTTTCATCCTCTTACATATGGAGCACACCAGGAGGTTCAAAAATATATCCCCAACTCGCTATGCCCTTCCAATGAGCATCTTTGTTGAGCATTGTTGTATTTTTATTATTATTATTAATTCCCTGCAAATGTAGATGTAGCACTCTCCAAGCAACTTCCAAGTTACACTTTTTTTTTCTTCTAATCTCTGACAGATATGGATAATTCACAAATTCATAACCAACTCTCTGGGCCACTTTGAAGGGGGTACATGTATCTTTGTCCTACCTTCTTACAGATATACATCTAGATTATTGACAAATTCATAACAAACTCCTTTAGACATCTCCAATGTAAAATTTTCTCCAACCTCATTCCATTTCTCATTCCACTGATAGCACTCTGGATTATTTGCAAATTCAAACCAGACCTTTCTATGCACTTTAAAAGAACACTCTTGATCTATCTTCTTACAGAAAGAACATTCTGGATCATTCACATGGTCATAATCAGCTCCCTCAAAGGCTACTTTCAAGGGGTATATTTGTCCTACCTTCTTACAGATGTAGCACTCTAGATCATTGAGCCTCTCTTCCAGGAAGTCACAGGATGTCTTGGTCCACTCCGCAGTACCTCCTGCAGGTAGGATGTCCACCAGGTGACATCGGATGGCGAAGGGGGATTCTTTCTGGAAGTGCTCTTCTAGGGGACGGATGTTAGCAACAGATACCACCTCCGCATTACCATAGTCAGTGAACAGCACCTTAAAATAAGGAGGCAAGAGATGGCAAATGGGTAATTCCACGGGGTTGGGGCAAATTATGTGACTTTCCAGAAGTGAGGAACTGTCTCCTATCAACCATAACAATGTTTGCTGAAATTGAGTTCAGCGTAAAAGGCATAGCCACTTATGTTGGGAAGTACTCTAGCTTCATGGTGAATCATTATCACAGAGCAAAATTGTATGTAATATTATATTAAATGTGATGTCCATGTAACAGTGGTAAAAAAAGAAATACATTTGAAGCAGAGTTTTTAAAGAGTACTTACTGAAACAAGAAAGATTCTGGCATATTCAAGGCAAAAAAAATCTTCAACAGATGATTTCATCTTCCATGTGAAATAGAAGATCTCATGCCACCGTTACATGGACATCGTCATAATTTTGCCCCAATCCCATGGAATGACCCAAATATGAGAATGCCTATTCTTTGTATGAAAGAAAGTTGCTGTTTAACAACATACATGTAGTCCATCTATTTCTCTTTTATCCAAAATCAACAAAACAGCCTCATTGTTACCAGTATCCGTAAAAAAAAAAAAAGACCTTGAAATATGGAGGCAAGAGATGGCAAATGTATGAATGAATTTGTGAATTCAATGGGTGATTTCAAGTTTAGTGTTGGTGTTGGTGTTGGTGTTGAGAGCGTAAATTGGGCTACTGATTCTAGCCCCAACACCGAATTCGGGTTTATAAAAATAATACCAAACACATTATTGATAGCTCAACACCTAGTGAAGTCAATCCCAGCACCAGCTTCATTTCAGGTTCGGTGTTGTGGCTGGTGCTAGTTTTTCCCCAACACCAACACCAGCTTTCAAACACCGAACTTGAATTCACCCAATGTCTGCAATGTTATGCTTCACAAAATATGTTTAGTCCATTTATGTGAAAATGCATCGCTCTGTCAAAATTTAATTTTTTCTGTGATGTAAATTTTGAAAGTGAATAACACGTCATGTGTGAACGAATCCTTACAATCCAAAATCTTTGTAGCTTGGGACAGTTGTCATGAATGATCAGAAATGGCCTATAGGTGTTGGACCACACACCTAGACATGTTACGGGGTATAAAGATGAGACTTACTACAGCATTATTATCAGGGAGAATACACTGAATCTTTCCTCTACACCAGACACCTTCCATGACTAACAAAGCACCACAGATCTCTCCTTCCTTCCAATCTCTATTCTTTATCACTTTATATAGGTGCCAAAATCTTTGTGCATATGCTTTGGGATTGTTGCTATGAACTGATCAATAATAGCAATACATGTAGGTGTTGGACCAAACACCTTCAGACAGCAAAGGGTGCAAAGGAGAGACTTACCACAGCATTATTATCAGGGAGAATACACTGAATCTTTCCTCTACACCAGACACACTCCCTGACAAGTAAAGCACCACAGATCTCTCCTTCCTTCCAATCTGTCTTCTCACATTCTACTTGCTCCTTGTAGAAGAGGGTCATTGCCTCCAGTAAGCTGTCAAAACACCATATCAAATAGATAATCAGTTTACAGGGCATTTTAACCTTTCTAATGAATTGCATTGGGTGACGTGATTACCGAAACAATGAAACAGATTGGTGAAATTTCGAAGAAAATAGGAAGGAAAGTTATGAATGTTTGAAAGCTGTAATCACTGAGAATCTAAAATCGGCAAATTACAATGCAGCTGTTATACTGATACATTCTTGGTGACAACTCATCATTTTTTACACTAAAATATCATTAAACAAAGGCTTGCAATACACTAAAATTTTTATTTTACTAACCATATGACTATTTAGAATCTCGACCATTAGGATTTAATATATTTAAATGTTCATATCAAATGTTAAACTTGCAATTTTTTCCCAATTGGGAATGCAGTCATATCTACAATGCGGGGCAGACTTTACCTGTCTAATCCATCTTTTCCTGCTGTGGAAAGCTGAACATAAATGCATGATGGCGCCTCAGCGTGGCTCACATGGACAGCTGTGTAGGCGCTGTATTTCCCGGAGAGTTGCGAGGACGTACTAGGTGCCCCGCCGCATCCTATGGTCACTGCAGATCCTCTGGACGACCTCCCTGCAGCGGCAGCAGTTCTGGCTGGCTTGTTCTCCTGCACTGGACCTGTCGAAGCTGCCTCCTGCGAGGGTTCGGGTGGTTCTGAAGGGTCTGCTTTGGTTGGAATGACTGTTGTTTCATCTGTGATCTTGTCCCCGCTTGAGTCTACAAGGTGAGTGCTTTCTGATTGCGTGGAGATGTCAGGCAAGACGGAAGTTGGCTTAGGAGAAGGTCCTCTCAGGATTTCTGCACTCATGGAACTGTGAACACAGGGTAAATAACTGTAAGTATACACTGCAAGAATTAAAAGCTAACAACTGAGGAGTTACAAATATGTGTAAATGACATATCTATGTTAATGTACCCTTGAATAATTAGACTTCAATTTCAGTGATGTGAGAACAAAGTTACCAAAATGTAGTCACAGTTGCCTTAAGTACAGAAAAAAAAAATTGTTCATAAGCTCAGATTTTAATAAGTTCCTTTATGATTAGTCCTAATAATTAAAACAAGACTCCACAACTTAAGCCATGTTACATGATATATGGGTTATATGCTGTTATTTTATTTTGCAAATTGTTTTAAATGATTTTGTATTTCTGAAATAATGTTGTTGTTTCTTCTGTAATTTACGAAAATGAAATGAACATGAACTTGATTTATTGTCAAAATATGATACAAAAGCATTTGAAACAGAGTGACTTACCCAGGACCTGTTGTTTCTGCAAGGCCCTTTTGAACCAGGAGGGCATTCACACTGACCTGCTGACCTTCGACCTCATCATAGGCTATCACACGGATCACTCCCTCCTTCACATCTACCCATGAAGAAGAGAAGAGAACAGAGCAAAGCTTTAGATAATTGCAAACAATTGAGTATATCCTAACACTAACCACTTAAATTGCAAAAAAAAAAAAAAAAAAAAAAAACTACCTGCACATGCAGAAAAATTGACTTCACAAACCTCTAATGATTTCTACAATGAAACCCAGTTACTGTTCAAAAATTTGTGATCTACACAACCCCAAATATTTGAAGATGTCCACTTTCATAATACACAATATAGAAATAAGTCATGAATTGAAAATCTTTTTTTTTTCAGATTGCATGTTCACTGCTAGCACTCACAGCAATTTAATTGTTCCTGATATCAAATCCCAGGTCAACAACATTGGTTGCTTACTTCAACCACATCAATCGAATAGCACTACAAAAAAAAAAATCTTTATCTTTGGCTTGATATATCATGTAGAAAACTTACCCATGACAGATACATTTAATGGCTTGAAGCTCACACACTGAGAGAAGATGATCTTAGACTCATCTGTCCAGCCTTTCTCTATGTCTTTGGGTTCAACATCTACCAGCCCACAAGGTAAGGACTGCATTGTTAAGATGAAAAGTAATGAAGAGACACCTTACACGACTAACAAATTTCAACAAGGTGATGTGCACTGGTTTGGCCTACTCTAAACACAAAGATTAAACTAAAATATCAGGTCTGCAAAAAAAAAAAAAGAAAGAAGAGAGTTGAAGTTTTTCATTTAGTTCTCCTAATCTACGAAATCAAATGACAGTTCTACTTTCACATCTCAATACAGCTTTAATGTACAATATGGTGTAAATATAAATCTCTGACCAAAATATGGAAGAAATAATACAATTAGGGGAGAAAAAAGTTTTTTGCAATAGGTGACAGGGATACATGTACATGTACACTGCATTCTGTTTTTTACTCATCTTTTTACGGTTTACATTTACGACAAATTGCAATACCTTATTGCTTGGTGAATCGTAAAGGAACAATGTATCTTTTACTCTAAATAATACTGCCTCAGGGACATCTCAAACTGATAAAATGGGAATATGTCTCAAAACTAACCTATTTTGGCAGATGTGTAATTTACGCTAATTTCGTTGGAGGAGTGCGCCTTTGAATATTTTTTCAACTGATATATGGCGCTATATAAATGCTGTAGATCTTCATATGAAGAGAATCAGTCTTATCAACCTAATAAATATGAGATATCCTACCAGTCTGTAGAGTTTAAGGAAGTCATCTGTCATCTTCTTGAGGTGTGTGTAGTGGATGGTAGCAGTGTTTCCATAGTCAACATAGAGGACCTCCACCTGTTGATTGCCTGCTGCATCTATAAGACGAATACACAATCAAACATGTCATGATCAAGTCTACCACTGAATCAAAACAGAGATGATTTCATTTTCCATAGGTATATCTAAAGGGTGCCAGCCCAAATTATCTCAGACTTTAAGTATTCACTAAGTGAGGAAAAATGAATGAATATGGTTTCAGTTTTACATTAAAAATAAAAATCATCAATTTTCTTTCCCCCTTTATTTCTCTCCCCCTCTTCTGTCTCAGACTTTCATCCAAACTTCCAGTACACTCTCTGTCTATTATAAATCATCCACATCTGATAAAATTACTCACTGATAACTCCCCTGGGTAACCTTTTACACTTTTTACACCCTTCCCACCCTATCCTACCCTCTAGGTCTATTTTACAACAAAAATTGCCTGCTGATGATCAACATACTGAGGACTTCTCCCCTTTACCATCTTTTAACTTTCTTTTCATTCTAACACTACATCATCTGATGAAACCAAAAGGGCATTATGAGATATCAGTTAAAGATAAAGTTGAGTTCTGGTCATGCGATTACATTGTGAATAAACTTTCCCAAAGCAATTGGGAAAGATTGATCATGTCTACATAAGAATTGGTGTATACTGTGAGGTTTGGGAATAATCAAAATGATATGAAATTTACCCAATCTTGCAGAAAAGCACATGCACTGGACACAGAAATGTGGCATGAACGTTCGGCCCGAACATTTCAGATATTTCTGGTCATATTTCAAATATGAGGGCACTTGAAGAGCAATCCTTTTTAGGGGTCATTTCTACTATGATGTTCTTCCAAACTGACATAAAATGAATGAAAAAGCTCACAAAATTATTTTTCACCTCAACCTTCTCTTTAAAGGCATTGATTAACTTTGCCCAGGATTGAAAAAAAAAAATCACTGTTCCAGCTAATGCTGTAATCATAATTGCAAACCTTTAGCTCAGACAGGAATCGCCTGAGTTTTATAAGCTGATCGGTCGTTTATATATCAAGATATTTACGATTGAACATTGATGTCGGGATAGAGTACCACCGAACCCTAAAGAACTCTTACGGTTGGCATACCTCGCTCTATCACAGAATACCGTACGGGCTGGAAACCCGCTCTGAAATCGCCAAGCGCTGGTGCTTGGTTTTTGTGACTGCAGCGCAGCGAAGAAGCCGAGCGACTTGCGCTAGCGATTGATCGTGATTTTCTCTTTTTTAGGACAGTAAACGGGTTCCATTTTCTCTCATACTTACACATATCCTTAATTATATATGTAGTTAGAGGACTGTACACAATTCACTGGCATTTGAGCTGATTTTACAATTTTTCACAAAGTTAATCAATCACTTTAATGCCCTTTTGGTTTTCACCAGACTATACCATCCGTACACTTTAGACTTACTGAGGACTTCTCCCCTGTACCACCTCTTGTCTTCCTGGAAGAATGCCATGCAGACGAGACCAGGATGAGGACATAAGACCTGCCATTCAGGTCCAATCCTCTTGGCATAGGCTACCTGGATCTTCTCCATCATCTCATCAAGGTAGTCCACAATCTTCATCTAAAATAATATATTAGTACAACACAATCGTAAAGACTTTCAAGAAATCAACTCAAGGGCAAATTTCTATACCCTATTTTATTGCCTGTAGATATCACGTACAGATTATGTAATGTCATTGTAAAGTTAGCATGTTCCTAAAGGTGATGCACAAGACTTTTGACATTGCCTTAGTTTATTTTTATTGAGAAAGTCTTTGTCATCGTGTTCTAGAGGTCACTTAGTCTGGGTCTTAAAGCTTTCTTGTCTCCAATACATGGTATTGGACTTATCCGAAAATTTTAAAGAACTGCAAGAACAACACAAGTGGAATGTCAGGCTTCATAGTTTTCCCATTTCATACACAAAATTTACCATCAGTTGATGAAATATACACAGTTCCTGTTTTGTGAGGGGCTGCATTAAAAAGTGTTGAGAACAAGGAGATCCTGGTTTTTCTCATGATACATGTACATGCAGGTTAAAAATTGCCAAAAAATCTGGAGAGTGAGAATTCAAGAGGCGAATTTGGGGGCCTAATTCAGTGATGAGGCCTAATAATTATATCTCTAGATTGGTTGTAACTTCATGTGAAATTCTAACACAATTCTCTCACAACTACCAATATGTTCATGGCTAATTTGCATTCTTGCCATCTATGGTAGATGATAAAGAATGAACTTCACATCTATTTATAAAGTCATAGATCTGCATACCTGCCAATATTCCATAGGAAAAAAATAGGAATCTACTAAGGTAAAAATTAGGAACACAGTGTATTTTGTATGCTCTCACACATAAATTTTCATAACAAGGGAGAAAACTAGGGCTCATAACATTAGTTTGAAGGCAGAAAAATAGGAGTCATTTCTCCAAAATAGGAATGGTTGGCAGGTACGGTATGAGTCTGCAACAAGGCATCATCATCATCTCAATATGATATACCTCTTGAACTGAGAACTGTTGTGGGTCTGTGATGTGACTAACTTGTACTTCCAGTTCATCCCCATTCCTAGGTACAGTAGGTGGCAAGTATTTCTTAGGAGGCACAATGGCTTGAGCTGTGGGGATGAGAAATGAAATTAATTCAGGTTATCCGGTGACTTACATGTAACTTGGAGACATCCCTTGCTCTCATAACACACAAGGGATGTAAAATGACTACAGTCAAACCTGTATATAAAGACCGCTCTAGGGCAAAAAGAAAATTAGTCTTGATACGCAGGTGGTTCTTTGATATTATACTTTTCATCAGTGCAACTTTCAATGATGAAAACCTGTTCAAAGGGAACAATTAATATAGTCTTTACAGACAGGTGGTTATTCTGTACATATGGTCATTAAAACTTAAATCACAGGGATATAATAATAACAAAATTCAATATAAAATTTTCATCAACTGTGTCTGCAAAATATCAGTATGTAATCTAAAAAGTGATAGGATAACTTAGCATCCCTACCCCCCCCCCCCAAAAAAAAAAAATTCCAAGAAGTTTGTACTTAATGTACCTTTAGGCACAGATTCTGGTGAGATGAAACAAGCGAGTTCCAGAAAGACTAGAGCATCCCTCAATGAGACGGGCATATCATCTGTAATATCACTGTTTGGTTGCTGGTGAAGATCCACATAGAACACATTACCAACCTGACCTCTTTGCTAAAATATGAATCAAGAGAGAAAAAACAATCAGTAATCTACAGTTATGGCAAGATATTTCACATTCACAATAATATTAAAGAAAATACAATGGCCCGTATTCTGAACTCAGGTTTAATTTAGACTCCAGTCTAAGTTAAACTGGACTTCAACTACTATTAGATGCAATCTACAGTGTACATTTCTGTCCAGAGTCTAGACTGCACTGGAGTTTAAGTTAAACCAGAGTTCAGAATGTTATTATCTTAAACTCCGGTTTAAAGGGCAAGTTTAGACTGGGTTTAAACCACACTTAGACCATGGTTTAAGTTAAACAAGAGTTCAGAATATGGGCCAATGTAAACAAGGTCATCTTTCATTAAACACATATTTTGTAAAGCTATTCAAAATTCATTGTTGAAACAAACATTCATACATGTAAGATCAGGGATCAAACATATTGTTCACATCTCATTTGCTCTATATTCCTCATCAAGTGACTAAACTTTCAGCAGCCAAAATTTTGGGAGCACTTATATGTAATTCAGAACTCTGCAGCAAAATTGATTACCCATACTAAGAAACACTCTCATATAACTCCAGTCTTAAAACAATTGCATTGGCTTCCAGTCCAATCACGCATAATTTTCAAAGTACTATTACTGACTTATCAGTGTCTTCATTCAATGGCTCCAAAATATCTCAATGAATCTTTGGTAAAGGATGTATCCTCTCGCAATCTCAGATCGGCTCAGAAAGATCTTTTACATTGTCCTGTTATTCAGACCAAGTTTTATGGCGAGCAATCATTTGCTCATGCTGCCCCTTCACTTTGGAATACTATTCTATCTCATTTGAAGGATTCATCCGCAATATCTCAGTTTAAAACCGTCTTGAAAACGTATCTGTTCAAAAAGCATTTTGAATGAGCTATTTGTGCATTTTATAGCATCTGTCTATATCCTCACGCTTCCCTTTCTTAAAGCACATACAGACTCAATGGCAGTGATATGCGCTATAAAAGCATTGTTGTATTATTATTATGTGCCCCACTACTTGGACCTACCAAACACAATTAAAGACACACATGTATGATTTTCAAAGTTTTTACTTAACTACTTTTTACTACTCTTGGTAATAATGAACGTTCAGCTATTTGAAACTACGTTTAAAGACTGGGAAAATTCAGGGTAAAGACTTTAGTTTTAGTGTGATACATGTATATTCAAAAGTCAACATATGTTTGATACATGTACATGGGGAATAACTTTTAATGGAAGACTGAATGAATTTCAACGACAATTGGGGCAAGTCCAAGATATTTGCTATTTTGTGTCCAACATATTACCAAATAAAATAGAAGAAAAAACAAAAAATGACAAAACAGAGTACTCTTTTCACTTGACAGTCTTACCAAAACTTGGTATAATTGGTGTCACATGGGAAATAACATTTCAGTGCTTTGAATATCACAATGTATGATTTGTACATTTATGAAAATCAATAAATTGTTGCCAGGTTATACACATGAAAGTCCAACACCAATGACAACCCCCCCCCCCTCCCCAAACATACCAAGCAAAACAAACACAGCAGTTTATGTTCAGCTCTGATGTGTACAGTAAATAAACTCAGAATTATATACACTGCATACAAATACACTGAACATGAACATGTGGCATGGGAAAATCACCATCTGTCAAATTACAAACTTAAAATCACAGCAACTGCAATATTCTACAAGAACAATACAATAGAATATTATTATCTCAGGCCTTGATACGTTATTGAATGTCTGGTTGCATAAATGTGATCTGCCATTGATACTTCACAGCTGGTATTTCATAACTGAATACAAAGATTCTTGACACTGCTGCTACATTTTAAATATCTAAATGTATCAATGGTATTTTGGACTTGTTACTTGAAGTCTTCATAGAGTAAGCATAAATTTACACTTTTAACCATTATATTATGTTACTGTAAAGTTTTCTCATAATCTCTCACTCGCTTCCCTTTCTTTCCATTTCCCTCTGCTCCATTAAGGCCACCGCACACCTTACGATCGGTCTGCCATCCGATTTGTGAAATAAATCGCCATTGCATTAAAAATTGGCATTATAACAAATGAAATTTACCCTATTCAGGTTCTGAAAAGTAATATGAATACTAAACATAGGGTTTGGATGAGCTGTCAGCTTTCTACAGAGAGTAAGGGCAACATTAGTTTCAAATCGTAGGCAGTCGTACGATTTTTGTGACGTCACTGCGACTCGGAGCCGATTTGGCCATTCCACCGACTAGAAAACTCTGCAAAGGCCGTATCATCGATTTTACTATCTGTATGACTATTCAGACCCTCAATCAAAAACATTTTTCGTTTTTAAATGATTTGTCAAATGATATTACAATTTCTTCTGAAATCGGATCACAGACCGATCGTAAGGTGTGCGGTGGCCTTTACTCTCTTTCCTGCCTCACCCCCTATTAACAATCTCTTTCTCTCTCTCTCTCTCATGCTAGTCCCCCTTCTATCTATACATATACATGTACATGTGCATGTATTCAGGACTTTCTAAGCTCTTGTTACGTCTTTCATGCCTTTGTTTTCAGTATTTAATACTTTAACTTGTAGATGCTCTTCTTTATTTCTAGTTGTCAAGAACATCATTGTTGAATTTTAGGTACAAATTAAATACAATTCTGCCTCAGTGGTGATAAGCATTTATGTTTACTTCAATACATAGTCCTACAAGTCATGAATAAATTAAATTTCATTTTTGTTTCATGGGAGCTCTTCACAAGAGATGTTTACTTTCAGTGATTCTATTTTTTATGATTTATTTTAATATCACAGCTCTTTTTAACTATTTGTGAGCATATTTAGAGCTTTCCACAGCTATACTGCACTTTGCTCAAATGTATTTTTTTTTTTTTTTTTTACTGAATTCTACTCTTACCTATTTTCTCTCTACATATAAAAATCTAATAGTGATTGATGTCAAGCTCAAGAACTTTAAACCCTAGAATAATAAAGACTTAAAAGTCTACCATAAATAAAAATCATGTTTTTGCCCCCCACCCTTAAGGTCAAACCAATACCTCATGTAACTTGTTTACTATCCATTTTTCAGCTTTCAAGCTTCACGTTGATATTCAGTGGGATGAATTCTGGAAGTTTTCAGTCTGACAAGGAAGGACATCCTGCAAACATCCCTTGCTTGATATTAAGTTTCATTCGAATGTTTGTCAAATACATGTAAGCAAACGAGTCCAGATTTGGTTTTGAAATCATAAAGACACCAATGGTACGAGCAACAGTGTAAAGCTTCTCTACCAGATGTAGTTCCACATTTCCGGCATATTCTGCAAAGATATTAGAGTCTACTGTGTACCTGTAACTGTCCTCTACTAAGAGAAGAAAGAAACATCAGCTAACACATAGCATACTGTATTATCAGTATACTTTTGAATAATTTACCATATTTCCAGCTGGTATTAAGAATTGTTGGCAGTCTTCCTCCTTAAAGGTGCATACATGTACATGCACTTCTTATATTCATATGTACACTCTAATATCATAATTTTTTAGCAAGTACTGAGAACAGATTAACTGAGACTGTTTTTTTGTAATCATTTCCAAAAATCGGTACAAGAAAGTGTATTGAAAGCATGTTGAATTTTCTAGTAGCTTTGATCAAATGTAAATATAATTCAAACTTGCTTGCCCTATTTAGTATAGCTATCCTACTGAAACAATGTGATTCTCAAATACTGAGATTAATAGAGGGGGAAGAGGCAAATCTGGATTTCCAGTATCCTTGTTTCAGCACAAAAGTTACCTTACGAATGGGATACAGAGCACCATTTTATAACTCAATGGATCACGATTCAAGCTCACTTCCTCAACGATACAAACTCAAGGTTCAAAATGCCACCGAAAGTGACATTTGTTCTATCCATCTGATGATAAATCCGGTGACAAGAAATGATGCGGGTACATGCATTCTTACTGTGTACCAAGGAGATCAGATATTAGATGAATACACAAAGAAAATTGGTTTGCATGTGAAATATCCCCCTGGTAAAGCATCATGTGAATTGAGTCAAGAGTACACAGTAGGAGACTGGGTCTCTCTGCATTGCACAGCTCCTGCTGGAACTCTTCCTGGGGAGATCAAATGCTACCAACGAGGTATGAGAATACCCCCGGTGGCGAAACCAGTCCAAACTGACCAGAGTTTGGAGCAGACGTTTTGGGTGATTCAGGGATCATATCCAACATTTTGTTGCATATCCACACAAGAGCAACCTACAGGTAGGTGTGAATGTAAAGACTTTGTATGGGATCCCTCGAATGAAACGCAATCGAACACTACCATAGATCCTTGTCCGAAGACATCGCCACATCCATCACCTTCAGGGAACTCTACAACCCAGCCTCTGGACACTAATTTAACAATGACAACACTTGCAAAGATACAAACAAAACAAAAGAGATATCTCCTGACCATCTTGTGTATGTTCATACCAGTATTTGTAATCGTAATTGTATTTATTGTGATAAGTGTTATCATTATTGTCAAGGGTAAACGCAAGGATTGGAAAAACAAAAAACTCAAGAAAAAGAAAAGTAATAGCCTGGATAAAGCTGTTTACATGAAGCTTCCAAAAGCTTAAAATCCCAACATACATTTTCTTATCGCTGCTGCTGTGCGTGCAACTTAATGAAAATACGAAAAACCATTATAGCACATGGAATATGTGGTTATAAATTTAGTTACAACATACAATTTCACATAGCAAACTGGGCCCTGTAACACAAAGATTTGCAATCAATTGCCGTTTTGAAACAATGATTCTGATTGGCTAAAGTTTAGCTTTTTGAACAATACATATAATGTGTGTGCATGCAACGATTATCTTGTTTGGCCATTGCCATTTTGCAATTGACTGCAAACTTTTGTGTTACGGGGCCCAGAAGAGATTACATGTTGAGAACTCGTAAAGAGGAAGTATTAATGACCTTTTAAGTTAGCATGTATCTCCCAGCATCTTGAACGTTAGTTAGATTCATATTACTATTGTACAGGTATTCATACTGTATTATATTTATGCATGTACAGTATTTGGGCTATAACTAAAAGCCCACGCAAAAGACAAAATTACAAGAAATGTACATTAAGATAAATATTCTTTAAAAAAACAACAAACAAAAGCAAAACATGCTATATTTGCATGTAATCTTTTTTTTTTCAAAAAAATGACACTCATTTCTGTAAGTTAGAGACTTGCCTATGGTGTTTTCTTACATACACTGTATTATGAATTTAAAGATATTGCAGCGGATAAATAGAGACCCCATTTTGTTGTGAACAGTAACTTCTATTTGTTTTAGATATACATGTATATATCTATTTTGGTAAACATTCTTGAGTAGAGATCTGATTATACAATTTCTAAATATGGTACGAACTCTGTAAACCCTTCATTGAAGCCAATTACATGTAATTGTTTTCTGAAATTTTATGTCGGTTCTGATTCGTTTTCCTCAAAAAAATATCTTTCTGTATACATTTTGATATGGTCTAACATGTAGTAAAGAAATTAACATGTGAATTAGAGAGAGAGAGATAGGATTAACAAGAACGTATCAATTCATGGATTAAATGTATTCATTCATAATTGAAAGACTTTCTTTTAAAAAGTGAATGTACAAGTTATAGTGCACGGATTAGCATATTAATTATAGTACAAGGATTGGTGTGAATGTGTAAATTATAGTAAATGGATTAGTGAGAATGTGTTAATTATAGTAAATGTTGTTATATAATTGAAGAATCTTCTGGAAGGAAGTTATTTTCCAGTTTTCTTTATGTATTTATGAACATAGGAATTTCTAGAAGAGAAATCATTATTCAGATGTACAAAGTCAGTGTACTCTGTAACAGTGAAAGAATCATCAATTACATAGTAAATAATGCACATCCAGTAGAGGAAGAACATTCTAGATCATTACATTATGTGTGATGTACTGTATGATAGTAACAATGTAATTGCATGTTGTAACCTGTTTACCTGACCATTGCATGAACTTCTCAGTAAGAGTGTAACATTGCAATGAGTTTATAAATAGATCATTGGAATCCCCTTCTTTTGTTTGTTACAACTAGAAGTATGTGGAACTTACAAGAAAGTTCCATACCTTCATGAATGTTGTAGTAGAAGGTAGTGCTGGTATCGACATGCCTGATGTCGCCACTATGGCGACAAAAGTACTGGTTTTGGACTTTGCCGACATGTCGACACGCATGCTCCGATGGCGACATAAAATGGGTCTTATATAATTACATGTACCTCGCCGTGGCGTCGTGCGCGCGTACGTGATTTGTTTCACATACGCATTAGCAGCGCGCACGCGCGACACGATCGCTGCGTATCTAGCTGCGACCGGTATACATTACGTACATGTACATGCCTAGATATGCGACACTAGCTGACTCGCACCGCATGACTTTCATTAATGCTTGATAAATTGGATCATACAAAACAAATTTTGGGGCAAATAGTTGACAGTGTGAATCTTTGAGAACTGTAATTGAGTATGACTGCGAGTGTGAGCCCGTGAGGACATAGTGCATGTATTCCATGTAAAGCTCTTGTGAATTTGTGTCGGGTAACTCTGGTTTAATAGTGTACGGTCACTACGGGAGCGACCCGAGTTTAGACTTGTTTGACTCATGTCCAGATGTCGACACATGTCGACATCGGCGTTAATTTTATTGCGACATGGCGACATAGATTTTCCATGCCGACACCAGCACTAGTAGAAGGTAGAAAATTCTAAGTAAGGGTTGAGATTGTATAAGCTAGGAGCTTCCACAGAAATTTCAGAATTTATATCCTGACTACATCGTGGAGCATATATTGCGTAATTCTCAGTTATCACCATCTGATATTGATCGTATTGATATCAACCTGTGGAGATCGTCTTGGACCTTATCTTGGACTTAATCTTGGACATCATTCTTGACATCGTAATCGACATCGGGTTCAACTTTGTGTTCGACATCGTGTTCGACATCGTTATTGACATTGTGGTCGACATCATTATCGAAATCGTCGTCGACATCGATGACTTCCTGAATTACCTTGGACATTCTTCGGTTAGATCTTCTGGAATCATCTTTTACCAGTTGGACACCATACCATTTGGATTTATATTCGGATTTATTACTGGATTAGCAGCCAACTTACTCTACAATTCAAGAACATTCTGGACTCATACCTTGTATTCATATTCTGCGGATTAGGAGTTTCCCAGCTGAGAAATTGTAAGTCTTTGCTAGTTAAGTATAACTATATTTGTAACTTAACTTTGTAATTATTGTATATCATGTCATAGTGAATATTTATAAATATTTGAATTAAACTATAAATCATCTAAAGTTCATATCTTTTGTTCGATTCTTATCTTTGAGGATTTTGGATCGTAACAATGGGTGAATTCAAGTTCGGCGTTGAAAGCTGATGTTGGTGTTGGGGCAAAACTACATGTAGCACCAGCCACAACACCGAACCTGAAATGAAGCTGGTGCTGGGATTGACTTCACCGGGTGTTGAGCTATCAATAATGTGATTGGTATCTATATATTAATACTCAAAACCGTAAAAGGCCGTTTTTTGTGGAAGCAAAAACTCTTTCCCCCCGCCGTGTCCGCCCTCGCCGTGGCGCGGGATCGGTGGCATAATTCCACAGGTCGTGTAACCCGTAGTCCGCGTGCCACGTCGATCCCGTCGTCGCCGTCGACGTCCATAAACGTGATTTGGGGGATTGGGGAGGACGGGCAGGCCGAAGGAACGGCTGCTTTCCGTGCGGATACCTCGCACGACGGCGGTGTCGTCAGCCGTGCAACCTCCCTTACGGCCCATCACAGGCACAGCATGGCAAGTGACGAACAACGTTGTGCACGAGGAGTATCAACTTGCATTGTGCGACCGTGTTAGACGACTCGCGTTAGCCATCTTGCTAAACTTGCTCTTACCGGGGGGAACCCCCGTAAGAAAATAACGATGGCATGGGGGTTGTCCCACAGTGTCCCAGCCTCGATAGAGCTCCGTGGTATGTGTCCGTATGTATTTCATTGTTTCATAGTACACTTTGTGATAAGTACACCATAGGAGTAGCACCCACGTACTGCGATGCAATTTCAATGCAATGCATATGCGATCGACGCGACAATGCATATTATGCATGCTATTTGTATGTACTGTACACACATGCACTCAACATGAGTTGACTACGGTTTCCCGAGCTTACAAATACATTCTAAGGTTGATTTTGGACGTGAGTGACATTCTTTAGATCTAACAAATTGTTGGAAACTGTATTTATGGACTTCCTTTGTCCTATTTTATCTGCATGAAATTCTTCTCTTTGTCGTTTGTCGTGTTCGGTCACGGCAGCGCCCGCTCTCTGAGGCTGGGATGGCTGCATGGCTGAACTCGAGGGGAGGAGTCCGGCAGTAAATACTGAGCTGCTTATTCCAAGATTGGAAGCAGTTGACTATCTTCTGTTTTTTAATGCTACAGTTAGAATTTGATGATAAATTCACCGTATATCTGAGTAGATTCTACATCAATTTGAATTCTAAAACGGCAGTAAATTCCTCACCGGGTTGCTTATTTCAAGACTGGAAACAGTTTAGGTCGAATATCGTCATTTTTTTAAATTTGATGATATTTAATTCATCATAGTTCATACCGTATATTAGAGTAGATTCTACATCCATTTTATTACTCTAAAAAAATAATTCCGGAATCTGCTCAGTGAGAGCAGAGTCTATTTAAAAAGTATGTGTGTTTTGAAACCAGACGGATTTTTCTGTCTATGTAGATCTGTAGACTATCATGACTATATAGACCTAAAGGGGCTTTCACACCGGGCTTGCGTAGAGTTGCATAGTGCGGCGTATCGCCTACACTGAGCTTATGCTGGCCTACGTGGCAATACGCAGAGGGACAAAAAGGGGTACGCTAGATGGACCCCAAAAATTAACATGTCTAATTTTTTCGTGTACTTTCGGCGTAGACCACTGCATGCAGAAAGTACGCAGTTTTTACGCAAGTATAAAACACTACGCTACTGTACACCATGCCTACGCTATAGTACGCTATCATACACCAGTCTGATGAAAAATCCTTTGAGGCTGGCGTAGTGTTGCTACTTTTGCTTATTGTGGGTTCAGCATAAGCAAACTTACGTACCCTTTACGCCAGACCTACGTATACGTACGCAACCCTACGCCTGTTATACGCAATCCTACGCGTAGGTACGCCAATTGCATATGTTGTAGGTACGCGGTACCTATGCACAGGGTACGCAACAATACCCCAGCCTACGCCGATCCTGCGCGTAATAAAGGGGCTTTCACACCAGCCCTGCGTAGAGTTGCGTAGTGTGGCGTACGGACGATGCTGAGCTTACTCTGCCCCAAGCAGTGCCTCCGTTAGCCTACGTGGAAATACGCCGAGGGACCAAAGGGGTACGCGAGATGGACGCAAAAAATTAAACATGTTTAAAGAGCACTGGACGCGTCACGCAGAAAGTACGCAGTTTTACGCAAGTCTATATACGCAACACTACCGTAGAGTTACGTAAGGAAGGGCGTAGTGTTGTGTACTTTTGCTTAGTGTGGGTTCAGCATAAGCAAACCTACGTACCCTTTACGCCAGACCTATACGTATTCGAACGCAACCATACGCATGTTATACGTAATCCTACGCGGAGGTACACCAATTGCATATGCCATAGGTACGCGGTGCCTATGCACAGGGTACGCAACCATACGCCACCGTACGGCAGCCTATGCAAAACATACGCAGGGACTACGCCGGTCCTGCACGTAATTTTGACGTACTCGGTACGCCGCACAACGCAACTCTACGCAGGCCCGGTGTGAAAGAGGCTCAAGACTATAGATCAAGCTTAATTCGTTAATAATAGTGCTGATGAAAGTTGGCCACAATATTCACTCTTTCAGTTTCAGGGGCAAACATGTGCTAGGGGCGTTAACGGTTAATCCTTTGAAGAATTAATAGAGTATGCTGGAGTCATGGGCATAGATAGCGGGGTGGGGGTGGGGGGGGGGGGGTGTGCAGTGGTTGATGGGGGATATGATTAACTTCATTATAGAAAAATTTGAATGAAATCACTGGAGTCATGTTCATAGAAAGCTGGGGGGGGGGGGGGGGGATGGGGGTAAGTGAAAAAAAAAATTGGCCAGCCCTCCATGAATTTTTTTTCGCCAGCCCTCCAAAAGTCCCTCAGCAGGGTGGGGGTGGGGGGGGGGGGGGGGGGGGGGGGGTGTAAGTGAAAAAAAAAAATTCGCCAGCCCTCCAAGAATTTTTTTTGTTTCTCCAGCCCTCCAAAAGTCGCTCATTGGGGGGGGGGGGTTACCAGATTTTATGGGTTCCAGTTTTCCCTCATTATTCTCACAAGCAACAACAACAAAAATCAGCATTTTGGGCTGTCTTTTTTTTCCCCAGGGGAGGGGGCCAGGCCCCCCCCCCTGGATCCGCCACTGATGGGGCATATGTGAGTGCATCAATTTTATTTTATTGTACAAAAAATGTAATCACTGGATTCATGGGCGTAAAAAGCGGAGGGGGGGGGGGTGGGCATTCATTAACAGTTTATGTTCATTGTAGAAAAAATGAAATAACCCCAAAAGAAAGTGGAACCTTTCTATACGCCACTGGCTGGAGTGAAGGGAGGGGAGGGGGCATGATAAGGAGATAGAGCCTGCACTCACCATCCATAATTGTCCACAGATTATTATTAAGTGGTGGATTCACAATTTTATCTGGGGTTTCAAATATTGCAGGGGTACGTGAGTAAATTGGATTATGACCTTTGCAAATCATGTTTCATTACAAAAAAATGTAATGGATGGCACGGTAGAATTTCATATGTTTAGGCATCAGGCACCTTCGCTCACGTTTCTCCTTAGGTGATATTGTGAGAACGGGGTGGGAAAGGACAGGTAAAAAATTTGCTTCAATAAACACACAAACATAAAACAATCTTCATGGAAGTTAAAAGGCATTAGCTCAAATAAAATAAGATTAATTTCACAGTATTATATGACCAGTGATTTTCACGTGGAAACAAGTTTTGAAATAATTATATTGTTATTTCCTACATAAAAACAGTAGATATGCAGTCTCTCTCATCAGCAAAAGTGTATTATACATAATCACCACTATAAGACATAAAAATGATAAATTATTTTAGCCCAAAACCAAATAAAAAACAAACAAACAGACTTTTACCTTTCAAAAAAAGCATGTGACATATTCTATAGTAAGAATGACATGTTGTAACCTTAAACTTATTTTTCTCTTAATATTTCATGTATTATTCACTTGAACTAATAAAACAATACTAAAAGAATCTAAGATAAATACAAGAGAAACTAAAAATTAACTTAGATGAAAAACAAAAATTACAAAATATTTCTTTTAGAAACCATTACCCATAGAACCATAATTATTAAGCATTTGTCTTATTAATTAAAAAAATACATGATATTCATGTACACATATTAACCTATCATTTGAAAACATATAGTTTGAATATGATTATTTGGTAACAAAAACATTGTAATATGTTTATCCCATTCAATATAATTTTAATAAGCCACAATTTAAAACAGTAATAATTTCAACATTGTTCCAAAGAAGATGTGTTCGCAAAAATCAATCCATACTTCCCTGGCTAGCACCCGTGGATTTTTTCCACGGGTACTGCTGCTAGTTATTTTTATAAACTCAAATTTGGTGTTGGGGCTAGAATCAGTAGCCCAATTCACGCTCTCAACACCAACACCAACACCAACACCGAACTTGAAATCACCCAATGTGTTTAGACTGGCGTGAATGTGGTAATCATAGTTTGTGTGAATATGTTAATCATAGCAAATGGATTAGTGCAAATATTTTAATCATAGTAAATGGATTAGTATGAATGTGTTAATTATAGTAGATGGATTAGTATGAATGTTAATCATTGTAAAGTGATTAGTGTGAATGTGCTAATCATATTGAGTGAACTACATGTACATGACTGTAGTGTGAACGAAGTCATAGTAAATGGATTAGTGTGAATGTGTTAATCATGGTAAATGGATTTAGTGTGAATGTGTTAATCATGATGATAAATGAAAGTAGTGTGAATGTGTTAATCATAGTGAATGGATTAGAGTAAATGTGATGTACATCGAGTATGGATTAGTGTGAATGATTAATTACAGTGGATGGATGAGTGTGGTGTATTAATCATAGTGTGTGGATTAGTGTGGTAATGTGGTAATCATGTTAGTCTACATATGAATAATATACAAGCGATTCATGTTTGGCAGTGCATTAGTGAACATGCACCCCAAAAACGTTAAATCACAATCGGATAATGAATAAGACTTATCAAGTTCACTATCTGTCTTATTGTGACTTAACTGAGTGCAGTGATCACTAATGTGCGAGCCACAAAACATGTTTTATAAAACAGGTCTACAATAAAGTTTAAAAATTGGCTATAAACCAGATCGAAACGCCAATAGTCTCACAATCATGGCGGCCACCAACTGCTTTATCTGATGACATTACATTAGCGCAGTATAATGCTTGTCTCAGTGTGTGCATCAATGAGTTCTGGTCATGCGATTACATTGTGAAAGAAACTGTCTCACAGCAATTGGGAAAGGTTGACCATGTCTATATTAAAAAGAACTGGTGTGTATTGTGAGGTTTTGGAATCATCAAAATATGGTATTGACCCAATTTTGCTGAAAAGCACATGCACTGCACACAAAAAAGGGTGTATGGGACTGCACTCAGATGTGGCATGAATCCGAACATTTCAGACCAAAATTTCAGTTATTTCTTGTCATATTTCGAATATGAGGGCAGTTGAAGTCAGAGCAATCCTTCTCAAGGGACATTTCTACTATGATGTTCTTCCAAACTGACCTGAAAGAAATGAGAAAGCTCACAAATTATTTTTCAAATTTCTCAGAACTCAACCTTCTCTTTAATTGTGTACATTCCAGAGGTACATGCATACACACATTTTAGCCATGCATTATCAATTTCTGCAATGGGTTTATCACTTTTTGCATGGTCACATGATGTCATTTGACCAATTAGAATGCATACATTCTAGAACCCATTTTATAATGCAGTACACTATCATATAATATGTATGCAAGTATATCAGTGTTTATGATTATCATCACCTGCTGCATGTAAACATGTACCCTGTAAATGTGTAACAAATAGCAGCTGGCTAGCACCACCACCTGCCAACTTGCTTTTGTAATTATAATAATGTCAAAGTTTTTAAGAGAGCACTGAAAACTTATCTCTTTGATAAAAATGTTGAATGATTGTAAACACTGTAAATTGTGAAGTGCTTTAAGAGGGCCTAAGTCCTGAAATGCACTTCAAGCGTACCAACTACCTGATAAAATAATTTGTATACCGCTAGAAAGTATAAAATTAAATTCAAAGAACTTTGTCTGAAATTCTATAGGTCAACAGTTTAGGAGTATGAAGGAAATAAAGGATAACATTAAGGTGATCGCACGGAACCGAACCTCCGAGTTGGGCCCTTATCTTGGCGAGCGCGTACGGGTGCGTTGAGCAGTCTACTCACGAGTCGCTGTTATGCTTATAGAGAGTATAATCAAATTTGCAATATCTCTTTATAGAAGTGATATTCGAAGCCCATATTTTGAATATAGTAGAATGACATGGAACCTCTAACATACAGAGTAAAATATTTTTGGTGATTGGTTCCCTTTCAGAAGAACAGGTTAATTTTTATAACTAATAAAACAGAAGATAAAGAAGTGCCTAAGAAAATCAGACATGCCTAACTAAGATGTAGCAATTCTTCACAACAAATTGCAGAGCATGGTCTTCCATATTTTGCTGTAATGTAGCATATTTCAGTAGGTCAACATGCTCCAGCTAGAGAAGCTACGAAAGACATTGAAAGCTGAGCTAAGCAGTAATCGGATCCTTGTGCTAAGTCTGCAAGTCTGCTTTTTTCATATTGTTCATTGTAAACCATTCAATTTGACTTTTTGAATACTCTCATTTCTGATGCAATTTTGCAAATCTGCCCATTAGGATGAGATTGTACAAATACATACCATCAAGCATGAATGTGTTTCCAAAACTTTTGTTCATAAAAATGCACCTTTTTGTTTCTTTTAATTTCTACAATAGCTATCTCATTGTCTAAATGTGATTCTAAAATAGTGAGATTAAAAGAGGGGGAAGAGGCACACCTTGATTTCCAGTACTCTTGCCTCAGTACAGAAGCCACATTAAGGAAAAGATATAGATATCCATTTCACAGTTTAGCACATCCTGAATCAAACACAATTCCTCAAAGATATATGGTTGTCAATCGGAACAGCAAGGACAGAGATATATGCCAAATCTACCTTACAATAAATCCTGTGAAAAGGACTGAAGTAGGTACATGCAGTTACATTCTTACTGTATACAAAGATTCAATACTGGTGAATAAAAACAGGTTGCAAATTGATTATCCTCCTGGTAAGGCATCATGTGAATTAAGAGAAGGGTATACAGTTGGGGAATGGATTTCTCTACACTGTACAGCTCCCACTGGGGGTCAACAAGGACAAATAAAATGTTACCAACGAGGTATGAGATTGCCCCCTTTAACTCAGCTTGTTAAAACTGAACAGAGTTTGGAGCAGAAGTTTTGGGTAATCAAGCAATCCTTTCCTACATTTTGCTGCACTTCCACCTTACAGGAACGTACAGATAGGTGAATGTAACGACTTTGTATGGGATCCCTCAAACAAAACACAACCAAACATCACTGCAGACCCTTGTCCTTACCCACTGTTTGGAAATAACCCGTCACCCTATCAAACTGCAGAGGCTTCAACAATTCAGTCTTTTGCCTCAAATCATGTAATCACTTCACTTGTAAAAACACAAACTGAACAGAAGACTCTCCAAATTTCTCCAAACCATCTTGAATATTTTCAAACCACTGTTCATAATTGTATTTGTGCTCATTGTGCTAGGTGTTATAATTTCATAAAACTGAACAGGAGTAGACGCTAGATCATCAATTGAAAACTCTAGAAAATGGAATGAATGTGATTGCATATCTAATATTAATGTTTAAACTCAGGTACTACACAAAACAGATCTTTTGGTGAAATAATTTTCAGTTTAAAAATAATCTCTTGACAACCTTCATATTATATCTAATTTTTTGCCCCTATTATTTTAGGATGTTAATTCCTATGGATTTCAGTATTTGATGTCCATTCTGATGTACTTCAACCTCTCTATCATATGTTCAATCACAATCATGATGGATCATAAAAATATCATTATTATTATTATTATTATTATTATTATTATCATTATAATTATTGTTGCTGTTACTTTTATCATTATCATCATTATTATCATCATCATTATAATCAACATCATTATCATCAATATCATAATAATCAACATCTTTACTATTATCAATGTTATTACTGCTGTTGTAGGTGTTGTTATTATTGCCATGTCAAAATTATTATTTAAAAGAATGTTGTTTTTGATACTTACATCAGTTAAAATTGTACTTTTAATGTGTAACTATCATCACGAATTACAAATTGAAAATAAAAGTCTAGAAATAATAAAGAGGAAAAAAGGGGAAACAAAATATTTAGTGAAATAATATTTTTGGTACTTTTATCATTCTTTTAGAATTTCATTTTCAATTACTCAACAATAGAATTCTAAAGATAATAAAGAAGGGGAAAGATTAAAATCATTTTTAAAGAGTATTTCTGGTAATTTAACTACATGCATAATTCAGAGTTCAATTTCAAGTTATTACAGAAAGAGAACAAATGTGAAGAATAAGTACCAACAATATCCTTTCACCCCAAAAAATTGTTCCCCATTTTGCTCTGTTTAGCATCTACTGGTATTCTTATTACATTTCTTTCATGATTCATTACTAGGATTTTTTTCAGCTTCCGGAAAATCAATGAAAAAATAAACAGATATATCTATATCAGGTGTAAATGTGTAAATTTTAATGAATGGTTAGTGTGATGGTGTAAATCTTAGTGGTTAGTACAAATGTGTAACTAACAATACATGCACATGTATAATACATGATTAATGTGACTATGTAAATCATATGCATAATAAGTGTGAATATGTAAACCATTGTGAATGATCAATGTGAAATGAGTCAATGATAAGTACAGCTGCATGATTAGTATTGTTAGAAATATAGATTACAAATATACATATAAGATCTTTGTTAATATTTGAAAATGAACTAACAGCACTTATTCATGACAAATACAAGAGCACTCATGCTTTCTTCATGTTTACAGAGCCAGATAAAGGTACATGTACTTGAGAGGAATAACACCTGCTGATGGACATTGTACAGTCAACAAAAAGTCAACTTTACATGTTTATCAACATTAACTTAACTATTTAAGCAACTCAAATAACATGACCTGCCAAAGTATATTTCATAAGGAATTGTCTTACCAAAATCTTCAGGTTTAGTCAACAATATTATCAGTATAAAACTAGAATATCACTGAAGGTGATTAATACCCCCGCCCCAATGTGTGTGCCAAATTTCCTGAGCATTGCTCCAAAAATGAGCAAGTGGTTTGATCTACAATATTTTGACATTTTACTGCCATATCGTTATCACGCATTGAAACAATGTCTTGCACATCTTTACCACAAGACCAATGTGTGTGCCAAATTTCAGGAGCACTGCTCCAAAAATGAACAAGTAGTTTGATCTGCAATATTTTCCCATTTTACTGCCATATGTCGTTATCACACATTGAAACAATATGTCTTGCACATCTTTACCACAAGACCAATGTGTGTGCCAAATTTCACGAGCACTGCTCGAAAAATGAGAAAGTAGTTCGATCCGCAAGATTTCAACCTGATTTATTGCCATTATATGCCATTACCATGGCAACGCATTTCCGACACATTCAAAAAATGTATGTCTTGCACATCTCCATCTCAAGACAAATGTGTGTGCCAAATTTCATGAGCATTGCTCGAAAAATGAGGAAGTAGTTCGATGCGCAGGATTTCAACTGGATTCATCGCCATATGCCATTACCATGGCAACGCAGTTCTGACACATTCAAAAAATATGTCTAGCACATCTTCATCCCAAGACCAATGTGTGTGGCGAATTTCACGAGCATTGCTCGAAAAATGAGGAAGTAGTTCAATGCGCAAGATTTCAACCGGATTTACTGCCATAATATGCCGTTACCATGGCAACACAGTTCCGACACATTCAAAAAATATGTCTTGCACATCTTCATCCAAAGACTAATGTGTGTGGCGAATTTCACGAGCATTGCTCGAAAAAAGAGGAAGTAGTTCGATGCACAAGATTTGCAACCGACCGACTGACTGACCGACCAACTGACCGTAAGCTGATTCCTACTGTATATACCCCCTTCAAACTTCATTTGGGGGGGGGGGGGTATAATTAGTACACAAAGTTGATTAAGGGATCATCCGGTAGCCAACAAAGACCGAAAATAGGTTATTAAACAAAAAGCTTCTCTAATGCACAGCATACATATATATATCCTTTCGTTATTTGTTTCCTATCATTGTGTCAATTTGCATTTGTGGCACACCTGCTATAGTGCAAATTTGCACTCATAGCAAATGAATGGTTAAAGTGTACATGTACCAATATTTTGTGTACAGCCAGAATATAAAAAATCAACTTTAACATATATACTTTACCTCACGTTCTTTTGATTTAATGGTTCACGAGTATGAAGAAAATTAACCTTGGATAACACAAAAGCCATAGTACAGGGTATGCAGCACTCATGCTTTCTGCATGCTTACAGAGCCATATAAAGGTACTTGACAGGCAAGACACCTGCTATAAAGTCAACAAAGTCAGCTGCATGTATCAATATGAACTTTATAGCACATGCAAAGTATCACCGGCTACGCACATGTACATGGATGCCGTACAGACCAGTATTGTCCTTATCATTCAACATATAAGAGAACAAAGCATACAATATTTTGTTTGGGCAACAATGTTGGTGCAGTTGTCTGAGCTACAGTATAAAAAGGACATTCAGAGTCAAGCCTAACAGTTATTTAGCACTGATGCCACATGTCCATGTACATCTACAACACCCAAGTCAAGACTTATCAAATGCTGCACTTTATTTTCTTGAAGCACGGCATTGATCTACAAAGACAGCAGCACACTACAGGAAAGATTGAACTGCTAAATCTACGGAAATCTTGATCAATTTACAAGGAAATGTTGATGGATAGTTCAGCATACATGCACGTGTGATTACCTGGATTTTGTTTTTTATTACTTGTCAAAAAGGAGTTCTTCACCTGGAAAACACTGTAATATTGTGCAAGAGTTTCCCATACAACTCTTCTGAATAGCTTTCCCTTCAATTAACATCTGTTTCCCTTTTGGGAGGATCTTTTCCACATCTGTACCAACTTTTACCATCTAGCATGGATATGTTGCCGGAACTTCGTTTAGAAGTTCATGTAAGTTCATGGAAGTTATGCATCTTGAGCTTTCCTTCAATTTCTATCATAATTACATGTCTCTTATCGACCCAATGCGGATCTACATCTTTAACAGTAATGGAAGACGAAAGAGCAGAAGTCGATTTTCATTACCCATGTTTCAGTTCAAAAGTTACATTAAGATTGGGAAACAGAAATCCATTTTACAATTCAGCTAATCCTGACACAAGCTCACTTCCTCAGAGATACCAAGTTGAACTTCGGAATGACACTGAAAGAGATATTTGTCTCATCTATCTTACAATAAATCCTGCGGATAGGAATGATCAAGGAACATTCATCCTCACTATCTACAAGGATGGTGAGATATTAGCTGAATACACTCAAAGAAAATGGTTACAGGTCCATTATCCTCCTGGTAAGGCATCATGCAAATTGAGTGAAGATAGAGCAAAGAAATGGGTCTCTTTGCACTGTACAGCTCCCATTGGGAGTCTACATGGAAAAATAGAATGCTATCAACATGGCATAAGAACTCCTCCTAAGGCTACAGCTGTTCACACTTACAAGACTATAGAGCAAAAGTTTTGGGTAATTAAGTACTCAAATCCTATATACTGTTGTACTTCTTTGTTATATCAACCTAAAGACATGTGCGAATATAAAGACTTTGTAGTAGATCCTTTTGAGAAATTGCAATCAAACAGTACCATAGACACTGGTCCTCAGACATTGTTACAAGTTGGTCCATTACCTGAGCACCCTACTGATGACTACGCAAATATGTCTCTTGCCTCTGACCCAATAATTACAATAACTGCAATAGCACAGCCTACAAGTACATCCAAACCAAAATTCAATAGTCAAATTCTCCTGACCGTTGTGTGTATTGAGATTTCATTGCTTTTCATTGTTGTATTAATAGTAGTTGTAGCTTTTCTCAAGTACAAAAGGAAAAATAGTAAAGCAGAAAAACAAAAAAACAAAGTTACTACACCAGATGAACAAGACAAAAAACTTCATGAACAAGAGCAAATTGAAGTATAGAAATTCCAATGAATTTTGAAACATACATGCTAAACATGTTTAAGCCAAAAAAACAAACATTGCGTTTCATGAAACGGCCAACATCATGCTCATAATTCATGTACACGTACCATCATTACAACATGCATAATAGTACACAGATGACTGGTATGTTATACATTTGTATGTACAACTTTTTTCTGTGTACATGGGTAATGCACATGTACATGTACATGGTATGTTAAGTCCAAAATGCAAATGTCTTTACCCTCTAACTGTACTGAGCTATTTAAAGCTCCTCACTGACGGGGGGGGGGGGGGGGGGCAAGGCCCCCCTCCCTTGATCTCGGCCGCGACAGGACCGATCGCTGTGAAATTTTACATTGACCTCAAGAATTGCATAAAGAACACAAATCCATTGTTATTTTTATGTAAATCTTTTTTTTTTCATTTATAATTTATGAAAATTATATGAATAAATAGACATTTTCGATTGCTATTCAAGTAAAGAAAGGCCTTAGAGATTAAATTTTAATGCAAGAAGTTCTCTCTAAAACTTAAAACATTATTACATAAGACAAAATTTTAAAAGTGATTACACTTTCAGGCCCCCCTCCCTTGATCTCGGCCGCGACAGGACCGATCGCTGTGAAATTTTACATTGACCTCAAGAATTGCATAAAGAACACAAATCCATTGTTATTTTTATGTAAATCTTTTTTTTTTCATTTAATATAATTTATGAAAATTATATGAATAAATAGACATTTTCGATTGCTATTCAAGTAAAGAAAGGCCTTAGAGATTAAATTTTAATGCAAGAAGTTCTCTCTAAAACTTAAAACATTATTACATAAGACAAAATTTTAAAAGTGATTTCAATTCTTATGTACAGGTATTCTATTGTTTTACAAATTTCTTAGGTATGTACAGGTATTCTATTGTTTTACAAATTTCTCATGTATTTTTCTGTTTTTCAACTTAAACATTTTTATTGTTTTTTCAAGTCTGCTGTTTCAGAGTGTTTAATATATGAACCAGTATTCAGTTAGAATAAATGATAATTACAGCTTAAAGATGAAATTATAGGTGATAAAGGAGGAACATGATAAAAAGTACTTTCCCATTCCTTTTGTACACAAAACTCAGAAATTCTCCGTTTTCGAGCTGACATGAGGTCATAACAGGTCACATGATTTGGTAACGGCATGACCGATTTTTGTAAACTTGGTGTCAAAATGTAAGCAAGACTTCAAAGAAAAAAGTCAGGAAGTTGCGTGGCATGAACTGCAGCGGTTCAAAATGCACGGCAAAATTTTTCGGGGGGGGGGGGGCCTCCAGTACAGTAAGGGTTAAGTCAAATTGTAACTGAACTTTGTGCCCCAGTGTTCAAACTTTCAAAGATAAAGTGCAAAATTGGGTTGACCATCTGCTACTACCTCCCTATCAAATGGACAGGGGATGAATGGTTTCAAAACCACTTGTGATATACATGTACATGTACATGTATACATGAATGTTCAAGTATATATTTATGATAAAATGATCACTGGATCTATTTGTCAACACTTTTGGGCCAAGATCAGATTGAAAATCAAACCCCCTACCCCTTTCCTATGGCTGTACTACTTTCAAAACAGTCTGATCCCTTTCAGATTAAAAACATTTCATGATTGATTAAAATATGCAAATATGCATGAACCTTGAGTATTTTCCATAATGAAAATGGCATTAGAAAAAATACTCGATGGTATTACTATCATTTACCCCCCCCCCTATTATTTTAACCCATATGTAGTGAAAACTATCTTTCTTTTCTGATGGGATCTTTATCTACAAGCCAAGCTTCTTCATGGTAGATTCCCTCATATTCATCCCAAATTGAGGAGTCAAACCTCAAGGTGCGATGGCTCAGTTGTAGAGTAGTGGTCTCGTAAGTGGAAGGACCCGACTTCGAAACCAAGTGGATGGGTGAGTGCCCTTTGGTAAAGCATTAATCCTCATTACCAAGTCCCTCGAAGAGAACTTAAAGCCATCGGTCCACTGGTCGCTTACTTACAAGCTTACACATGCTTTCTTAGCAGTCAGGTAAAATAAACCATCAAATCAACCAATATAATTATGATAGATTATTAATTTTTATCTCTGAATGTTATGTTTCTGCTTTTTTTTATAACTTTCATGACTTGACTGTCATATATTGTATATTTTTCCTAATTAGTGAAAGAATGCACTTTTTCTTTGTTTTCACTGTTGAAGATTTATTTATGTAATTTATTTTTTTTTGCAATATTTTATATCTTTTTAAAATAATAATTTTGCTATAAATCATACATTGTAAACTGTGCATTACAGATGAAAATCATAAATTTATGAATGTGCATTTTATTGATAATGGCTAATGCTATCTACATGTAGTGTCAAATTACATATTATGAACTTTAAAAGAGTAGATGAATATGACTTTGTATCAAATACAAGATTATTCAGTTATTTTTCATTATCAAGTACATGTACCTTTTATTACACAATGTAAATTATATTATCTCCAATGACAGTTTGAAAAAAACAATGGAAGTGTGAGGAATAGCTGATTAGCACTGAAACAAAATCAAGTTTAATCATGTCTCTTAGAATACAGCTTAGTCCTCAAAATACAGAGGACAATATTTTAATTGTAATTTGTATCAATGTGACATAAGGTTTTTTAATGGCAATCTGTGTTTGACTGCCAGTGAAGTTGTGCTTTGAACTGTGCCAAAGTTTTCCATCAATTCTTGATACCTTTTACATTGTAAGTCACATATTTAATTGCTTTCAAATACATGTACATGTAGTTAAGCAAATGTGATTGACTGATGGGTTATTTGTGAAATCCATGTTGCACAATGGATTTTTTTGTGAGGATCCACTGAATGACTGGTACGTGAGAGAAATACGAGAACATGGACTGGGTTCAAGAAAGGTTACTTGGGGAGTGCTTCCTCGGGAGAGCCAGGTTATGCCACAGTATTACAAATTCAAAGAGTTCACCAAAACAGCATCCTGTTCCTGCATTATTGTGAAGTGACACTCTCTCGATAGTTGCCAGTGAGTAAGTGAATGACCGAATTCATACAAATGAAAACAAGTTGCTCATAGCACATGACCAGATATAACAATGCTCCAATGCAAACTTACACATATGTATGTAGGGTGTATAAGGTAATTGTAAAATAAAACAAGGGTGTCATGTGGCCTTTCTTGATGAAACACTTAAGGGGCCTTTTGCTGCATTTTACAGGGTCATTTGCCCTTGAACCACTACAAGTGCTAAGCATCAGGTATACTGTACTTACACTAATCAAGACAGCATCTGGTCCCGCCACCATTGCTTGGAATGCTTCTGAGGCTTCTCTTGGCCACCTTCCATCCTAAAACAAAACAGGTTCAAACATAATAGTCGAGGGTTACATCTGTTTTGGAGGTTCAATGATACATGCTCCTGCAACAATCATTCTGACGTCAATTTCCTACACTCATTCCATAATTCAGCCTAGATCAAAAACTATACCTAACCCTAACCATAACTCTAAACCTAACCTTAAACCCACTTGCAACCCTAAACCTAACATATCTTTGATGAAATAAAGACTGAAGCAAAAGTCGTTTGAGCAAAATGTCAGGTCACCGTTTTGGAAGATCCATATGTAAACATGTCCTTCACACAAATCCAGCTAGGAAACCATTTTGAATTTAGAAAAGAAGCTGGCATTACTATCAAATGAAATTGAGACATTAACAAGAAAATTGGCTTTGATAAAAACATGGAACTAGGTGTTTACATGTACATACAGTATGTGCATGTGACTTATATTTGATGTTAATGTTAAATCTACAATGTTTACTGAAATTTTCTGAGGAAAAGCTTGGCAGGCTGCTTAATCACTCCAGAGGCATCTACGGGAATTGTATTAATGAACTCTTTTCCATGCCAAAACCTGAATTTAGTTCATTTGCAGCAATTTTGAGACAGCTACAGCTAAAACATTCACTTTACAAATGAACAATTTTATTTCAAGTTGCACAAAGAAAAAAAAAAGAGAGTAATGAAAGGGTGCAAATTTTGGTTTAAAAAATCATAGCAAATGAATAGAAATAAGAAATGAAGTTCACAAAGAAATAATGCATCCAGCACCACAGTAGAAGGCATATCAATAAGTTACTTTGATCAAAGATAAGTTTGCGTATGATCCACATTAGATCCCATTGCTAAAAAATATTTCAAATATTACCTTCTGCGTTGAAACAATGTCCACCAAAGAGCAGCAGATAGCCATGTCAGGTTCACGCTCGTACTTGGGACGGATTCTACATAGCCTGCATTGAGAAAGAAAGGAACAGGGCACAGTACAGATTGAGTATATTGAAAGAGAGAAGAGAAGTGTGGAAACATACATTCAGAGAAATACAAGCATATAAAGGATATGAAAGACAATTAACCGGAAAGAGGAGAGTACGCAATGTTAGCAAAGTGTATGAATAAGAAGGAAGCTGTGGCACAAATCTTTCTATTTAAGAAACTGAGTGGACAACTTTGACATAGCTGATTTCACCTTGAGATCCTCTCTCCTTACCTATCTCTTTCTCTGGATAAAAAATCTTTCTTCACCCTCCCTCCAACATTCCCCCATCTCCACCCCCCCCCCCCCCATCTCCCCACTCCCTCTTTAAGATACATTTTGTGCACCATATGCTCTGTATCTCAAATGCAAACAAGTATCATTTTCAAAGTCCAGCACTGCAGATCAAGGGAAACTCCCAAATGCAAAGTTGATAAAAACTTGAATATTGAGAGCTACATGTATACACAAAGTGATTCAAAGAGGTCTCTCAATTGGGAATTCCCCTAGCTGATTCAACTTCATATGTGAATGATCCCTTACCTGGATATTGGCACCCATTCTGTATTGCCATAATCAATGTAGCTGACCTCCACCTTCGGCTCCTTCTCTTCATCTCCCTCATCCTCCGGCTCTAAAGCCTTCTGTCCTCCGTTCTGCAGGGAATCTGGGAGTGTCTTGATGACTGCACGGTACCACTGGTTGTCAGCAGAGTATTTACAGCAGCAGCGAAGACCTAGATAATCAAGAACGGTTCAATTTGGTTAAAACATAAACTTGGAAATATTGGTAAGGATACTAGTATGAAGTAAAGAATCTAGGAGCAATATGGAAGATGCCTTCTGTCCTCCATTCTGCAGGGAGTCTGGAAGGGTCTTGATGACTGCACAGTACCACTGATTGTCCACAGAGAACTTACAGCAGATGCTGAGCCCTAGCAGAACATGGTGATTGGATTTGGTTAGAAATAAAAAGATATTTGTCAGGATGCGAGTGTGTAATACTAGTTATGGGGACAATATGAAACAGTGTTCTGTCCACCGTTTGGCCCCGAGTCTGAGAGGGTCTTGACAATTGCACGGTGCCATTGGACGTCAACAGAGAATTTACAGCAGCGAAAACCTGTAAGAACAAGATGGCATGGTTTGATTCAAAGTGAAGAATCATCCAAAAATATTTTGCACTACATATTTGCTGCTGCATGCTGGTACATGATATTCAAGATATCTACTTGAAATTGCACTTCTGTAAAAAGATACTGAAAGATAAAATACAGAAATAATTCACTGCCCTTGAAATATATAATGCAAATTTGAGAGCATTAAAGATAAAGTTGAGTTCAGGTCATGAGATTGAATTGTGAAAGAAACTGTCTCAAAGCAATTGGGAAAGGTTGATTATATAGCAAATAAGAATTGGTGTATGCTGTAAGGTTTTGGAATCACCAAAATGATAAGAAATTGACTCAATCCTGCTGAGAATCACATGCACTGCACACAGAAATATGTATATGGGACTACACACAGATGTTTGGCCCGAACATTTCAGCTGTTTCTTGTCATATTTTGAATGTGAGAGCATTTGTAGAGCAATCTTTTTCAGGGGAAATATCTACTATGATAATCTTCCAAACTAACTAAGAATGAGAAAGCTCACAAATTATTTTTTACTTTTTCCAGAACTCAAGCTTCTGTTTAAACCATTTGCCTGTCCCACCACTGATCAACATTAATTGCAATGTGACACATATTCCTACTTGGCAGTTTTCATACACGTTCCCATCTTGAATAAAACATGAAAACATTTTCATAACTACAACCCAAAACATGCTACATGTATTTAATGTTTCTTTCTTAAAGCCATGCTAGATTCTGACATAACCATATTCATTTATAAAAGAATACAAAAGAGGGATACAGGAAGAACTATAATTCAAAAAGAATCATTCAGAAGAGCATAATTTTTTCCTTGAATACCAAGGACAAAATAGTGGATCTTTCGAAGCGTGGATAAGGCTTACCGACAACCAGAGGGTCAGGTACTCTTTTCTTCTTGTCCTCGCTTTCACACAGCTTGTAGAGTGTCTTCATCATCTTCGCCAGGCGATGGCGGTCTGCTTTCCGCTGGATGAAGAAACGAGCTGGCGACCGGATGTGGACCACGTAGACCAGATTTTGAGCTGCTGCTATATAGAGGTAGTAGAAGCATTGTTTTTATCACATATATTTTACACAGAAGTCAAATTATTTATAAGATATAAGAGGGTCAAGGAAAGAAAATGAAATCTACATGTACCTCCCACCTCCATATTTATCTTAATGCACAATTTTAGTGAAATTTTTCTGCCTGAAGCTCTCATGACTATAATAGTTTCAAGTCTCGGGCATTTTTGAAAGTGAATATAACATTTCTATTGTGTCCTATTACCATGCAGTGTCAAAAGATTTACCCAATATGCATTTCATGGAGACAATTTATCACACATGAACACATCAATAACTTCAAGGGATAATTCCAAACCTCTGAAATACACAAACATGACATGCATTGATCAAATCACCAAATGATACACGTATATTGTCTTTTAGACCACCAACTAGAAATGGCTACTCACATACATGTAATGAACATATGAAGCTGCTCTATTTACAAGCTTGTTTCATTTTTTTATTCTATTTTTTTTTCCTCTATGTTCTGTACTACTGTAAATGCAGAAATATTTGTGATACATTAATTTTTGCGGATTTCGCGCTATTTTCGGCAAGCGCGAATTCTAGAACTCACAAAAATATTAGCCTGATTTCCAATGCGGGTTGAATTGCGCGCTTCAGCTCATTAATATGTGTGTGTGTCCAATTCATTTTTGAGCGCATGCCATATGCATTCGAATGGACTGCGTGTGTGTAAATTTATAAATGGAGTGGGTGTACATACGAGCGTGTAATTGTGCAACACGAATTTAGGAACCCGCGAATATGTTTTGGGGTCGCTCAGCGCAAAAAATTTAATCGCGCAAAAATAACAGTATTTACAGTAGTTAGGATATCAGACGACTACATAACTTTATTCATACTCACATGAAGAAAATGAAGCCAATATCTGTGATGCAGCCTGTGATGACGTCTTCCTGGGGGCCGTAGGTTGCTGCTGTTGTTGGCCCTGTTTCTTTCCTGTTGTCTGCTGTTGCTGAGCCTGTGACTGGGTTCCATTCTGAGTTGATAGATGGTTCTTAGGGTTGGGTCTCTTCTTCTGATCTCCTCTACCCTTACCCCTCGGACCTGTAACAGATGAAAGAAGGAAATTGTTGCTGTTTTTGTTGCTGTTGCTTTTTTGTCAGTCCCATGTGTTAAAAATCATGTCATCCCTAGAGAAGATTATTGCAACCATGATTTTTTGTTTTGGCTGTTGCTGAGCCTGTGACTGGGTTCCATTCTGAGTTGATACATGGTCCTTAGGGTTGGGAAACTCCTTCTGACCTCCTTTACCCTCATCACTTGGACCTTCAAAAGATAGAAGAGGGAAATTCTATTGTCAGTCCCAATTATCGAAAACTATGTCATGTTTACTGTAACCATAATTTTGCACATGGTTATTGTTGTGGCTGCTGCTAAGCCTGAGACTGGGTTCCATGCTGAGTTATTAAATGGTTCTTATGGTTGAGACTCTTTTTCTGATATCCCCTACCCTTACCACTTGGACCTGCAAAACATATAAGGGGCAATTTAATTTTAGTCTCATGTGCTGAAACTCACGTCATTAATAGAAATGTTAAATGTAATCATGTTTGAACATGGTTTTTGTCATGGCAGCTGGTAAACCTGAGATGAGATTACATTCTGAGATGAAGATACATTGCTCATATTGTTGGGAGTCTTTTGATCTCCCCTACCCTTATCACTTGGACCTGCTTAAGATAGAAGGGAGAAATTGTTTGTCAGTCCCATGTGTTGAAAATCTCATCATCATGATCAGGTTTGTTTACTGAAACCATAAGTTTGCAAATGGATTATGTCATGGCAGCTACTGAGCCTGTGACTGGGTTCCATTCGGAGTTGACACATGGTTCTTAGGGTTGAATTTCTGATCTCCCCTACCCTTACCACTTGGACCTGCAAAAGATGGAAGAGGGCAACTTTTACTTTTGCTATTATCCATCTTGTGTGTTGAAAATCATGTCATCAGTAGAAATATGTTTATTTTTTCAAAGGTTTTCGATAGAAAGAGTGGAATTTTCATTCAACAATTCCCTTATGTTTTTGTTTCTTCCAAACTCCTTTGAAATTTCCAAAGTTCTCTTAATGATTTCTAGAATTAAATTTGCTCTCTGTTAATACTCTGTAGTTTTTTCATTGATACCATCATCATAAAACGGTTCACTACATCCATGGCTTTGTCAATGGTTTTGTTCTAGATGTTCATTAAAAAAAAACTTTTCAATTTATACTTGATACAAAAACTTCTACTTTTACGGATAATTCTTCCAACACTTTCTGCTCTGTAAAAGGTATTAAAATACTGCATATGACATATATATTGCAGGGGTTTTATTTTTGCGAATTTAGTGAATCATGCGTGGGACACAAATTTAACAACAAACTAAAATATTGACAACATAAGTTAGTCAGTTGAATTTGTTGTCTCCTGGTCAGAAATTCACCACTTAGCTTTGCAAGAGTACATCGTTATTGCTTTTTGTAGATCTGAGAATTTCCAGTTTGTGAATTCAACCACTCGCAAAAGAAGGCTGGCCAGTCCGATTCGCGAAAAATTTATGGCATATACAGAAGTATGAGGAGGGGATACAAATATTTCTCGGCATATCCAAATATTTTAAAGGCAGATGAGCACTTACTTTTTAATTCACTTTTACCAGCAGCAGTTATTGAGAAAAGCTTTGAGTTGCTAAGAATTGAGTCTGCGATGTCAGTTTGCACATAATCGTCTGGTAGTTCCTCCTGTGTCTTCAAGTCCCAGCTGAACAATGATTTCACAAGGAAAATGTATGTGAAAATTCAGAACAGAAGTAATTAAGCAGAAGTAGAAATGATCTAAAGGTAATATCAGTCATTCTAACAGAGAATGAAAGTAATTTTAATAATTATGTATTTTAAAAAATATTTTAAATATGAAGCAACTTGTCTTTCTTTGTATTCTGCATCTAACTGCAAGGGACTTGGACACAACAGGCATAACTGGATGCATATTTCATTTGTTTTTTTGTTTTTTATCATTTCCCCGTGTATATTTGTCTTGCTTTCCATGCTCCTTTTTCCATTATTCTTTGGAGGAATTGAATTGTAGCCTGTCAACTTAATAGACCATTTAGACAATACTTTCAAGCAGAACAAAACATGCATTTCTGAATTCTGAGCTTCTTGTATTGTAAAACCAAAAATTATTACAAGTAAGAAACTCACACAATTTTCACAACAAATTTGTGCAAGTTTCATGCCATAAAATTGCTAGATCATGCCTGTGGCAAAAATGCTAAAAAGTTTACAATTCGCAAATGTTACTGATTTTACAATACATCATGGAACCCCCCTCCCCCCCCAAAAAAAAAAAAAAATGGGTGCCTGGCATAACAGACCATCTGATATATCTACCTCAATCTGCCAAAAGTATCAATAGAACCATGCGTCATGACATGTTGTATGATCTCATTGCCACACTGGAACGCTATTGGTTCATCCTGACCCCCATCTTTGATCACATGACAGGGGAGCTCTGCGGCTGAGTTGAGGATACTGATCATCTCTGTGAGATTCGGAGCGGCGTCAGATGTGTCTTTCAGTGACATTGTTACATCTAATCACAAAGCGAAACAAAAGTGTTGCCATCAAAATGAGGAGCGTGTAACTTGAAATGCTTAAAGTGAATTGGTAACTTTGTAGAGGTTTGATAAAATCTGAGCTGCCTGGCCTTACATGCTATCAGTGTATGTAATATGGTGTGAAAATGAAGCCCAGGAAAAAAAAAAGCATTTCAAAATCATCATGTGCTTCACAAAAGTAAACATAATACAAGTGACTGGAAATGCCAGACTCATTTCCCCCACAGATTGCAGTGTTAGACTAAAGCGTACCCCTGTACGATTTTGTATATGGCAGTATTCAGTCATAGATATCTTACCAGGTAATAATAACATTGTATATTTGAAAACCTTTCTATGCATCATGGCTATGTGTTTATCCTTCTGAACATCATTATACAAGACAGATATCAAAATTCAACAATTCATTAAATCAAGCCTCCACAAAGTTAGCGATTCCCTTTAAGATAAGGGAAATACGGCAATGGTATGTATGAACATGGACATTTCTAATTTAGACAACAAAAAAAATCTTAAAAGAGAGATGAAGAGAAGGGGAAATAATTTAGGGAGATAAAGAGACAGACAAAGAGAGAGGGATAGAAAGATACAACTTAGAAAACATGGTTTAAGGTTTAGAGAAATAACAAGGAGGAGAAAGGGCAGGCGAGTAAAGAAGAGCCACAGAGAAAAGAGAGGAGTACAAGGAAGAGGGCAGTAAGTCAGAGAAAGAGCGAGTATACCCACGGCCATTGGAGAAGTTGAGTATTAAACATCAGGACAGGGTGACAGTTTGCAGAGATAAAGGCAATGAGATTTTAGATTTAATCTAAGACTCAGTGCTCTCAAAGGTTTGCATTGAAAATATTTTACAAGCCTTGATAACAAATGATTTGAATGAAACACAGAAATCATCATGAAAATAAGTTTTTGTACAATCTTGCGAACAGGAGACTGCAATTCTTTCCTGTTGAAAAATCATAATTCCATCGGCAAAATGAAGACAGTGTTTTCCAACAAAATAAAAATGTCAACATTGGTTCTGAAAAAATAAGTCTATATTTTCTTGTGTGCACTCCTAAACATTTTACATTTTTTGAGACACAAGCTGTTATCACCCCAGTGATACAAGAGGGGAGACCATCAAACAACATGCTACCCTTGATATCTCGAGCACACCACAACAATTAATGCTTTAAGGGGAATATCATCCTACCTGACATGACAGTCTCTAGTCTGCTGATGTTGTTTTTAAGGCTTCGTTCTATCTTATTAAGATGGCGAAGTCTGTCAGACTCATTGCCATTTAGCTCTTGGAGTAACATGGTTTCTCTGCAACGAACAAAAGCAGACATCTGATATTGACCCCTTCCATGCCGTGGGCGACTAATCCCGCACAAAAATACCAACGGTGTACGGTATGTATGAATTAATATGAATTATATAAAGAGCTTTCCTTTCTTTTTAAACGTTAACGTGGCATCATAAATTTTTGAAGTGAGATATCACAACTTTTGCACCAAGATGGATACTACATGTAGCTACATAAACTTGTCTCAAAAAATACAATCTCTGATCAATATTTGTAAACTTAGTGGCACTGCGAAGTTTAAAGATAAAGTTGAGTTCTGGTCATGTGATTACATTCTGGAAGCGATTGGGAAAGGTTGATGGCACATACTGTGAGGTTTTAGAATCACCAAAATAAGGAGAAATTGACTCAATCTTGTGAAAAATTGCACATGCTGCACACAGAAATAGGTACATGGGACTGCAGACACATGTGGCATGAATGTTTGGTCCAAACATTCCAGCTGTTTTGTTGTTGTATTCGAATATGAGACCTATTGAAGAGTGCTCAATCCTCTTCAGGGGACGCTTGTTCTATGATCTTCTTCCAAACTAACATAAATAGAACATGAAAGCTAACATATAATTTTTTACCATGGCCAGGGCCACGCTGCATAAAACTTACCATTAATGGCAACTTTGTACCAATGGTAATTCCCATGGAAACCTTGATTTTGATTGGCTGTTGAATGATGTTACCATGGTAGTTACCATTGATAGGAGAGTTACCATTAATGGTAAGTTTTATGTAGCGGGGCCCAGAACTCAACCTTCTCTTTAACCCAGATAGGATGTGATGGAAGTGGTATCAAATACCTTCTTTGCAGCATAGCATGTAGGTTTAAGAATCTCAGTCTAATTGCATCAGCAGCTGGGCTGGATTCTCTCTTCACCTTGGTCATTGCCTTTTCAACAACCTGGTAAGAAAAATGGAATGGAAGACTTCATGAAAGACTTTAAGCTTTCTAACACCAGACAATTCATTCTGATGAAAATTAACAACTGTGATATCACTTATAGTTTCGTTTCCTCCCTACTATTTCTATGGGCTTTTGATGTATCAGACTGGGATTTTGGTATTTTTGCTTATCAAATCATCCCTTTTTCTTTGAAATATTCTAGAGCCTTGATCTGGACCACTTTTCATTTTACCTACTGATGATCAGGTCCATAGAATCCATTAAAAAATATGTCCATGTTAACTTTTCAACATGTGTATCTCAGTTGTTACCAAATCTAATTTTGTACTTTCTGAACAACTAAAATGTGAATAAAGAGATAATGAACTAATCAAGAAATGGCCTTTTCACTTGAAGGTGTGGTGTACACGTATGAGCGTAAGTGGGTTACATCAGATTTTTGTTGATCTCATAATTGTTCAAATGGGAATAATTATCCTATAAAACCGGTTTTTCAATGATAATATTCCAAGATGTAAGAAGGTACAGAGCTCATGAAATGCATTTGGCATTACAGACTTTACAGCATCGAGAGATTTACATGTCAAGGATCAATTTCTTACCACTTTTGAGTAATACAATTTCTTGAGAACACCCTTGGCTATGTCAAATGCAGGCTTCAACAAGTCTTGCACTTCTACGTTCTGTGAAAGAAACAAAGCAACATCTTATACCAAACTTATGCTAAATATCTATTTATAAAATAGCTGCGGAGGTGCTGTACTCAACTTGCATAGTTGTGTAGGAATTGATGTACCGGTAATCAGAAATTAAGAATCATAACATACATGTAGAATCCTTACAGCGTCTGATTGGTTGCCCCTCTGCTTTATCCATCAAACTACCTTCAAATCAATTTAACCCATTGCCTATGAGAACCGGGTAGTCCCTGTATCAAGCCTATGGGAATGAGATATTTCAGTCGTCTACGAGTTAATTCCTCATTACTACAGGTACAAAGTTCATTCTCACAGAAGTCTGATCGGTCTGGTGTGGGGCCTGGTGGCCTCAGGTGCTAGAGCTCCTGTGAGTTGTGTGCTGACTGGGCTTGCCCCTTGAATTGTCAATGAACAGAGCAGCTAGAGGGCACCGGGCCTCACCAGGTGGAACTGAGAGTCGCAGTGGGTGATGCAAATGTGAATTTGTTTCAAGTTTTTAGTACTAAAAATCCAATTATAACATAAAGTTGTAGTATACCTAGATTAAAGAGAACTGTTGCTGGGCTAGCGCCATGAACGTCCTTGGACGATGTGTGCGCTCTAAGTTTTCACCATTATTATTATTATTATTAAGTAATATCCTTTATTCAGTATATCACTTAATATCATTTCTTATTAGGGTACAAGACAATTCCTATGACTGGGCAAGACGGATCATACTTTGATCCATTGTAGAGAACCTGATAAAAGTTACATGAATTTAAAGTGAGCACATATCCCAAAACCTTTGACCAAGGTGTGACATATACAAAGTATACAAAGACAATAATAAGTTTAACAGATAATCCAGTAAAGTGAAATGGTAATGATTACAATCAATCCGAAGCTCGGGGTAATCAATTCTCTTCAGCACAAGCCAATCGACATGAAGATTTTGCTTGCGACGACATATCAAGAAGGATCTCCACTGGCCAATGCTTGAGAGTTTGTGTTACATGTGCCTTGTGATTGGTCAAACTTTGTGAGATACTGGGCTCTGTATCAATAGGTAAACAGGGAAGCGTTTCATCAAGCGTTTTGTCAGTGATTTTTACCGACAAATTAGCTCTCAGCCAATCAGGTGCAAGGATTTCAGTAGCTTATAACAGTTGTCGGTAAAAATCACTGACAAAACCCTTGATGAAACACTCCCCAGATGCTACATGCACTAGGTTTTATTTATTACACCATAGGATGAGTCCATGATAGGTTCTACTGGAATTCATGCTTCTACATGTTTCACCAAAGTTGGAGAGTGCTCAATCCTCTTTAACCCTTTCAGGACAGGAATTATTTAAGGGCTAAATTGATCACATTTTGTTCTTCAAATTGGCAACAATAATATTTTTATTTTAATGCTATGTGGTTCTAATAATATGTAATGTCTTTGAAAACAACATACATGATACCCTTATCAAAAAGGTGAAAAAGTTGCCAATTTTGACAAAAAACCAATGATTTTGAACCTCTCAATGTGTTGCCAATTTAAGGATTTTAAAGCTTATTCTTGTTTTTAAAATTCCTGGCATCAAATGCAATTTGGTCATGCAACAAAAATGGACATAGTTTATGCAGAAATTTTTGCTCTTTCTACTCATGCATCTGGTATGTTTTTTAGAGCTCTGAATCAAAAGTTATTGAGCCAGACCACAAAATGTGGTCAATTGTCTCGAAAGGGTTAAAGGAGGTGTCCGCATAATATTCTCTTTTCATGATCGTTCATGTTTACTACACCAAACAGAGCATGTATTTCACACAGGACTCTCTTTTCATGCTTCTTCATGTTCACTGCATCAAGTGATGTGTCCATATGAGATTCTATTTCATGATTCATCATCATGATTATTGCACCAAACAAAGGAAGTGTACTTATGAGAATCTATTTTATGACTCTTCATGTTCACTACACCAAACAAAGGATATTTTACTTGTATGGACACGCTCTAAATAGCATAGCTTCAATCCTACATGTAACTTGACATTTCCTTCCTCATCACTTCCTGCGTAACAGTTGTGCTATGGGTATGATCTGATGTTGCTTGTGGTCTCCAGTCAATCCACAGTATGCACAGATGTTTTAAAACTCAAGAAGTTTCCTTCCCGAATCAGGAAAATAAAACGTGTATGAATGCACCCAAAGTCACGTCTTCAACCTTAAATTGGTGATTCCTTCCTCATCACTTTCCTGCCTACCTGTTTTGTTATGGGTATGATCTGATGTCCCTTGTGATCTCCAGTCAGCCCGCAGTATGCACAGATGGGCTTGTCATCGTCTTTACAATAGAATTCCCTAGGCATGTTGTCATGCTCTTCACAGCCATACACTCCTCTGTCAAAGATAGATACATGTAGATAGAGAGGAGAAGGGGCCAAGGGGAAGGGGAAGAAAGAAGATATAAGATTGGTGCACACACAATAACATGGATTACAGTACATCTCTGTCGGCATGTTATCACGTTTTCCCCATCCATTCAAAAGGTCATAATTTTGCTCCAAAATTTTATGACTTGTAAACACTGAAGCATAACAGGAGGGACTTTTACAAATTCTTACGCAATACAAAACCTACTGTGAAACTGCATAAAGGCCATGAAGGAAATCAACCTCCCAGAAAAAGTTCACTGATCAGAATACAAGAGCATTCCGCATCAGTGTAAAAAAATACTTAGTGGTCCATGCGAGCTCCTTTAGGTTTTGGCTATTGAAAAAACAAGCTTTTCCAATATTGACCTTTCTACATTTAGTGCTTTTTACCAGAGCTAATTGGAGCTTTCTAGAGAGAAATCACACTTAACGAAATGCAGTGGCCTGAAAAAATGCATATTGTTGAAATTCAGACTTTATTGCATTAAGGTAGAGACATATCATTCAGCCACAGAGTGCATAGTAATACCTATACTATCTTGATGATTCTTAACCCGTTGACAATGGGAGCCGGGTACATACAGTCCCCGTAGGAGACAGTCATATATGGGGGCCGGGTTTATACGGTTCCCAAATTATGGTCACTTTGACCCCTTTTAACGCTTTAAATACACCTTTAAACATGGATTTTCTGCACCCATTTTAATATCAGTATTAAGTTTATCAAATAAACTACACCTTCCAGTGAAATCCTGATAATCACATACCATTTCTCACTATTTTGAAGCATTTAAAAAAAATATTCCCTAACATCAATCGACAAAATTTGCGTATGCCAGTACACACGAAAGATTGTCCCTGGTTTTACAGATTTTCAGTTTCACAGATCCTCTCGGACATGCATTTATTGTATGTGCTTCATAACTACTGGGAGCAGCGCAAAGTAGCGAACGAACGCCACCGAGAAGGGGCGCGCACGGGCAGAAGCCGACGAACACCGGAAGTGAAAAACTTGAGCTTGCTTTATCTTACTTGCTACAATGTATAGAGACTGTGCTTACTATGCGTGTAAAGAAGTTGAACCTGTATCCCTATGAACTTATCCTACGCCAGTTTCCAACTAAGATTTAGGCTGTAGGCAAGTAATAGCTAACAATAAGCAATGTTTGACAATTATGGATACTGTTCTTTTCAAACTGGACAATAGGTTCGCTTAGCTTAGGAGGAACAAAGGTAACTGTAACCGCCTCGCCGAGTCTCAAAAGAAGAGGATTTTAGGATGAGTAATTCACCTTTGTAAGGTAGCGATGACTGCAAATGTACACAAAAGTTATCATTTCATCACTTCTCTTGAACCACTGCGCCACTACCCCAGTGTAACGAGATTCATCATTGTCAGCCCCGTAAAATACAATAAAGGCTCTTATTATATTATTATTTATTTATTATTGTGTTGTTGTTGTAGTAGTAGTAGTAGTAGTAGTAGTAGTAGTAGTAGTAGTAGTAGTAGTAGTAGTAGTAGTAGTAGTAGTAGTAGTAGTAGTAGTAGTAGTAGTAGTAGTAGTAGTAGTAGTAGTAGTAGTAGTAGTAGTAGTAGTAGTAGTAGTAGTAGTAGTAGTAGTAGTAGTAGTAGTAGTAGTAGTAGTAGTAGTAGTAGTAGTAGTAGTAGTAGTAGTAGTAGTAGTAGTAGTAGTAGTAGTAGTAGTAGTAGTAGTAGTTGTTGTTGTTGTTGTTGTTGTTGTTGTTGTTGTTGTTGTTGTTGTTGTTGTTGTTGTTGTTGTTGTTGTTGTTGTTGTTGTTGTTGTTGTTGTTGTTGTTGTTGTTGTTGTTGTTGTTGTTGTTGTTGTTGTTGTTGTTGTTGTTGTTGTTGTTGTTGTTGTTGTTGTTGTTGTTGTTGTTGTTGTTGTTGTTGTTGTTGTTGTTGTTATAAACTTGTATAGCTGAGGCCTATCGAAGAGGGGTGCTAAAACCGGGTGGCAACGCTTACAAGTGTTCTTTTCAAATGGGACAATAGGTCGTCTGAAAGGGAACAATGGTAACCGTAACTACCAGGTAGAGTCTCAAGGAAGGGGATCTACGGTTGAGTTCACCTTTTGTGAATAATGATCGCTGCAAATGGGCCAGTGCTGTTCTTTTGTATCTGCAGAAGAAGTATAAGCTATTCATGAATCGAATGTGGTGCACAGGTGCAGGAAACTTTTTACGAGAGAGGGAGAGATCGAGGGGGGAGGGGGTGGTTATGACAGACAAAAGAGAGAAAACAAACAGAAAGGAATAATGAAGGTCTCCTTTCTCCACACCTCATTTCAATGCCACCCACTGTATTCTTATATTTGTTTGAGATCGTTTTTATCACTGTTTTGTAAAATAAGTTGTCAAACAAATTATTATTCAGACAAACATGGAAATATAGAAGGTGCCCAATCATGGAATAATTTCCTTGCTTTTGATTAAGCTTTCAAGAGTTTCATGGTTTGGAATAATCAGGGGAATCGTAATTTGTTGTGAAAGGTGATCAGTGGCAAAAAGGAAAAAAAAAAAAAAAAAATTAAATATATATATAATCCGTCTGGCCGAGGTCAATTAAGATGACAATGTTACTATATACTAAATAGCACCAATCGAAAGAAAAATGACGTGACTCTTTCAGGATAGAGAAGATAAATATCAACCGCATTTAACTATATTTAATTGCTGATATTTGGATTAGCTGTGGCGCATAAAGGTAGTACATTCTAAGAACATTCTTCTCTTGATTTCATCACAAGAATAGACAAATATACATAGGGCTTCATGACAGCGCTCGCAAAGGAAGGTTGTTCACTCGACGAAGAGCATGAATTAAATGCCGATGCACATGCGCGAAATCGTGACCAGCGTACGGACACGCTTAACGCTTGAATGATCAAGCTGCTCGCACGCGCGGGTACAACAATGCTTCCGCTCTCTGTAAATTAATCTCGTTTCAGGAGAGTGTTATAAGCTCAACAATGCCGTCGTCAACGGGTTACTATCAACAAAACTGTCATTACCAATGTCAAATTACAACCTTTTTAATTCACCACTAATCACCTACAATTTCGCAGTTGCGTTCCGGACGCGTCCTTTTGTACCACTTTGTTTCGCTACCTCCATAGCTGCCAACATTTTGAAATTTTAATTAGTAACAAAAGCATCATTTTGGATTTTTTTATTCGTAACAAAAGAAAACGCAAACATATGCGCGGTGCCGCAACGCGGCATGGCATAAACACAGGCTTACATGTACCTGCCTTTCCTGACACTATAAATAATTATAGAAAATTAACCCCCTGAGAACCATGGCCGCACCAACCATCAACAAAGTAAAAAAAAAAAGAAAAAAGAAAAACAGGGGGTTGGGGGCTCTTTTCTGATAAAAATAAATGTGGGTGTGGGTGTGGGTGTGAGGGTGGGTGGAGGCTTGGATGTGCATGTGTGTTCATTTAACCCTTTCGTGACATCACTCCACATTTTGTGGTTTGGCTCAATAACTTTTGATTCAGAGCTCTAAAAAATATACCAGATGCATGAGTAGAAAAATCAAAAATTTCTGCACACACTGTGTCCATTTTCGTTGCATGACCATATTGCTTTTGAAGTCAGGAATTTTGAAAAGGATAATAGGCTTCAAAATCCTTAAATTGGCAACACATTAAGAGGTTAATAATCACTGTTTTTCAATCAAAATTGGCAAATTTTTTTAACTTTTCGACAAAGTTCCTTACCATGTATATTGTTTTCAAAGACATTACATTTTATTCGAACCTTGTAGCACTAAATGAAAAATATTATTGTTGCCAATTTGAAGAAGAAAATGTGATCAAATTAGCCCTGAAAAAATTCCTGTCCTGAAAGGGTTAAAGAGGCTAAATTTGCTTTCTAGTCCATTCACAGCCAAACAGTACTAATATAGTACACCATCACACCACATGTGTTACAGGTTCTCATACCCTAACAAAAAAAAAGTGTTTTGAAAACGCAGAAGTGCATAAAATTTACGTTTTATTTTAGGGGAGTCTAAATTTGATAAGAATGTGTCAGTCATCTAATGAAGTATATGGTGAGATGAATTTATCATCAAATATTAACTGTACTTGTCAAAAAAATGATGATAGGTAAACTGTTTCAAAGATTGAAAACTCTTGAAATTTGTAGCTCAGTGAGGCAGTTACTGCTTAACACCTACCCCCGAAGTTCAGGCAGCGATTCCAGTAGGATACCGCTCTTACTACCGGAGCATTTACTGATGGATTTCTGGCTGAATAGAGTAGAATTTAACTAAATACGGAGAAAATCGGGGCAAACGAAGTCTACCAGTATAGTCAAGGATTGTAATTCCGAACAGATTGTATTACTGAACGTGTACAGTTAAGCGCCTAAAATGGGTTTTCATACGCGTGGGATTACGCGTATGAAAACCCCACTATTGAAACAAAGGTTGTGTCTTTTTCCTATAGGTTTCACATGTTCGGAAATACAGTACCTTTTTCAAGGGACCAAAACGCCGCGTCGTTGAGAAGGGGTTCACTCGGAAGGGAATATCGTATTAAATCTACGTTGTCTTTTTAAAATTCCATCAACTTCTTTTTACGTAGGACTTTGAGCATTCATTATGTAAGTTTGACAGATATTCGTTTGATATTTTATTTGCTATCGTTGATTTTCTGAAAAGTGTTCGGACACTGGATCCACCACCATATAGTTTCTAACATTTTTTATTCTAATCAATGGCACTTTCAAACCTTGAAATTGATGAGTTAGCTCGGCATGCTCGGGGAAACAGTGAGTCATTCACAGTCCAACTCAAGTTTATACATGTTGGACTCTGTGTGTTAAGCGAATGGTCGGTATTCAATACACTATTCAATGCAAACTAGCGAACGCGCATACGGCCGGTTCATTGCGCACAGTTTACAGACCATCATTTCAGCTGCAACTGCTGCGCATTTCCCACTCAGTTGGGCTTTCGATCAAAATTAGCCAAAATTCGTAAAATAGTCAGAAAATTCGTAATTTCGTAAAGAGGTTGAAAATTCGTAACAATTACAATTTGGCAGCTATGTACCTCCCTTCCTCCTGTGCACCTTTTTTTTTTCCCCTGTCACACATAGATGCATAATGGCAGATCATGCTTGACTACAGCAACTGAAAAATCATTATTGTCTGAGGGTGGTAATTATCTAAGTAAAGGAGCTTACATCTGTAGTTGGATCCTGTGATGTGGGCTCTTGCTCTTGGAGTTGTTCCTGTGCAGCTCGCTCCAGCATTTCTCACAGAGCTCCTCGTCGCACTGCTCACATCTGCAGGAGGCTGTCTCCTGGCTGCATTCATCACACAGAGCTCGACCACCTGGAGACACCACAGTTAAGGATAACAAGGAGAATGATTATACAAAGAAAAGAGGGGGGAAAATAGTGAGAAGCAAAGGTAACAAGAAGAAAAGAGGAAAGAATAATAGCGAGAAGCAAAAGTAACAAGAAGAAAAGAGGAAAGAATAATACTGAGAAGCAAAATTTTATGTAACAAGAAGAACAGAGGAAAGAATAATAGTGAGAAGCAAAGGTAACAAAAAGAAAAGAGGAAAGAATAATAGTGAGAAGCAAACGTAACAAGAAGAAAAGAGGAAAGAATAATAGTGAGAAGCAAACGTAACAAGAAGAAAAGAGGAAAGAATAATAATGAGAAGCAAAGGTAACAAGAAGAAAAGAGGAAAGAATAATAGTGAGGAGCAAAGGTAACAAGAAGAAAAGAGGAAAGAATAATAGTGAGAAGCAAAGGTAACAAGAAGAAAAGAGGAAAGAATAATAGTGAGAAGCAAAGGTAACAAGAAGAAAAGAGGAAAGAATAATAATGAGAAGCAAAGGTAACAAGAAGAAAAGAGGAAAGAATAATAGTGAGGAGCAAAGGTAACAAGAAGAAAAGAGGAAAGAATAATAGTGAGAAGCAAAGGTAACAAGAAGAAAAGAGGAAAGAATAATAGTGAGAAGCAAAGGTAACAGGAAGAAAAGAGGAAAGAATAATAATGAGAAGCAAAGGTAACAAGAAGAAAAGAGGAAAGAATAATAGTGAGGAGCAAAGGTAACAAGAAGAAAAGAGGAAAGAATAATAATGAGAAGCAAAGGTAACAGGAAGAAAAGAGGAAAGAATAATAATGAGAAGCAAAGGTAACAAGAAGAAAAGAGGAAAGAATAATAGTGAGGAGCAAAGGTAACAAGAAGAAAAGAGGAAAGAATAATAATGAGAAGCAAAGGTAACAGGAAGAAAAGAGGAAAGAATAATAATGAGAAGCAAAGGTAACAAGAAGAAAAGAGGAAAGAATAATAGTGAGGAGCAAAGGTAACAAGAAGAAAAGAGGAAAGAATAATAATGAGAAGCAAAGGTAACAGGAAGAAAAGAGGAAAGAATAATAGTGAGAAGCAAAGGTAACAGGAAGAAAAGAGGAAAGAATAATAATGAGAAGCAAAGGTAACAAGAAGAAAAGAGGAAAGAATAATAGTGAGGAGCAAAGGTAACAAGAAGAACAAGAAGAAAAGAGGAAAGAATAATAATGAGAAGCAAAGGTAACAAGAAGAAAAGAGGAAAGAATAATAATGAGAAGCAAAGGTAACAAGAAGAAAAGAGGAAAGAATAATAGTGAGGAGCAAAGGTAACAAGAAGAAAAGAGGAAAGAATAATAATGAGAAGCAAAGGTAACAAGAAGAAAAGAGGAAAGAATAATAATGAGAAGCAAAGGTAACAAGAAGAAAAGAGGAAAGAATAATAGTGAGAAGCAAAGGTAACAAGAAGAAAAGAGGAAAGAATAATAGTGAGAAGCAAAAGTAACAGGAAGAAAAAATTATTACAAGAAAAAGGATAAAAAAGAAAGGACATCAAGAAGAAAAGGTAATGATAAGAAAAGATAACAAGTAGAAGGATAACAAGAAGAAAAAAAGAATAGCAAGGAAAAGAATCGATAATAAGATTAAAGGAAAAGAACAAGGCAAAATAGGATGAGGAAAAAATCAAGAGGACAAGAACACAAGAAAAGCAGTTACAATTACAATAAATGTAGACCCTCTCAGGCTTAATGTTTATATACCTTTGAGTGCTTTTCCCTTGTATTCATCTCTGTCTTGCCTTGTCTGGAATTCCACCTTGTGGGCACTAGAAATGTCGACAAAACAAAAAACAAAAAAATAGAGAGAAAGAAAGGAAGTTACTAACAAATGCTCTAAATACCATTACATGGTATTAACAAAACAATCAAAATATTATTATCTATGGAAAAATGCTACATCAACTTGTATTGTCTTGTTCTATATCTATACTCGTCTTTGAATTCGGTATAAAATTTAAATAACTAACAAAAAATCAATAGAAAGTTACTTTAGAAAAAGAAAAAAAAAATTAAATTTGATATTCATGTCACTTTTTGTTTGTTGATATGATACTAAAGATACATGTACTTCATAGTAACATGTTTATGATTTCATTTGTTTGTTGTCAAATTCAAAGACACAATGAAAAGCTATTTGCATGGCTGCTTGGGGGTTAGACTGTTGATAAATCAATATAAATCAATGCAAATCAATGCAATAAGAGGGGTACTACTATTCAACCATGTCTTCTTACAAACGTACACCCCCAACCATCAAGAGGTAATAAGAGTTTATATTTTAATTTTTATTTTGTACAAGGAATTGAATGCATACTCACAAGAAATCTGGTGTTTTGTTGCTGTATGTCCAAGCTGCTAGGCCCAATGCATAGAAATCAGGAGGGAGTTCTTTGAAGCTAACCTCACCTTCTGGTAATGGAGTAGAGACCTACAGACAGAACAGACAATGCAGTCATAATGTAAAAGACCAATATGGAGTTAACACAAGTGACAATTGACCCAAATAACCATGGCAGCATCTCAAAAACAATAATTTATCAATTGTTATAAAATTATAAATCTGTCAAGAGTATTTTTTTTTTTTGCTAATGAATACTTCCAAATGCAAAACTCCTTTTGTCCTCCCAAGCCATCCCCCTACCCCCCCCCCCCCCTCCCAACCACAGATACACACATGTATGTACTACATGTACAAGAACAGTTCACTAGATTCAGACTGTACAAGAGATGACTTTAAAAGTTGGATTTAAGCATCTTGACCATTAAAGAAAACTCTTCATGCTCACCTTACACTGTGGACAGACCAGTTCATGCTTGAGATATTTGTAGATCTTGGCCAGACATGCCTGACAGAATGTATGTCCACACTTTAGGATCAGTGGCTGGTGAGCCCCGCCTGTAAAGAGATTGAACACGGCAGAAATGGGGATAAACTGAAATGAAAATAAGCCATCCCGAATTTCAATTGTCATTTTGTCTTCAGCGTGCAAAACTGAGAATAGGATAGCTGTTGCGTTGGTTTTGTTACTCAGGGATATTGTAACAGAGAACAAGGGCCTAATGAGTAGATACAGCAGTCTATATAATTCAAATAAAATAGTCTGCAGTAACAATTTTGCTTTCACTTCAGCCTTTTCTCAGGAAAAATAAAATCATCTTTTTGCCCATACATGAAAGTTGCAGCGAGGCATAGGCCAAGCCTCACTTAATGTTAAAGCTTAAAGCTGCTCGGGCGTGATGTAAAGATGGCGCTTCACGCAACGCTAGCGAAAATCCCACTGGGTAGTGCCATGACAGTTCACCAGTCTAGACTGAATCCGCAAAAAGATGACGAAGTCGCTATCCCGATCTGCTGAACTAAACATAAATGACGTCATTTGTACGTTCCGCCCTGGCCCAGGTTTTCGACGCATGATTTCTCCCAGCCAATGCGTTACATTTATGCACAGGCCGTATTTGTACGTACTGCACCCGTATACCATGAACCGGCCCAGCCCCGGGAACTCAGCTCAGCTCAGCTCAGCGAATGTTCGTTTACATCCGCCCGCGATCTTGTTGGTTCTTTATCGAATGATTTCTACAAAATCCATCTAAAGTCTAGTGAAAATGGACGAAGAGGAAGGTGGAAGGGATGCGTCCTGCCAAAACTGTAGATCTAGATAAAATCTTTTTTGGTATCGCGATTGCTTATTTTTCAGGTCGAATATGACCAGAACCACCTTAGGCTATTAGCAAACACCGAGGGTGGTTTGCAAGGTTCACCATGCGTGGGATTGGGAATGGGTAATCAAATATGAGGCAGAGACTAGTAGATCTATTTCTGTGTTTACACCTGCCTCCAAACTCCATAATGGCATGGGCTGTACAGCTCCGTGGCCAGTACCAGATTGATAAGCCACAGAGCTCCTAATCGTATAGCTACAAAGCTCGTACAGCTAATGTAGTCCGGATTAACAACCTGTCTGGAATTACAGTTGAAGAGTCCCAGAAATCTGCAATAACCTCGCATAAGTGTGAGTGGGCACGGTGGGTAATCAGTATAGTCAAGGATTGTAATTCCGAACAGATTGTATTACCGAACGTGTACAGTTAAGCGCCTAAAATGGGTTTTCATACGCGTGGGATTACGCGTATGAAAACCACACTATTGAAACAAAGGTTGTGTCTTTTTCCCATAGGTTTCACACGTTCAGAAATACAGTACCTTTTTCAAGGGACCAAAACACCACGTCGTTGGGAAGGGGTTCACTCGGAAGGGAATATCGTATTAAATCTACGTTGTCTTTTTAAAATTCCATCAACTTCTTTTTCTGTAGGACTTTGAGCATTCATTATGTAAGTTTGACAGATATTCGTTGGATATTTAATTTTCTGTCGTTGATTTTCTGAAAAGTGTTCGGACACTGGATCAACCACCATACAGTAATCTATCAAATTTAAGAAAATTAATCTTGCTTAGAGCAAGTTTGGTGTCTGTTTTTTACTAGTACTGCAACAGTGAATGATTGACTCAGTCCCACATAGGCATTTGACACAGTCCTACAATAGGCATAGGCATGGGCCTAAGACTAGAGTATGAGAACCTCAAAACGAAAGTCTAACCTAAGGCTAAGTAAATTTACCTTGCACATGGGGCCGCCCCGCATAGTCACGGCGGCAATGAGGACAGCGTGGTGGAGTTCGATACATTGTCAGTAGGGGAGCTGAGCCTGAGCAGAGTTGAGAAAATTTGCAGGTTCGTGCTTATAAGCTGAGCAGGTTTTGATCAGTTTGTAGGCTCTCACGACCAGGCTTTTCATTTGCGAAAGTAATGATTAGCACCATTGGAAAGAGCACAAAAAGTTATATTTGGTAACAAGATAAGAAAAAAATTCATCGTCTAACATTTTCTTAAACACAAATAATTACAACTACGATAATCGATTGTGAAATGACGTCATACAAAAATCAGCTGTTCGAACGGTATATATATACGGGGCGGGGTGCGGTGGGCCGGGGCGTGCACAAGCTGGGTCTAGCTTCATCGTGCTTATAAACAGGTTGACTAGTGTATCCAGGGACTTTCTATTTGAGCAAGGCCAAGGGTTGGGGTTGAATTTGTTTTAATTGGGTGTTTTGGTCTAATCTGTATCCATTGGCCTATAATTTTTACTCCCCAAGGAGTTTGCTATCAAACTCTGTTGTGTTAGCATCTGAGTGTGTTGGTTGCGGGTGTGGATTATGGTTGTGGTATACTGATGTCATTTGCATACATGGCCTGGTGCAGAGTATCGTATCCGGACACCTACCCCCTGGACAAACACCCCCCCCCCCCGGGTAACCACCCCTAGGATAACCACCCTCTAGGACAACTACCCCCTAGGGCAACCACCTTCTAGGACGACTACCCGGCCCCCGGGACAATTACCCTCTAGGATGATTACCCCCCGACTAACTACCCCCTAGGGTAACCACCCTCTAGGACAACTACCCCCCGGACAACTACCCCCCAGACAACTACCCCCTAGGACAACCACCCCCCAGACAACTACCCCCTAGGACAACCACCCTCTAGGACAACTACCCCCTGGACTACTACCCCCAGACAACTACCCCCCGTACAACTACCCGCGGACAGCTACCCCCCAGACAGCTACCAATCGGACAACTAACCCCCGGACAGCTACCCCCCCCCCCCCCAGACAGCTACCAATCGTACAACTACCCCCCGGACAACTACACCCAGACAATATACCCTCTAGGACAACCACCCTCTGGGACAACTACCCCTCGGACAACTACCCCCTGGACAACTACCCCCTAGGGCAACCACCCTCTAGGACAACTAACTACCCCCCCCCCGGATAACTACCCCCAGGACAACCACCCTCTAGGAAAAGTACCCCAAATTGGACTTAACATCACATTGAACAAGATTGTGCTCGTTCGCTACGCTCGCTCGCCAAAATAGAATTAATATGGCCTTTAGCAAAATTTCTGCCCCGACCTGCTACAATAAAACCCAGATAATTTACCAAATTTTATTAAAAGAGAAGTGTTTGTTTTCGCCCATGCTTGCTCGCTTAATTGTTCCCACTCTAACTTCCAACAATAAAACCTAGTTTATCACATTAAAAAAAAAAAAAAAAAAACTAGTTTATGTATACTAACTATCATTAAAAAAAAAAAACATTTTTTTTGCTTTGTTTTGTTTTTGTTGGGGGGGGGGGGGGGTGCTCGCTCGCTACGCTCGCTGGCCGAAATGGCAGTACCACTAAAAGCACATTGAATACGATTGAATACTCGTACTCTTAATTGTAAAATATTGCCTTAGATTTCTTCAATGCATGAAGGCAGGTATTCCCACGTGCATTATCAACTCTCTATTGGACGTTTTGCATGGTCAGCAATTAAGGGGGAGGGGACGGGAAGGAAAACAAATATTCCAACTGTTCGTTACCACCCCCCCCCCCCTCTCCCTCACGCACTCTACAATTATGCAACTCGTTACAAAGCTACCACCCAATCGAGTATTAAAGTAAACTAGCATTGTGGTTGGTCGATTTAAAAAATAGTATGGGGTATACAATCATGTTAAGATGGATGTGAAAGCAACCCAGATCACAATGTTCTGAAATTTATGCCTTTCCACCATCAAGAAATTTTTGAATACTAGCATAACGACTTCTAAAACATTTATTCCATCAAAAACGCTAACATAATCACGGAGAGAATAATCAGATCTTCACACTTTTGAGACACTTAAGATTATTATGAAACAACACAATTTTGACACGCTCATTTCATTGGCATTTGGGGCAGGGGGCACTGTGCCCCCTATTTCTGGAAGAAAAAAAATTGGGCAAAGTTCTGGCAAATTTCGGCAAAAATTTCAATAAATTTGGGCAAAATTCAAAAAAATCCTTTATCAAAATACCAGACACTAAGAAAAAATTGGGAAAATTAATTGAAAAAGAAAGAAAATCATGTTAACACACTACATGATTTCCCGGAATTAATGCTTTTTTGTATGTTTCACTTTCTGTGTATTATTTCAGTAACTATTATTATTAAGAGGAATCAAAAGACATATTTGTTGGTATTGTAATAATCTTGGACAGCTCTAAAGCTCATACAGCAGTTCTAATTGATTATGCGCTATACAAGTGACAGTTATAATTATCATTTGGGGCCATAGATTCTGTCTGAATTTTACTCGCAGACCGTTGTAGATTGTTATTTTAAGTTCGCCTTTTTAGTAGGAAACACGGCTAGATATTGGATTTATCATTCGTGAAAATGCTTAAGCCTACCTGTACTCAATCAAACCCTTGGTTGTAACTCCCAAATATCCAGAAGATCTTACTGTGGGAGAGCAACCTTTTATACCCTTCCCAGTTGGTATTTAATATTGAATATATCATAGAAATTCTCAGAACGTTACCTTTGAGAAAAAAAAATCACAGAATTTTCCGCCCAAATTTGATGGAAAAATTTAACAGTACAATGCACCATCAAACACCGAGTTTAAACACCCGACTTTTAAAACAAAAATGTAATACCAGGGGAAATCTCCCCCCCCCCCCCCTGTGCTCATGGGTATAGACATATTTAACTCACGTGGTGAGGTGAATTTTAACATTATAATGCACCAAAATCTTTCTGTTTATAACCAGATTTCCAAAAAGTTCTTACCGTGGGAGGTAGATACCCCCTCCTCTGGATACTCATTATATACTCACTGATTGTTGGTCACCCCCCCCCCCCCCCCACGTTCTCCCTTGGCCGAAAAATCAGTTTAAATGCCATCGAGTACCTGGGAGTTGTGATTGTGGGGGGGGGGGGGGGGGGGATAGTTGACCTACATGCCATGGGTGAGAGTATGTTGGTTGTTGTCCGATTAATAATTACCCTAAGTCGTTAATGTCCGGGGGTAGTTATTTGGATGGTAGTTACCTTAGGTGGTATTTGTCAAGAAGATGTCCTAAAAAGTGGTTGCCCTAAAGGGTAGTTGTCTGGGGTAGTTGTCCAGGGGTACTTGTCCTAGAGGGTGGTTGCCCTAGGGGGTAGTTGTCTGGGGGGTAGTTGTCCGGGGGTAGTTGTCCGGGGGTAGTTGTCCGGGGGTTATTGTCCTAGAGGGTAGTTGTCCGGGGGTAGTTTATCCGGGGGGTGGTTGTCCTAGAGGGTGGTTGTCCTAGGGGGTAGTTGTCTGGGGGGGGGTAGTTGTCCGGGGGGGGTAGTTGTCCTAGAGGGTGGTTGTCCTGGGGGTAGTTGTCTGGGGGTAGTTGTCCGGGGGTAGTTGTCCTAGGGGGTGGTTGTCCTAGGGGGTAGTTAGTCGGGGGGTAATCATCCTAGAGGGTAATTGTCCCGGGGGTAGTCGTCCTAGAGGGTGGTTGCCCTAGGGGGTAGTTGTCCTAGGGGGTAGTTGTCCTAGAGGGTGGTTATCCTAGGGGTGGTTATCCGGGGGTGGTTGTCCAGGGGGTAGGTGTCCTAGAACCGCAGAGTATAGTAGACCAACATGTCTGTCCAGGGAAATGTAGTAGTTACATTTCCCAGGCCTGTTAATCTGATATGCATCTCAGAAGGAGACGGTCAGACATACATGTACATTTAGATGCTTTTTCCTGTGCGCACTAAAATTGATGAAAACACCAACCAGAATTATCTTGCGATTTTTTTTTGCACTTGAGTTAGTTAGCTGAAAATTGTTGCACTGCATGTTCGGTGCATGCTTAGACGTTGGATAATTATCTGTTGATTCATCAAAAAATTTACTTACCGCCGCGAAAAAGAAGAAAAAAACCTGAGAAAAATTGAGACTGGATGCAAATTTCTGTATTCTCAATGTAGGGTCTATGTCCCATAGACGGAAATTCGCGTCCCGTTTCAAGTTTTCTGAGCTTTCTTCTTCCCCCCCCCCCTAAATTTTGTGATCAATCAACATATCCAACATCTAAGCATACTTTGAACGTTCAGTGCAATAATTTTTTGCTAACTAGCCAGTGTGACCAGCATTAAAAATGGAATTATGTTAGGGAGCAGCGCAAAATTCTGCTAAATAAAAAAAAAAAATCTGCCAAAAAAAGAAAAGGTTTTTAAGCATTTTGGGGGGTGTATTTACTCAAAAATTCTCTGACAAGCGGGAAAAAAAAGGTTATCAGCATTTTGGGGGTGTAGTTTTACTCCAAAATTCTCTGACAAGCAAAAAAAAAAAGGTTATCGGCATTTTGGGGGTGTATTTTTACTCCAAAATTCTCTGACAAGCAAAAAAAACCCCCCAAAACTCAGAATTATGCTAAAATTCGGCTAAATTTTGTCAAATTATGCTAAGCATAATGCTAGATGCTAAAGCGGTCAAAATTCTGCCAGAAAGCATAATTCTGCTAACTCTGGCAACGTTGTAACTAACCCGAGTGCAAGAAAAATACCAAGATAATTTTGGTTGCTGTTTCCATCAATTTAGCGCATGGGGAAAAGCATCCACGTCTTCACGTCTGACCATCTCCGTAACATCAGACATGTTGGACTGGGTGCAGAGCTGTTAAAGGGAAAGTCCACCCTGCTAACAAGTTGATTTGAATAAAAGAAGAAAAATGAGAGAAACAGATTAGTGAACAAACTCCGATAAGAAATAGAGTTATAAATTTTAGAAGTTGTAATCAATCAAATGCAGATTGGCAACTCTGTGACGTATCTTGCAAGCTCCTCTCCCATTTGTCCTGTACCCTAAAAATCATTAATTTCAATCTTTCCTCACTTATTTCTTATTGGATTTTGCTATAACTTTCACTAATCTGTTTTTCTCATTTTTCTTCTTTTATTCAAATCAACTTAATACCAGGGTAGACTTTCCCTTTATCAGTTCTTTTTATGATTGTTTATATTTTGTCTGCTCGGTGTTTGTTTGTTTTTAGTATCGGATCATCTATCCGGAAGTGTTTTTTTGTTTGTTTGTAATATGTTCATAACTTTGCTAGATGTTATTTTTGCATTTTCAATGAAAATGGTTCATAAATTTGTTTAATTTCAAATATGTCTGTCGCAGCTGATGCAGTTCCGCCTCAGAGCAACGTATCAGTCAGAGGTATGACGAAGAAGGTCATTATGTATTAATGAGAAATATTTGAGAATTAATGTGTGTATTTGATTTTCCCCTCGGCCTACATGTACTTGTGCGAAACCAAGAGATGAATAACAATAATCATAAAGTCAAATTTTTTCCAAGTTGAGTGAACTTTATGGTGTGCCATATTTATGTGATAAACGTTTTCTGACCTCATGCGAAAAAAACCCTGTGTATTATTTATTCTATTAATGAATGTCTTCATCGGGAGGCATGGTGCGAGAGTCGAATATGAGTTATGCATCCATGCAGACATTATAATGTACATGTATTTAAAGGGAAAGTCCACCCTGATAACAAGTTGGTTTTAAAAGAAGAATTAAATAATTAGATCGGTGAAGGTTTGAACAAAATCAGATATAAATTTAGAAATAAGAAAGTTAAGAATTTTTGAAGGTGTAATCAATCAAACACAAATTGGCAACTCCGTGATGTATCTTTGGAGCTCCTCTCCCATTTTCTCAGTGCAGAAAATTTCAACAATTTTCCTTATCTCAGTTTCTTCTGAAGGAATAAATTTGTTTCGTACCGGGTTTGGTGTAAAAAACATATGAGCAATGATTATATCTAAGGTGCATGCTTTAATATATTATTTAGAGAAAAAGGAAATGAATGATGTTTGGGTACAGGACAAATGGGCGAGAAGCTCACAAGATACGTGACAGAGTCTTTAATTTGTGCTCGATTAATTCCAACTTCTAAAATTCATAACTTTCTTTATATTTCTTATCGTATTTTGCTCAAACCTTCACTGATCTGTTTCTTTAATTAAAGGACAATCCATCCAACCTTGGTAATAAGTTGATTTGTATGAAAGAAGAAAAATAAGAAAAACGGGATGGTGAAAGTTTGAAAAAATCTGACAAGGAATGAGAAAGTTATGGATTAAAAAAAATGAGATCACTACATCTATGCAAATCTCAAATTGGCAATATGATGAGTCGACTGTGACATACCTGTGGACACCTCTCCAGTTTGTTGTACACAAAAAAATATTAATTTGCGGCTTTCTCCGAAGTGCCCTTGCCCTCGGGGTAGTACTCAAAATATATTGGAGATAGCACATATTGTTATAGATCCTCATGAAAGAAAAACATCCTAATAATAGTCAGGTTCACTATGTATTTTTGTTCAAAGTTTTTGGAGATTAGCAAAACTACATGTATACATTTTTGGAATCGGTAGAACATGGGGAATCCGAAAATTGATGTTGGCATTTGCACAAAACCCTGACCGAGCAGCCATTTTGGATTTTCAAAATGGCAGCCATATGTAACTAGTATTGAATACTTTTGAAGATATTTTTGTAACAGAACCTCATTCTGTCATTTTTGTGGTAGCATATTAAAGGGCATTAAATTCTCTACAACATGACACCACATTCGATGGGTTTTGTGATGATTTGTACAACAATTTGGGGCAGAAAATGTGATTTTTATCATTTAAAAAAAAAAAATGAATTGCTTTAGAATACATATTTCTCCATATTTCAAAAGTCCATTTCACTAATGACTTCCAACTTCGCAGAAAATCAACCATATATAGGGTCAATATCATATGAAAATTAGAAGTTCATTGCTTATCTAACAAAAAAGTTATAGTACTCTAAAGTTCACACTTTGATATTTTCTAAAACAGAGAAATAAAGCCAAGGGCTGCCTTCTAGTCAGGTTCACTGTATATTTTTGTTCAAAGTTTTTGGAGATTAGCAAAACTATACATTTTCGGAATCGTTAGAGCATGGATAAGCAAAATAATGATGTTGGCATTTGCACAAACACCGGCTTGGTGGCCATTTTGGATTTTCAAAATGGCCGCCATAAAATACATAATTTGCCTCATCTCAGCTTCTTTTAAAGGTATAAACGTAATGAAATGGGCCAGTCCTACTATTTATGGGTGCAGAAAACAAATGGTGACATCTAGACATCTTCTTCTACTGCTTCCTCGCATATGGAGGCCATTTTGAATTTTCAAAATGGCATACGTGTAATATATAAGTTGCCTCATCTCTGCTTCTGGTCAACCTAGGAACTTAGCAAATCCTTTTCTTGGTCGATAAAACAATTGGTGACATAATTAGACTTCTAATCTTAATACGTCATCGCACACTGCGGCCATTTTGTATTTTAAAAATGGCACACATATATATGTATGTATATATATATATATATATATATATATATATATATATATATATATGTATATATATATTCAAGTCAACCAATAGCAACTTAACAGAATATGCTAGTACTTTGTTTCCTGGGTCAGGAAAACGATTAGTGACATAATTAAACTTCCAATCTCAACGCTTCATTGGACATGGTGGCCATTTTGAATTTTCAAAGTGGCCGCCACAAATACATTTTCCCCCCTACGTCGGCTTCTTTTCAACGTAGAAACTGAATGAAATATGCTAATCCTACGTTTCTTGGGTCGAGAAAAGAATCTGTGACATTACTAGACTTCTACTCCCAACGCTTCATCGCATATGGCGGCCATTTTGGATTTTCAAATTGGCCGCCATGAAATATTATATTGCCCTATCTCTGCTTCAAGGCAGCCTAGAAACATATTGGAATATTCTAATACTATATGTTTCCAGGGTCAGAAAAAACATTGGTGACGTCATTAGAGTTCCCATCTCAACGCTTCATGTGGTTTCCATCTTGGATTTTCAAAATGACCGACATAAAATGCATATTTTGCCCTTTCTCTATGGTCAACATAAAAACTACATGAAATATGATGCTTATGTTTCCTTGATAAGGGAAATATTTGGTGCTATCACAAACTTATAATCTTGAATCTTCCTTCACTTTAAGCATTTGGGGCGCTAGGAGCCCTCAGACAAATTTCATTGCGTCTCTAAACTGAAACTATGCCACGTTCTGGCTTTTGTCCTTGAAGTCTTGCACAGAAGCCCTCAGACAAATTTCATTTCGTCTCTAAACTGAAACTGTGCCACGTTCTGGCTTTTGTCCTTGAAGTCTTGCACATATTTTGACACCAAGTTTAGAAAAATTATACAGTCATGCTATATTTGGGTTTCTAATTTTCTTCTCTTCAGGCAAGAATTTATATTTTTGTACAATTTGAATGAAAAACAGCAATTTGATTTTATTTCTTTGTAGATCATTTGTAATTGCTTCTCCTTTTATTATCCCTTTTTTTATCTGAATATTGATTCAGAAAAAAGACCCTCTAATAACAGACCTATAAAGCAAGATATATGGTTGAAAAACAATTGAATGCAAATGAGTAAAGTCACTTTTAACGACTTTTGTTTTTCAGTCTACGAACTTTCCCATCGACTATCATCACTGGTCAGCCCCCCCCCCCTCCCCCGGATAACTGCCCCTTGAATTAAATACCAAGTGCAGTTCTTTAGCTGTATTATTGTAACCTACTATATACTCAATTATACTGTATTAAACTAGAGACAGACTTCCTGTTCTAATATGTCGACCAGCATGTGTAAACTAAATAATTGTATTTTACAGTACAACAAATATTTATTACATACTTTACTTGGCCCAAAGACGTTTTAGGGCACTCCAGTTAGGCTAATCTATTACAATTGTATACATGTAGGATCACGCCATTACAGCACAGACAGCTCACAACCTTTAAAATGCTCATTTCCTGCATGTCATATTGGGTTTGTTTTTTTTTTTTTTTTTACTTTATTTACTTTCAGTTCTGCTTTTTAAGGTAAATAGTAAAAGCTTAATAACATAAATAAGGAGAAATAAAGATATACAAATAGAATATGAAATATTGCGTTTTAACCACTTTGTACAAAAACAGAGAAAAAATCTCGAAAGGTCACATTTTTTTTTGCTTTCAGTTCGTCTATTTAAAGTAAATAGTGGTAGCAAGAAATATTGTGTTAAATCACTTTTTACTCAAAACGTCACCTAAGTTTAGAAGGATCTTTCGTGGCAAAAGATTTTTGCAATGCTGAAATGAAGAAAGTCAAAATTTAGAGAGGCGTGAAATGCGCTGATTGAGACCAACCGATGAACTTTATCTCCAACTGAGCCGTGGGGGGGGGGGGGGGGGCTGACGCCTCTTGCCCGAATGTAAACTTTACTTTTAGCCCCTAGCCCTGCACCCCTCCCCACCTCGTAAGACTATGCTCGTTTTAATATTGAAAGTGCTTGGAAATGTTACAGGGGACCCAATTTTGGGGGTCAACCAGACTTGGATTGATGGTAAAACTGTTTGGTATCAATATGTCCTCCCTGTACAACTGAGGGGGGGGGGGGGGGGGGGGGGGGGGGGGGGGTGCGGGCGCAAGTTTTGAACCCCACCACCAAGTATCTAAATGTTTTAGAGTGTAAATCTTGTCTATCACGTGAATACAGGTCCCATGTTATTTCACTGATGGCCTAAATTGCTTCCTTGTACCAATAATACTTGTAGGTATTGTTTTAAGTTAAATTTTAGAGGGAAAGGGGGTGGGGGGGGGGGGAGAAGGGTAAGGCATTGGCAGATATTTTTCCAGTAACCATGAGATTTTAATGATTTGTCAAGGCTCATTGATTTTTTTACCATTATCCAATGAAAGTACTTTATGAATATTACTTTGTACCAATTTGTCTCGTTTTAAAAACAGAAAGGGGGAGGGGACGGCATAGACATGTAGGGGTGCAAGTTCTGTACCCTATAATCTAGTATATACGTGTGTTGGAGTGTGAATCGTGATTATCACTTAAAACCAAGTTTCCTCATATACATTATTGGACAGTTAGCCTTTTTATTTCTCAACACATATTATCGGTTGTTAGGCACATTTGTATCATAGCAACGGGAACTAATAAACAATTGTATATCACTAAAATATGATCGTACTGAATCATCTGACATCACACTTCCTATTAAAATATTCATCTGCATGACAATAGCATGTACTACCGAAACAATCCATTTCACGTCTCCCAATGTTACCATTGTCAGGAAGAAGGCAGCACTTAGTAACCACTTTTGTTATCGATTCTCTACTTCAGCTAATATCAAAGTGTCAACTTTAGAGCACTATAACTGTTTTGTTTTATAAGCAATGGACTTGTAATTTTTATATGATATTAACCATACATATGGGCAGTTTTCTGAAAAGTTTGAACTAATTAGTGAAAATAACTTTTGAAATAATGAGAAACACGTATTTTGAAGAAATTCATATTTGTAAAAAATTATGTAAACAATCACATTCTTGGCCAAGAATCGTATCGCAAATCATCACCAAACCCATTAAATGTGGTATCATGTTGTAGAAAATTTAATGCCCTTTAATATGATGATACATACATGGTAAGATGTAGCTCTGTTACAAAAATATCTTCTAATTTGTTCAATACGAGTTACACATAGCGGCCATTTTGAAAATCCAAAATGGCCGCTATGCCGGTGATTTGTGCAAATGCCAACATCAATTTTTGAATTTCCCATGTTCTAACGATTATAAAAATGTATAGTTTTGCTAATCTCCAAAATTTTTGAACGAAAGCCCATTTTCTTACATAGTGAACCAGACTATAAGTACACTGGGGGGAAAATGACATTTTAGTCATTTTGTGTACTTGGTTGGAGCGAATGGGGGAGTTGTCCACCACTACATCACAGTGACATTACTTACTCGGCCAATTTGAAATTCTCATATTATGTATAGCTATTACACCTTTAAAAAATAATTATTTAACTTTCTTATTGCTTGTCCGAGTTCGTTCAAACTTTCACCAATCTGCTTCTCTGATTTTTCCTCTTTCTTTCAGAGCAATATGCCATTGAGGTTGGATTCCCCTTTAATTTTTCTGCTTTTAAAACCAACTTGTAATCAGGGTGGATTTTCCCTTTAAGTGAAAGAGTTGGGCGAAATGGATTAAATTATTTGGTTATACAATGTATATTAAAACATTCCCCCCCCCCCCCTGACTTAATGACCAACTTCCGATGTATCACTTCAATGAATAACTTATGTAGGTGACTCAGTGGCGCAAATCCATTTTGAAATAGGGGGGGGGGGTCACCACATGATTTAACTTTTGTACCTGTCCGAAATGCCATTTCTGACAAGCAAAAAAAAAAAAAAAAAGGTTATCACATTTTTTGGGTTTAGTTTTCCTCCGAAATTCTGTGACAAGCGGGGGGGGGGGGGGGAAGGTTATCAGATTTTGTGGGGGGAGGGGACATGTCCCCCTGTCCCCCCTGGATTTGCGCCCATGAGGTGACTTGATGAGTTTAGTTGATGTTACTAACGAAGGGAGATTAGAGATTTATCAGGAGCTCTATTATAAGTTACACTTCAAAAAAGTAAATTGCCACTTGGTCTAATGCCAACTGGTCTAGTAGCCAAATGGTCTAAAATCATTACGTCTAACAACACTTCGTCCATCACCAATATGTCTAATCAACATTTGGTCTAATAACCAAAAAAAAAATTTTCGCCAGCCCTCCAAAAGTCGCTCAGTTGGGGGGGGGGGGGGTTATGGGGTCCAGTTCCCCTCCATAATTCTCTGACAAGCAAAAAAAAAAAAAAAAAAAAAAAAGGTTTTCTGGTCGAAAAGGGGGGGGGGCACAATCGCAAATAGGAGGGGCACAATGCATTGTTTTCCCTCAAAAGGGGGGGGGGGGTACGGGCCGGGATTGCCCCCCCCCCCCCTAAATCCGCCACTGATGTGTAGTACTTTAATGAAAGCAAATTACTGGCAAAAGATAATTATTGGCCTCCCAATGTAATCCACAGTGCTGTATTATCAAAATGTTCTTTCTGATTAAAACCAAAAGCAGATAATGAAAACACAGTATACAATAGGAGCTCCGTTTCCCACGCCACGTTGGAAAAAGCGAAGCCTGGGGAGCGTTTCATGAAAGGATTTGTCGGATATTTTTTCTGACAAGTGTTATAAGCTACTGAAATCCTTGCACCTGACTGGCTGAGAGCAAATTTGTCAGTAAAAATCACTGACAAAATGCTTGATGAAACGCTCCCCTGTATACCAGGTACATGTACATGTAGTTCTAACCACACGATATCATATCAGCGGTAGTTTTTAAAAAGTCAAGTCTCTTCCATCAAAATCTAATGAAGCTTGTAGAGAGCAACGAAATATCACTTGGTTGATAAACATAACACAAGGTTAAATCAGTTTATTTCAATCATAAAATCAAGTGATAATAAGAATAAAGCAGAAGCTTTGACCCATCGGAACCCCCTTTCCTTTCTCATATTCTGTCTCAAACCTGTTGGCAAAAAGCAAAGTTAAATACTCGAAATACATCAGCGGTACAATGTATAAAAAATCATGTTCTCATCATTCATGTACTGCTTATCATTTGGTTGATAACATAAAACTAGGTAAAATCAGTTCATTTCAATCAGACATGTAAATCAAGTGATAACAAGAATAAAGCAGATGCATCGATATCATTTGCCTATACAAACGCTATCTTTTACTGCCAACATTTATTTCGTCAGAATAATTATTTTCATCATGCTGGGACAATGACCACATCTACATGTACCATTCTGCCAAATTTGAGTAAAATTTAACATGCTGTATTAGAGATATTGTGGGGACAAAAAAAGTGGGTAGAAATAAAAATGAATAAATAATGAGAAATAGTAAATAAATAAATAAACTCAGACAAAATTAGGAGGTGGACGTCACTTCAAGTACAGCCTGTCCACCTAATAAAATTATAATCATCAAACGAAATTATGAACATGCTCAAAAAATTTGAAAAGATAGGTCTACATGTAGATGATCCAATTTAAAAAAAAATAATAATACAAAGCAGACAAAATAGGTAATTAATAGGTATTAACACAGGAGGCTGGTGGTGCGCGTTACAGCTGCTCCACTAGTTTCCTTATTTCTTTGCACTGGGTTCATTTCTTGCTTATATTTTACATCATGTTTCTTGGTTTATTGTTCTGATCAGACTGGGCAAGTTTTTGCAGATATATTTTTTGGCATTTGTTAGAAAATAAGTATCTTATTTCTGACTGTGGTAAGCATTAAAGTACCATTACACTCTGTGTAGTCATTTCTGCACAGGGTCTAGTATGTATGTGCACTTAACCATGTTCATTATGTTTGAGTAACCATGTATATCACTGTGTAGCTGTAATTGAGATTGAAACCATTCTTTTGGTGTTATTTACGAACAACACACCTGATTAAGCTTTGTGTGACAATGACCTCTCAGGGCATCCCCCTTGCCATTCTATTGTTGTGTTCACTTTTGAGTGGGGGTGTGCTAGAAGGTACAGGAGTAACATGTTCTGTACTGTTTGACACACCTTCATTCACAAGTGCTCATGTAAAGTATGTTGGAAGGAAGGTATTATATAATCAGACCAGTTCCTGTACTGCTACATTCCATGTTAAGTTGATTCTATGTGGGGATGTACATCCCAACCCGGGTCCACAGAGTAACGCTTATAATTCATTGGATAAGCTTGGTGGTACTCAAAGTCAGGATATTGTAATTTCTAATAGAATTCAGTATGATGTAGAGACGCTTTTAGGTTTTAGGTCTCAAAAGTTTCAAGTGACTCCAGTAGTTTGGTTAACACTTCGCAATTTGAGTATATGTAGAGGTCGTACCAAACGGGGTCGTAAAGGTGGTCGATGTCGTCGGCGTCGTCTCCAGGAGAAGTCAAGTTCACCAGAGCATAATAACGGTCTTATAAGACTTTCCTTGTGGAATGCACGGTCTTTGAATAACAAAACACACATGTTATCAGATTTCATCATAGGTGATAACATTGACATCGCTGCAGTGACAGAGACATGGCTAATTGGAGATGACCGAGACAACTACTCCATTGCTCAGCTCACATCTGTTTTGAAAGACCACAACTGGCTTCACAAGCCCAGAATGCACCGTGTTGGCGGCGGTGTTGGGATATGCATTCGAAAGTCTCTTCGCGTCAAGGTGTATGACAATATTTCTAACTTCAGTTCTTTTGAACACTTAGATATCCTGGTAACTTCACATTACCAGGTTCCAACACGCCTTATTGTCATTTATCGTCCTCAACGCACAGCCAGGGGAGACTCAACCGAGCGGCTCTTTCTCCGTGAGTTCTCAACCTTCATGGAACAACTCATATCATCTCCTCATCAGTTATTAATAGTTGGTGACTTTAATTACCATGTTAACTCTGTCACTGATAACAACTCAAGGAATTTCTTGTCTGTGCTATCAGCATTTAACCTGCAACAGCATGTATCGTTTCCAACGCACAGAGCTGGCCATACACTTGACCTCATCATCACCAGAGCCACGGACAGTTTTGTCACTGATCTAAGCTCAACGTCTTATCTCCCATCGGATCATGTTGCTATCTCTTGCAGCTTGGACATTCGAAAGCCTCCACCATTGAAATTGGAGATAAAGACAAGGAAGGTCTACAGCATCGACATCGAAGCCTTTTCCAGTGACATCCTCAAGTCAGATCTGTACTCTTCTCCAAGCCCAGACCTGAATGAGCGAGTTGGTCAGTTTAACAAAACTCTATCCTTGCTTCTAGATAAGCATGCTCCGGAAGTCACTAGAACTGTTAGATATCGTCCAGACACACCATGGTTCACAGATGAACTTAGAGAATTGAAGCAAAAACTTCGTGCTCTCGAACGGAAAGCTTTCTCTCGGTGTGGTCTTGAAATTGATCGGCAAATTTATGTGAAAGCGTCTCATCACTATAATAATCAACTCACTTCAGCCAAACGAGTTTATCATCGTAATCAACTGAAAAATTGTTCTCCTCGAGATCTCTTCAGGAAGGTTGATCACCTGTTACGACCCCAGTTAAAAACCTTACCAAACAATATCAGTTTTGATATATCTCTACCACAGCGTTTCTTGAGATATTTTGCAGAGAAAGTTCGGTCAATCACTGATGAATTACAGTCATCAGCGGCTGATAATAGTAGGGAATTTCCTGAGAAGCTTGCAACCTCATCATTCAGCAAATTCAAATCAGTGTCTGAAGATGAGGTTGCCAAGTTCATTACTACCTCTTCTTCCACAACATGTGAACTTGACCCTGTCCCAACTTCATTTCTGAAAAAATTTCGTGAAGAATTATTATCATTTATGACACAGGTCACTAATGATTCTTTCATGACTGGTTCTTTCCCAGAAGGTTTCAAGCATGCAAATGTTATTCCTAGACTGAAGGGTTCGGCTACTGATGTTGAAGATCTGAAAAGTTATCGTCCGATTGCAAACTTGAGATATTTTGGCAAACTTTTAGAAAGAATAGCTTCATTCCAACTTCAACAGTACCTGAACACATTCAGTTTATACGCAAAGTCACAATCTGGTTACCGCTCGTTTCATAGCGTCGAAACAGCTCTTCTGCGAGTAACGGATGACATTCTTTTATCTCTAGACAAAGGAGAAGAAGTCATCCTTGTGCTGCTAGATTTTTCTTGCGCGTTTGATACTATTAAGCATGACATCTTGTTGAAACGTCTGAGACTTCGTTTTGGTATAAGTGGTCAAGCACTCGCTTGGATAGAGTCGTATCTGTTTCGGCGCACTCACACTGTTATTATTGGAAATGAGCGGTCATCCACAGAAATCATCCCTCAAGGGGTTCCTCAAGGGTCCGTATTGGGCCCAATCCTATTTACCCTCTATACCTCTCCCTTAGAAGATATTATTGATACTCACAAAATTCATAAGATGTTCTATGCAGATGACACACAACTGTACATTTCATTTAAGAGAACTGATAATATTAATGTGACTTCACAGGTATCAGAGTGTGTGCAATCAATCAAAGAGTGGTCTCAGGTAAATGGTTTAAAGCTCAATGATACAAAGACTGAGTTTCTTCATCTTTCTTCACGCCATAGGTCAAGCAACCTCATATCAACATTGAACATAAATGGTACAATTGTTCATGCAACCAGAACTTGCAGAAATTTAGGTGCTATTTTTGATGATAAGTTCACATTTGAAAATTTTGTCTCACAAAAGTGTCGCTCAGCTTCATTTGGATTATACAAAATAGGTAAAATTCGCAATTTTTTAGACAAACCAACCACTGAACGATTAATTCATGCTTTTGTTATGTGCCATTTTGATTTCTGTAATAGTTTGCTTTCTGGTCTCCCTTTTTCTCAAATTCAAAGACTACAACTCCTTCAAAATTCTGCAGCCCGACTTGTTACACGCACGAAGAAACATGAAACAATAACTCCAGTCTTAAGAGATCTACACTGGTTGCCCATCAAGTCCCGTATCCAATTTAAAATACTTATGTTAACCTACCAATGTTTACATCAGCTGGCTCCTACTTATCTCTCTGAAGTACTAACTCCATATAAACCCGATAGAATGTTACGTTCCAGTTTCAAGTCCCTGCTCTGCGTTCCACAAATAATGACAAAATCATACGGGGAAAGGTCTTTTACACATTCTGCCGCTCTTTTGTGGAACAAGTTGCCTGAATATCTGAAAAGTATAAATTCCTATGAAAACTTCATTAATTCTCTAAAGACATACCTTTTCACCACTTTATAGTTAATCAGAATCATGAACCCAGTGCATCTTTCCTTTCTTTCCTCTCCTAAAGTGCATAGAGACATGCAATTTTGCTTATGTGTAATGCGCTATATAAAAATGTTTGATTATTATTATGATAAAATGCAAACAAAATTTAAAAGAGCCATTAACAGATCTGCACCATGCATGCAAAGGACATCTTGTACCACAACCATAATCCATGCCCGCAACCAACAACACAGTCAAAGAAGACTCCAGATGCTAACTAAACAAAGAGTGTATGACCTCTGATCTCTATGGAAAAAGTCATTTTTTTCCCATAGAGATCAGTGTGTATGACCAAGGAGTTATCACAGAACCTTGGTATGACAGAATATGAATTTCATTCAATGCGAACTCCTGGACCTTGGGAAGTGAAAATGATAGCCTACTTGAAAAAGATTGGACCAAAACACCCCATTAAAACAAATCCAACTCTTGCTGAAATAGAATGTCCCTGGATGTAAACAACCTGTTTATAAGCACGCTGAACTCCTCAGCTCATGTGCTTCCCCAGCCGGCCAGCCGCTCCAGTTCGAACAGCTGATTTTTGTATGACTTTTTTTTTTTGATTTTAAGAATCTTTTATTACTTCCTTTTTCAAAATAACATTTTCGCAATAATCAAGGTAAAATATTTATTTTATTTATTTATTTATTTTTTATTTGTTTAATCACGGTAAAAGACCTGCTATCAGCTAAAAGCTGCTTTTCAGCAAGGCCGTGAACATAACGATAACATAACGATAAATAAATACATACAAAATTATATGCAAAAGAAATCACAACAATAATATACAAAAAGAAATCACAAAATCATCAAAAGAATTTAAAAGAAATAAAGAGAATACAAAGAAACATAAAGAGAAATGGTATATGAAAATCAAAAGAAGAAACATAACATAAAATCATATAAAAATGAATTTATGAGTTTGAAATATATATATTCACATGCAGTACTTCAGGACGTCACTTCACAATCGATTATCATAGTTGTAATTAGATGCGTTTAAGAAAAAGTTAGACGATGAATTTTTTTCTTATCTTGTTACCAAATATAACTTTTTGTGCTCTTTCTAATGGTGCTAATTATTACTTTCGCAAATGAAAAGCCTGGTTGTGAGAGCCTACAAACTGATCACAACCTGCTTATAAACAGGTTGAAATCAACCTGCTTATAAGCACGAACCTGCAAATTTTCTCAACTCTGCTCAACTCCCCTACTGATTGTTATCAAAGCCAGATCTTGTTTGAAAAGATTTTCCACAACTAACGTTAGATCCTGCCTTCTTCTAAGCAGACTGCAATTTCAGTTTCCGTTAATATCTGACTGATAAGGTCAGGCAGTTGATAGACCCGACAAACCACCACATGCCGCTACGCGCTATCGCTTGCCGACTCTATAGCGATATATGATACACATCCACTATTTATATTCCGCTAATTAATAGCGCGCGCTGCCCTCGATTGCCCGGCCCGGAAGATGCGGGGTTAACAGTTGTCCACAAAGTCTGGCGAGCCATCTTAGCCAGTGAAAAATTAGTCTGTCTTCAAGGCTACTATTTGCGCGAAAAAAACAAAACAACAACGTTCAAAGGCTAGGCGCGTTGGCGATGGGGGGGGGGGGGGGGGGGCACTTACCCATCCCCCAGAAAGAAGCTAATTGCTTGAAATACATTTCATCGTTAAACTTTAGGCTTGGAAAGTAGTCTAGACGGAAATGGCGGTCCCCGTGCACCCTCGAAGATTCCAGGACAGCTACCCCCTGGAAAACTAACCCCCCGGACAATTAACTACCCCCCGGACAACTACCCCTTGGACAACTGCCCCCTATGACAACTACCCCTGGACAATATTATCCCTCCAGACAATTACCCCAGAATCTGGGGGGGGGGGGTACCGGTAGTTGTCCTGGGGGTAATTGTCCTAGGGGGTAATTGTCCTAGAGGGGTAGTTGTCCAGGGGGTAGTTGTCCGACCGGGGTAGTTGTCCATGGGGTAGTTGCCTGGATACGCCTTTGAAATATATTTTTTGTAATGTCTGAAGTGTCATAGTCTGGGAGCCTGTCCCGAAATAGTCACCCCATTTTGCATTTGACCCCTTAAAGTTACTTAGACCATCCATGGCATTCACATAAAGCTTGTCAGCTCGAACGAAGCCGCCAGGTTTGGCCCCCCAGAGCCCCGAAAAAGGGCCCCAAAGTCGGGTCGATTTCAACCCATCTAACATATGCGCCAAACTTTGTCAGAAGAAAGGTGTAATATACCAATACACAAAAACTGACAAAATTTTCCGTCGGAATGGGTTGTCAGACTGCCCCTAAAAATTGGGGAAAATTTTTCCCCTTTAGGCCCGTGGACCAAATATTGTCAGAAGGAAGAGGTATGCATGTACATTACAAAAATATAAAAACTAACAACAAATTCCATCGGGAAGCGGGTGTAACACGCCCTTGAAAAAAAAAAAAAACCCCAAAACAGCAAAGTGCCCCCAAACCAAGATTTGCTGTCCAAAATGCTCTGGATGTAGAAAAAAAAAACTTTGGTGGCATTATAACCTTAATAACTACTCGAATGTGTGTAATTCAATTCTGGGGAGCGTTTCATGAAAGGATTTGTCGGATATTTTATCCGACAAGTGTTATAAGCTACTGAAATCCTTGCATCTGATTGGCTGAGAGCAAATTTGTCAGTAAAAATCACTGACAAAATGCTTGATGAAACGCTCCACAGGTCAAACTTTACATAGTACAATCTTGAGTACTGTAACTTTCTTGGGGTGCAATTTTGTGTCAAATTGCTTTCTCAAAAGTAGTCAAATTATATTGTCATGATTATGTAAACACACCCATTGTCCATCTGAGCATGTTTGACAAGGCATAATAGAGCGCTTGCAAGGTATTTTTTAATTAACACATGAATGGTAAATTCCTAGCCTTTAATCAAGGCGGCTGTGCTGCTCTGTCGATCTCCTGGTCGATCCTCGAAACGCGCGGACTAGTCCTCTGATTGCGGGGGAGTCGACACAGCGTGCAGCTTGCTTCAGCTAGTATGTTATAATGGGTTGAAATCGACCCGACTTTGGGGCCGGGGGGGGGGGGGGGGGGGGGGGCTCTGGGGGCCAAACCCGGAGGCTTCGTTCGAGCTGACAAGCTTTTTGTAAATGGCATGGATGGTCTAAGTAACTTTAAGGGGTCAAACCTCATATGTAAAAGGGGGTGACTAGTTCGGGACAGGCTCCTGGCCTGTGTTGGATGGGGTTCAAAATGGTAGACATTATTTAACCAGTGGTAGAGACATGTTTCTACAAATAGCCACTGATATAAATCGGCTATTTTGGCGGCCATCTTGGAGTTTTCATGGAATTCCATAATCAGCATATCTTTTGAATTAGACATCATGCAAGTATAAAGAAAATAGCCTAACCTTCCTGAGGAATATATTCAGAAAATTATTCTGTGATTTTGGTTGAACTACAGATTGCACACAAAACATTTTTTTAAAGAGTGGAAAAAAGTTGAATTTGCACTAAAAATCGGGCCTCTTAAAGCCATCTTGTTTTTCAACAAGTAGAAACAATGACAACTTGCTAATTGTTGTTTAAATGTGTCGAGAGGGATATATTCATGGTTTTAGGCATAAATTTGCACATATACATACATGTACCGTAAAAGTGTATCAGTAGGGTCAGCTTTAATCAAAGGTAATGTTTAGTTTTAGTATTCCCTCAAAAACTTTTGGTCAGATTGTTGTTGATAAATAGCACGATGCTAGCAAAACTAAGATGATGTGTCAAAGATTTCACCTCGTAAAGTGAAATATTTTTCAAATGAGAGGTAAAAAATAATTCATATACCAATAACCTATGTGTATTCAACAGTGACACACATGCTATCTCCGGGAAGTCCCAGATAGGTTTTCTCTCTGATAAGGGCCCTTTTACCCTTTTTTCTCCCTCTTATAAGTGCCCCTTTTCAAATCTGATAATTAGCTCCTTATCTCTAATAAGTGCCCTTTTCTCTTTCTAATAAGTGCAATTTCACTTCGGATAGGTGCCTATTTTTCTTTCTTATGAGTGCCCTTTTCTCCTTCTAATAAGTGCCCCTTTTCAAATATAACGATTGCCCCCCTTGTCTCCCTGATATGTGCCCATTTCCTCTTGAAAAGTGCATTTTTAATTTTGATAGGTACCCCTTTCTCTTCTAATAAGTACCCTTTTCCCCCTTCTCTTTACTTCTGATAAGTGCCCTTTTCCTATCTAATAAGAGCACTTTCCCTCTTCTCATAAACTCACCTTTTCATCTCTTATAATTGCCCCTTTCTACCTCTGATAAGCGCCCTTTCCTCTTCTGATAAGTGCCCCCTTTTACTTAAAAGGTACCCATATACTACAGCTACAATGTAAGTTAGTGGAGCTGGAGGCAAGAGGGCGCAATGCCCTCACTCGAATGTGCCCATAATAATATACACCAAGTATATTTTCTGAAAATTTCCCCAAACTCGCTCGCTACGCTTGCTCGCCGTTATAGTATATAATGAAATCAAGCAGATCGCACAAAGTATGTTGATATCGATAAAATAATGGTAATCTTTGTAAATTCATGCATTATTTATTGCAGAACTACAGCTTTTCAAGCTCATCGCTTTTTTTTGTGTGTATCCTTTTTATTCGTCATTATTACTTGTACAATGGCATTTATGTGGAGATTATCTGGATTTATCTGGAGATTTTTTTTTTTTTTTTTTTACATTACCACCTTTATAACTCCAAAATGTCTCATTCAATTCAAGTCAAATTTACATAGTACAATCTTGAGTATTGTAACTTTGTTGAGGTGCAATTTGGTGTCAAATTATCATTTCAATAATAAGTTAGTGAATTGTGATAGGTATTTAAAATGAAGGTTCGTTATTCCGAAGGTTCATAATCCCAAAAAAGAAAAAAAAGGTTCATAATTTCGAAAATGCAATCGGAGCCCTGCATAACTTTTCGGAATTACGAACCTTCGGAAATATGAACCCTTTTTCATTTTCGGGATAACGAACCTTCGGAAAAAACGACATTTAACCTATTTTTCGAGGGGCGCAGCTACAATAGTAACTATGCCATGTCACCGAAGAATCCATAATTTCAATTGGTGCCTCGAAAAGAGTGCATGGTATATTTGATTTATATCCTACAAGAGTAAGCCTAAATAGATTTTAAAAATTAAAAAATAAAAAAAAAAAACATAAAAAATAAATGTAGAGTAGACCTACATACACTGAGAGGCTCGTCACGCACAAACATTAGAGGGTTTTCGAATGTGTCAACGTGAACGCCGTCCTAGATCCTCCCAGCTACAATGGACTGCCTTTGTGTTAACTGCGTACAAAGTAGGTGAAGCGAGGTTCACGTTTTAGAGAAGATCTGGGAGCCTGTCCCGAAATAGTCACCCCATTTTATCCATAAGATTTGACCCCGTAAAGTTACTTAGACCATCTAAGTCATTGACAAAAAGGTTGTCAGCCTGACCTTAGCCGCCTGGTTTAGCCCCCAGAGCCCACAAAAGGGACCCCAACGTCGGGTCGATTTCACCCCATCTCCCCCATGCACCAAACTTTGTCAGTAGGAAGTAGTATGACTGGACAAAACAAAACACAAAAAACTGACAAAAATTTGCGTCGGGATGGGGTGTCAAATGGCCCCTAAAAATTGGGATAAATTTTTCCACTTGAAGTCCAGAGACCAAATTTTGTCAGAAGGAAGAGCTATGGAAGTAGATTCCAAAAATAAAAACACTGGCAAAATTGTCCATCGGGAAGGGGGTGTCAGACCCACTGAAATGAAAACCCCAGAGTGCCCTTTGACAACGCTTTGTCCCCCAAAATGCTCTGTATGGAAAGAAAAAAACATTTTCTTACATTCTGACTATGATAATTCAGAAGTGTTTTATTCAATTCACTTTAAATTTTCATAACAAAATATTGAGTATAATGATCTTCTTGAGGTGGAATTTGGTGTTAATTGGTCTTTTGATTGATAAGTTATTAAATTGTGAAAATGTATTGCTTTCTCAAAAGTAGCCAAAAAATATTGTCAGGATTATGTAAACACACCCATTGACATATGACAAGGCATAATAGAGGAGCTTGCTTGGTATCAGTGCAATTAACATATGAATATTACATTTCAGCCTGGCAGTCACATACCACAGATACCTTATATACATGTGATATATCACATGTATATAAGGTTACATGTCGTTTTTCCGAATCACATGTCGAATTTTCGACGCTCCCTAGCATTTTTTTCAGGAGAAAGAAGAAACTAACACATCAAACTTATTGCGACAATGCATTAACTGTGTGGATCCACCTTCTTTATGTTCTTTGTCCTTGTCTACGTCAATGCCAGTACGTGAAAAATAAATATACATTAACGCACTCATATACACAACTGGATCACTGATCCCCAAAGAAGCCCATAAAGCAACACCGACTAGTTACCACGACAACCTTGCCCACGTGTCCTGATTCAATTCAATTCAAATTAACATTCATTTTCTTCCATTGATTTTGATAAAATTCAACATCTGTTCAAATAGTACAATTTACATGGCATATAAAGTAATATCAGTACAATCAAGAACAAGTTACATAGGGAAGAAGGCGCAGTCCCAATAAGCCAGATGCTTGTAGCGGGTACGCCTGAATATACAATACAATGTAATTTAATACAGGAAGATCACAGATCAAAAGCTTGACAAATAAAGGAGGATAATAAAAGCTACATCCGTCTAGTGATCATTTCTTTCACTATACCTTCCACTTAAAGAACTTTAAGTTAGAGAAACAACGACTCACCAACCACGGCGAGGGTTCCCACAGGCCGGAAACAACAAACATTCAAACATCCAGCGACCAGAGAATGTTGATATATTGATAATCAAATCAAGATCAAAATTGATAACTTTTAGCAGGTGTTCCTATTAACTTTGACCAGCACTGTATAGATATTTCCCTCATTCATTTTTATGTACTGACACCAGAACAAGAAAATGGGGGGGGGGGGGGGGATTGTGTCAAAAATAGTCATTTATGAATAAGAATTTTTATAATGAAAGCAAATTTTGTTTCGAAAATGATCACTTCTGATTAACTGCCAATTAAAAATAAACTAAGAATAGGAAGATCAAGCTGTATTCAATGTTATCATCGACTTTACAGATATTTTAACAGATACGAGTATACATCGGCCAATTAGCGATCATTTTCTCCGGGGAGGATTGCCAGAATGTCAGGCTATACATGTACATGTATAATCTTGAAGTTTGAAGTTTGAAGTTCGAATTTAATTTATTCCACTTTTACATCAAAACAATTTTTTACAAGCATATTCGTCCATTTCAAAACATAGGGGTAAAGAACTCAAATCAAGTGCAATGTACAGTAAATAGGTAGAAAGTTTGAGAGATATATGAACGACTGGCAAAAAGAAGAAGAAATGTAAAATGTGGGGAGCTTAAATAAAAAGCTTTACTTGTAAATGATTAGGCTCCCGTATAGAGTAAGTAATTCCGATTGGGATGCGATAAAAAAGCGAGACGAATTAGAAGTATCAGATTTACTAAACGTTCAAGGGAAGCAAAGGTCAGAAAGTGGAGTAAAGAAACGAAAAAGACAAAAGAGAAGAAGCAGGAAAAAAAAGAAAAGGAAGAAAAAAGGGAGAAGAAGAAGAAAGCAGAAGAAGAAGAAGAAGAAGAAGAAGAAGAAGAAGAAGAAGAAGAAGAAGAAGAAGAAGAAAAGAAGAAGAAGAATAAGAAAAATTGTAAAGGTAGGACAGTGTTACACTTATCTTAGACGTATATAGTAAATAACTGAACTGAGAATAGGCAAAATAAACTTATACCTGCTGGACAGAAGACGTTCGTAGATTGGGTGGAATTTTAGCTCGATATTATACTATAAACGGATTGATATTGGACAAAACGGCAACTGAAAGTGATACTGAGCAGAAACAATGAAGGAAACAAAGAAGCTGCAGCTGCAGCTGCAGCTGCAGCTGCAGTAAACAAACAAGACACGTTTATGAGTAACGACAATGTAATGACGACCAGAAAGCGAATGGTTATACAGAGCGTATCAAAAAAAAAAGTTACACTTTTGAAAAATCTTTCAAAATTACATTTCAAAATATTTAAAAGATTTTTTCATGTCGATAGATGCTCAATAGCGTCATCTATCAAGTGCCACTAAACAAAACAAATTTTCTTTCACGCTTGGGTGAACACTGTTTGTTTTTGTCCAGAGTGTGCAAAATGGCTTGCGCCAAATTGAAAGAAGAGGGAAAATTAAACCAGCAGTCCGAATAAGTACTCCCATTCAAACAAATTGCTTTTTTGGATAAATTTATGATTATGTTATGATAGTTCTTAGGATTTTTTGGGCAACTTTTTATCATAATTTTAATGATTTCATTGCTATATGCATAAGTGAGAATAAATAATGTATAATTACCTTCAAGATCTTTTAAGCACAGTATTCAAAATACACAGACACATCAAAACCACATGCCAATCATTCAGTCAAGAAGAAAAGTGCCAAATTACTAGTAATACATCTTCAGATCATTCAATCAATCAATCAAAAAGTCAATTGATTAATCAATCAACAATCAACCCATCAAAACTGTACATCAACCGATAGATCAGTCAATCAATCAATCAATAAATCAATGCATCAGTCAATCATTCAACAATTCAGCCAGTCAATCAATGAACCAGTCAATCAATGAACCAGTCAATCAACAAGGTAATCAACAATCAATAAATCAATTGATTGATTGATCAATTAATCAATCAATCAATTGGTCAAATCGTCGATCAGTTGATCAACCTGTCAGGCAGTCGGGCAACTCTGTCATTGAATCAATCAATCAATCACACTGTAATTTAACAAATTATTCACAAACACATCAAAGCACACCAAAACAGTCATTCAATCAAGAATGCCAAATTAATCAATTTTCAATCAGTCAGTCAATCAGTCTATCAATCAATCAATCATTGAATTAAAAATGTAAATCAATCTTTCGATAGATCAATAAATCAACCAGTCAATCTACTGTACTTATTCAATCAATTTCTCAATCAGTCTATCAATCAATCAGTCACAGTGTATCCCTTATGTAACCAGTGGCGGATCAACATTGGGTAAATCTCCCCCCCCCCCCCGCTTTTGGCGGCTAAAAGCCTATGTTTTTCTTCATTTTTATTCGTGAACTGATTGGTCAATAATTGATTTATTAATTGACTGATCAATCGATTGATTGATTGTTGATTAACTGTTTGCTTGGTTGGTTGAGTGAGTGACTGACTGACTGAATGGTTGAACGACTGACTGATCCATTGTTTGAGTGACTGATCGACACGTGAATGACTTACTGATTGATTAATTGATTGACTGACTTCTCGACTGATGGGTTGATGAACTGATTAATTGGTTTATTGATTGATTAACTGGTTGAATGATTTGAATATTAATTAATTTGGTACTTTTTGAATGAATGAGTGCCATGTTGTTTTGATGTGTCTGTGCATTGTGAATACTGTGCTTAAAAAGATCTTGAGTAATTACACATTATCAATTCTCACCCATGCATAAAGGAATGAAATCATTAAAATTATGATAGAAAATTGCCCCAAAAAATCCTAAGACTATCATAACATAATCATAAATTTGTGCAAAAGAGCAATTTGCTTGAATGGGAGTACTTATTCAGACTGCGGATTTAACTTTCCCTGTTCTTTCAATTTGGCGCAAGCCTTTTTTCACACTCTGGACAAAAACAGTCAGTGTTCACCCAAGCGTGAACGAAAATTTGTTTTGTTAGTGGCACTTGAAAGATGAGACTACTGGGCATCTATCGACATGAAAAAAATTCTAAATATTCTGAAATGTAATTTTCACAAATTTTTCAAAAGTATAACGTTTTTTTTTATACGCACTGTAGAAGGTTCTTGCTAATTTTGTGAGATAAATGAATGCTGGGCCAACATTCAAATAGGGCACCGTAGTATAGTGAAGTCTCGATATTCGGGTAAGAACTAGTTCGGAAGCTTTGAATAATCATCAAATTGACATAAGTCGTCACTATTTGCTATTAAAAAGTGTTTATCATATTCAATGGAAGTTGCTGTCAACATTGCCGCTAAAAACTTGGGAGGGTGAAGTCTGAGAAAGCAACATCAGTGGGGCGTTTCGTCAAGTGTCTTGTCGGTGATTTTACTGACAAATTTGCTCTCAGCCAATCAGATGCAAGGATTTCATTAGCTTATAACAGTTATTGCAACTTGTCATTGATGACAAGTTTTATGAAACAGGGCCCAGATTCACGAGGAGCTACTGCATTTATGTAAAGACGGTGAATTGGTGAAAGGCCATTCAAGGGAACAAAGTAGTGTCACTTTGGAGGAGGAAATAAGCCTCTACAAAACCAGAGAATATCTATATCGACCAAAGCAGCCAACAGAATATCACTGGACCAACGACGTACATTAACTTTTAATCGGAGAGGTGGAGAGAAGAGAGTGATAAGAGAAGCGGCAAGCTTTTAAAGTAAGTTTATTCGTCCCTCTTTCTCTTTATCAAGAAAAGAAAAAGAAGGAGGAAATGAACAATGTTTGCAAAGGATAAATACAGAAAATGGTGGATTACTAAATGGTTTGGTAAGGGTTTAACGATTCTTTGAATTTATCTTGGTAAATCAACTGCTGCATGCTGCGTACTGATCTTTATATATATATTATATAAAGTCATAAATATTAGTCTTGTCGGAAATGAGGGTCCCCGCGCACCATCGAGATACACTTTTTTAAACCAAGTTTTTGTAATGCCTCGAGAGTGTCTAGTTAACGATTTTTTCAGGTTCCCAGTTGCCAAATCGTTTCCTGTGGGGTTCAAAATCGGCCATTTTGGCAGCCATCTTCCATTTTTGATGAAATTCCATAATTCGCATATATTTTGAATTAGACATCATACAAGTATGAAGAATATAGCTTTCCTGAGTTATGTTAGTATGAGGAATCGATTTAGATATTTATTTGTGTGAGTTAGTTGACCTAGATTCCACTAAACATTTTTAAAAATGTGAAAAAATGGTAAAATTCGCACTAAAAATCGGGGCTTCTTAACGCCATCTTGTTTTCCAACTATAGTATAGAAACAATGATAACTTGCTAATTCTTGCTTAATGTGTTGAAACGGATATCTTGTCAGGCATAAATTTGCACTTATACTGTAAAAGTGTACCAGTATAGTTTGCGTAAAGACGCCTGTCAGATAAGGACACATACCGTTTTTCATGCACAATCGAGGTCAACTGCCCATTTCTTTGCGAATCTCCATAGACTTCTATGTGTCAGAAGAGGCAGGGTTTCATTCTACTGCAGCAAGATCGGTAAGATTTATACGTGTTTTTTTTCCTGCCTACATGCATAAATGCAAGGAATTTCATAGATGTGTTTTACAATATATATCGAGTAGTTTGTTCTTTGAGAACAAATCGAACATAGATACATACATGACATACTGCAGTAGATAATGGTGACGATTGTATGTTAGAGGCGGCACGGTTCGGACGCTCTCTGAATAAAGAGAAAGTCTACCCTGATATTAAGTTGATATGAATAAATGAAGGAAAATGAGAGAAACAATTAGTGAAAGTTTGAGCAAAATCCGATAAGAAATAAGAAAGTTATGAATGTTTGAAGTTGTATTCAATCAAACACAAATGGCAACTCCGTGACGTATCTTGCGAGCTCCTCTCCCATGTTCTCAGTACAGAAAATCTCATAAATTTTCTGCATGAATTTTCTTAGTGTTTGATGAAGTAATAAATTAGTTTCATACAGGTTTTGTGTAAAAACTTATGAGCAAGGGATATATCTCAAGTGCATGTATGATTGAATATTTTCTGTAGAGAAAACTGAAATTAACGATTTTTTGGGTACAGGGCAAATGGGAGAGGAGCTCGCAAGATACGTCTCGGACTTGCCAATTTGTCAGATGTTTGTGCTTGATTGATTATAACTTCAAATATTTATAACTTTCTTATTTCTTGTCATATTTTCAGTGCTCAAATTCACTGATCTGTTTCTTTATTTTTTATTTATTTATTTATTTATTTATTTATTTATTTATTTATTATTATTATTATTATTATCATTATTATTATTATTATTATTATTATTATTATTATTATTATTATTATTATTATTATTATTATTATTATTGTTATTATTATTATTATTATTTCTCCTTTTGCTTCTTTTAAAACAAACTTGTTATCGGTCTAGATTCTGGCCGTTTCTTTTTCCTTTTTCGCTTTTTTAAAATGTGAGACCTATACGAATGCACGCAAACCAGCCTATGCACGCGCTATGCACAGACCGCGATAATCCACTTTTTCTCCGAAAACAAAATTATTTTCCTGAATGTGAGGACACAATTTTCTATGAATAAGTCTTACCATGGCATTAATGCCATAGCTATAATGCAAGTCATTTGACAAAGATGTGTTTGTAGCAAAGATCTATAGCCAGTAGCCACCCCACCCTATTCTAACCGTCATTCCTAGTACCCAACCAGATATTTGTAGGCTATTAACAAAAGCTACGTTCATAAGGGAATTGTGGTTTCGAAACTTTAAGTCCGTAAAACTTTAAGTTAACGAAACAACGACTCACTAACTACGATGAGGGGCCACACGGGCCCGAAACAACGATGCTCGTTGTTCTGAAACTACAAGCCGAGTGATCGTCGTTGTGAACACCGGACGTAGATACAGTACACATACAGATCCTGTGTTCATAACTCGTGCGAAAGGTATGACCCGGAAGTTTAACATGAACAGCGAGGTCATCGTTAACTACGAGCTTGCGAAACTTAAAGTTTATTCTGTCCACACTGTCCGAAACTGCGACGGAGGACCCCCGTTGTTCGTGGTTTCGGCGTTAACCACGAGCTCGCTTGTGGTTCTAGAACTACAAGTAAACTTAAAGTTTCGAAACTACGAGTCCGTTCATACGGTCTGAAACTACAAGATAACTACAAGTTAACTTAAAGTTTAGCTCCCTTCGTGTGAACCTGAATCATCTACCATGAATATGTGTGGGAGAAGGTATTTCACTTTGACCTTCAAGCATCACCTATACCAATATTTATCATGATAATCTCTGGTCTAATTAAGTGCCCGTTTCTTTCAAATTGATATTGCACATTTCCATTTTTGCGCGCTATCTGCATGTTACAAGAACTGAAAACTACCCTTATAATGCTTTTGGAGGGGAAAATACATGTGTGCCTACATGATCCATAAAGGGTTCTGTACATTTGTGCTGTCCGGCAATTCGCCAAGTAGAAAAGTTTAACAAAAGCTTGATGTTATCCAAGTTTCATGTATTCTTTGCCAACAACAATTATTATCTCACCACAGGCATCAGTGGCGTAGCTACAGGGGGATGGGGGGGGGGGGGGGATGTACACCCAAGCGAATGAAGATAGAAGAATGAAAGAGAAAGAAAAGGAGTGAAAGATAGAAAAGGGAACGGAGAAGAGGAAAGGGACAAGAAAAGAAGATGATAGGACTCTCCTACCGCACCATCCCCCTAATCAGTGGTCTTGTAAACTCGCATTTCATTTCCCGAGTTAGATCGCCCCTCCCCCCCCCCCTCATGATCCCAGTGCCCCCGAAATGGTTAGGCTCACGCTTCACCACTGACAATCACCCACTTAGCAACTATGCAAGCTACTTGGCAGATACAGTATTTTTACTTGATAAACACAACTATATATGTAAAGTCGAAAGCACACCTCATCCTTCAGAAATTCGAATTTTTCATTTGTGAATAATCTATAAAAACTTGCATATTGGTACAGAGGGACCTTATAACAAATTCCTCGGGACCCACAAAATTACCTTGCTTTATCAAATCCTTGTTATATCAGGGTTCAGTAAAGTCAACAGGATAAAAAGAAGTGAGACTGGCAAAATTACCATGTTTATGACTAGAGTTTGTTAAACCAGTGTTTTCTATAGTGTTTTCTAGTGTACCACAGAAACAAAGACATAGCAAAGTTGGGTTATTTGTAACGGACAATTATTTTTCTAATGTATGTCAGTGCAACTGCAGGGTTATGATGTCTTTTTTATCCAGTTATAATCACCTGTGGTCAACATAAACCAGGCATTTCAATTTGCAAAAAAATAATTTAGAGAGAAAGAAAACAAAAAACGGTGTTTAAAGGATAATTTTATAAATTGAATATTGTCATCTTTTGAAGTCATGTATCGCTGTATCTTATCTTGTAGCAGTATGAAGGTAATTGTTGAGACCGACATCAACAAATATATTAGTACTTACATCTTCTCTGGGACTGCTTTGACTGATGTGTAATGTTTTTGAGTGCCTCTTAATATCTCATTCAAGACATCTAACTTTATCATCTACAAATGTACAAACATTGGTTATCTTAAAGGCCACGTCCACCCTAATGTCTAGTTGATTGGAATAAAATTAAACAAGCATAACAATAATAGTTTTATAGAAATCGGATGTAAAATAAGAAAGTTACGGCATTTTGAAGTTTTGAATTGTTTCATGAAACAGTGATATGCATAAAATGGGCGGTATGCAAATAAGTGAGCCGATGGTGTCACACACTCACTTTTCCTTATGTATTTTATTATATGATATTACAAATTAATATTTCATTTTTCCGCTCCAAGAATGTAAAGCGTGGTTTGACTCTCCATGGAATGTGTAAGAACATGATTACTTTAACTTATTTTGATACAAGGGAGAGATTCTTTATCATCACATCTATAAAAATTGAAATATTTGAAATTTCATATAATGAATACATAAGGAAAAGTAAGTATGTGACGTCACCGGCTCACTCATTTGCATACAGCTCATGTTATGTATATCACTGTTTCGTGAAACTATGAAATTTTTTTAAATGTCGTAACTTTCTTATTTTATATCCGATTTCAACAAAATTTTAACTGTTATGCTTGTTTAATTTTACTCTATTCATTCAAATCAACTTGATATTAGGGTGGACTTGGCCTTTAAACAATGACATATCTCTATTCAGTGTGAATGTGGCAAGTTGCATAAAGGGATTTGTAAAGAGTGTGTGCGTGTGTCCAAATGTTTGCATAAAAAAACGTGTAGAGGTGTTAAAAAAACTTGCACTAGGTTTAAAAAAAAACAAACTTGCACTCAATGAAGTGATTAGCATCCTTTATAATGAGGAAACAAAGAAACATCTCTCATTAAAGATGCCGATACCCTCACTCATTACACACATGCCCTTTCTTATCCTTTTCAGCACAGTAGCTGCAAATATTTGCACAAATCTGAATTCCTTCTTCTTTTAAAGGAGAATGAAACCCTGGGGAAATATTCATTTTGAAATGGAAAGACAGGATAGAGAGAAGCAATTTAAAAAAAATTCCATCAAAATCGGTTACGAAATGAAAAAGTTATGACAGTTTGAAAAGTCTCAATTTACTTTCTATGGCAATTCTCAAATTGGAAATGTTGCTTCAAAATGGCAGGTTTAGTAGTACAACTCTCAATATGTTTTCTACACAAAATTTCATATTTTTTCCATTATCTCTAAAGATGCTGCTTTTCTTTTTGTGAACTCAACATATGTTGTGTCAAATACATTTTCCCATGATATATCTTGAGCTAAGAAGGAGACAAGCTGCACCTTGAGAGATAATGGGGAAAATATGAAATTTTGTGTACAAAACATATAGAGTTGTACCTGTCACTTTGAAGCAACATTGCCACTTTGAGGATTGCCATAGAAAGTAAATTAAAACTTTTCAAACTTTCATAACTTTCTCCAAAAAATTCCATCAAAATCGGTTACGAAATGAGTCATTTCGTAACCGATTTTGATGGATTTTTTTTGAAAATTGCTTCTCTCTATCCTCCCTTTTCATTAAAATTGATTTTCCCCCAGGGTTTCATTCTCCTTTAAAAAAGAACTCATAACAGGGAAATGTTTGTACAATGTTTGTACAATGTTTGTACATAGACGCATGCTATTTTACAGTGGAAAACACTCTGTCCCTCGAATAGGACGTTGACTGGAGGCCCCGTATAGAGGACAGTCACCAACTTTGCACGTTATGAACCCACTGCACTATTCGAATAAGAGTAGGGGAAACCCCGGTGTAGTGGTACACCTGCACATCCCAATCAGTTATATCGGGAGGAGAGACCTAATTCTCCACCCAGGCACAGGTGACGCCAAATACTTAATAATAATAATACATGAAATGAAAGACAATTATGAGTTTATGACACCAAATTAATCTCATAAACTTGTTTACTCCTTTGCTAGGGAATTTTGTAAAAAGTTCTTTATGACGAGAAGTGACTTTTTTAAAACAAATATTACATTTGTACCAATGCATGTATGAATATTGTGTGCATGTGTAGGGAGTGTGTGTCAAGCCTACCAATAACATTATTTCAGTAGGCATCCTTAAACACATGTTGAACCCCAAAGCTGAGCATGTGTTATACCAAGACCGAGAGTTGAAATATTGAGAGTTTGTTATTATGATGTACAAATATTTCCATTATCCCCAGTGAATTATTAATCATTAAAAGCTAATGACACTAAATCTAGCCTTAAAACCATACCCAGTGCATCATGACAAAGCACACACAAACACTCCATTTGAAATATACATGTACAGTTAAGCTTGCATTACTCGAAGTCACATAAGTCAAACTTTCCCTAAGTCGAATCAATGTTTTTTACCAAGCCATGCAAGTCACGTGTTATTCAAACTCCTAAGTCGAATTATGCATAAGTCGAACAATTTTTTTGTTTTTGTTGTTGTGGTCCCAACAGATTCGACTTATGCACATGTATTACCTATCAAGATGTCAAAAGGAAGAAGCATACACATGTAGAATCAAATCTTTGCATTATATTAATATGTTTATTTTCATAATTTAATCATACGTGGAACAAAAGTTAATACAGTAGTTGCTTTCTACCATCAGAAAATTCATTGTTGCCAGATAAGGCATGTACAAACTGCAATTTTTACACGTTATCAAATGCTGCCGGAATGTACAATACAAGAGTGAAAAATTATGTTATAATGAAATGTTACACATGTTCATACCAGTACTGGTATTGATACATTCTCTTTAAAAATGTATTTATATTCCTTTAATTTTATGGCAGTTAGGTGGTTTTAATGTGCAATTATAAACAAAATGATGATAAGCTTTTGTAAAGCAGTATAAACAAAATTATGTCAATGGCATATAGACAGTCAGGTATTTACAACTTTTAATCAATTTATATTGTGGGATAGTACAATTACTATCTCAGTAATTCCAGATTGCAATGTGAATGTATTTTATAAATTGAATTTTTCTGTGTAACATCTGGCCTTCAACTTTGAATTAACTTATTTTGTGCAATAGTACCATTGCTATCTCAGTAAATACAATAAAGGAAATTTTGGGGTAATCTGATTCATATCAATTCTAATTTGCAATTTCACTTCTATTTAAGTAACTCTTAATCCTGATAAGTTCATGAACTTGGTATACAGGATTTTGTGTTGTCAATTTATTTATTCATTTTTTTTCTAATTTTTGGTCTAACTAAAATTACACTTCTAAATCATATCATCATGCATAATTGTTATATTTTCCTGTTTGCTACTGTAAATTGCATTACCAAGTACTCTGAATTTTAATTTAACAGCAATTAAACTTCTTATTTTAAAAGCTCAATTTCGTATTTATGACGATAAAAATTATTTTCGAAAAATCAACTCAAGGCAATTTTAATAGCCCTGTCTATCACCTTTAGAAGTGTGCGAACATTATAATGGGGTATTACGTAATCCGAACCTGATTTCTATGGGCAGTACAATAGGCTTTTGAAATTGCCCTTGAGTTTATTTTTCAAAAGCAGTTTTTATCGTGTTTTTTTCTTGGGCAATAGTTCGATTTGATTTGCTTTTAGATTTCTGCTTCCTACTTTTTATTCCCTCTTCTTCTACATATATTTTCTGGTGTTTTTTTTTTTTTTTTTGGGGGGGGTTTAAATGATTGTCTTATTATTTCCCTGTTAAATTGATTGTTTAATGTTATTTCTATTTTGTGTTTTGATTGTATTTCATCGGCTTATTTTTCGTATGACATTTTTATTGTAAATTCAATTTGTTTCAGCCTTTGGTTGCTATTTTGAATGTTTTTAATCAATAAACCTGAACAATTCAATTCAAAAAGTCATTTGCACAGACAAATGACTGGTAACATAGAATAGTCTTTCATTTTAGTGGGCAGGGGGCACAATAATTTCCTGGCCTATCAGTGAAATAGATTACTTATGGAATAATATTTCCATTGAGGGCTGGGTACTGATGAAAGTATGAAAATATGAAAAAAATTGAAAGAACATAAAGAGCCTTATCGATTGCCATCATACGGTTGCATTGTATCTGTGAGTTATTTGCAATAATTGCAAAGACTTAATATCGTATTGAACAATTAAATCACGCAAAGTATTTTTTTAAAACATCATTACTCTTAACTGTTCAAACTAAAATTGTAAGTACATAAAGCTTCCATGCAAAAAATTGCATACTTTTCTCTCTCTATCTTAACACACATGTCAATAAATTTGTCTTTTATCCCGACCTTGATACAAACAGACATTGACGATTCACTCATAAAGTTCTTTTTTCCGAAATCATTGTACATTATACTAGCAGCTGATCAAGACTTGGCTTTGATCTGTGTTTCCCAAATCACTTTAACTAATAGATAAGAATCCCCAAAAGTACTGGGATATCTTAAGTAATGCCTGTAAACCAGTTGAAAAACAAGGTAATATATCTTTGGATATATTCATGAGACACTTTCCAAAGTTAAGCACTAAACCAGGAACTTTAGACGCTAGGGAAGAATATAAGTTTGATCCTACCGTGATTAATCATGCTCTTAATGAAGATATTAATCGAGAGTTTAGTTTTGAGGAAGTCGTGAAGATGATTAAACATTTACGTAATTACAAAGTTTGTAGAATCGACAATGTCATAAATGAATATCTAAAAAAAAAAAACTGCCCCAAGGTTATTGTGTTTGTTCTAGTGAAAGTTTTTAATATTATATTACTGTCAGGAGTGGTTCCTTCTGCTTGGAGTTTGGGTATGATTAAACCACTATATAAAAAGAAAGGGTCACTGGATGACCCTGACAACTACAGAGGCATTACTCTCTTGAGTTGTGTAGGTAAACTATTCACTGCCTGTATCAATATTACACTCACCCAATATTTGGAATGTACTGGAAATTTAGGTGACGAACAAGCTGGCTTTCGAGAAAATTATAGTACTCTTGATCACATTTTTAGTTTACATGGACCAATTGGTTTGTATTTACATCGTTGAAAAGAATATATTGTGCTTTTGTAGATTATATAAAGGCGTTTGACCTTGTCGATAGATCTAGCTTATATGGTCAAAGTTGATTTCTTCTGGTATTAATGGTAAAATTATTAATGTTGTTTACAATATCTATGAAAATGCAAAGTCGTACATAAAGCCTAGGCATAACATATCTGATTTATTTATCTGTAATATTGGGGTGCGTCAAGGTGATAACTTAATATCTTCTTTGCTTTTCGCAGTATTTTTAAATGATTTTGAATATTTTCTTAGTAGACATTATAAAGGGTTAGATATGTGAACTGCTGAGATAAGGGAGCGTATCAGGGGCGGATCTAGCTTTTTTCCAAGGGGGGGGGGGAATTTGAGGGGCTGAGCTGGGTATTGCGAGCGAAGCGAGCGAGGAGGGAGGGTGTGGGAGGGGGATACCCCCCCCCCCCCCACAGTAGGGAGATTTTTCATTTTTAGGGTTGCCAGCTTGCGATTTTAAGCATACTTGCATGCTCTATTTTTTCTCTTTTTTGTATTCCTATGCACATTAAATGTTTACTTGGCAGCCCAAGGGGGGGGGGGGGGTTTAAACCCCCTAACCCCCCCCCCCGTAGATCCGCCACTGCATATAAGGGATGATGATGAAGTGGAGGTCTTTTTGCTGCTGTATGTTCTATTATATGCTGATGACATTATAATTTTAGCAGAATCAGCCGAAGAGCTTCAAGATGCCTTATCAGCTATACATCAATATTGTGGTCTGTGGAAACTAGATGTAAATACAAGTAAAACAAAAGTTGTTATATTTTCAAGAGGACGTGTTCGTAAATATACATTGTTTATGTTCGGTGATAATCCACTCGAAGTTGTTGATGATTATATATTTACCTTGGTACTACATTGAACTATAATGGTTCTTTCAATAAGGCTATATACTAAAAAGGAAGTAAATCAAGGCAGAAGGGCAATGTACAATCTTATTTGTAAAGCCAAAGAGTTAAACTTGCCTTTGGATATTCAATGTGAATTATTTGATCAACTCGTTGTGCCAATTTTATTATATGGTAGTGAGATGTGGGGTTTTCATGACTTGCAATGTTTCACAAATATTTTCTTAAAACGCTTACTTAGTTTGAACCGTGGAACAACGAATTGCATGGTGTACGGAGAACTTGGTAGATTCAGTTTGTCTTCTGGGCCCCGTTGCATAAAACTTACCGTTAATGGTAACTCAGCTATCAATGGTAACTACCATGGTAACATCACTCAACAGCCAATCAAAATCAAGGTTTCCATGGGAGTTACTATTGATAGCAAAGTTACCGTTAATGGTAAGTTTTATGCAACAAGGCCCTGTCCGTCTATCTACCTCTCCCTCTCTCTCTCTCTCCATTCCCTCCTCTCATTTCCTCCTTTCTCTTCGGAACCTACTTTATGATATTGTCAGGATTATGTAAACACATCCAATGTCCATCTGCGCCTGTTTGACAAGGTATAATAGGAGCTTGCAAGGTATTTGTGTAAATACATAAATGGTACATTTCAGCATGGCAACCACATAGCCCAGCTACTTGGCAAGCTCCTCTCTTATGTCTGGTCAAAGAAGTGCAGATGGACAATGGGTGTGTTTACAGAATCCTGACAATATCATTTGACTGCACTCTTAAAATGTTGGGTAAATTTAGTTGGGTAACTGCTGGTTGGTTAAAAATATTCCCAATTCTGGGCTATTATTAACCAACTGGACACTCGAGTGGTGTAACCAATATTGGTCAATACTTTTTACCTAAATATTGGGCATATATTTACCAACAGTATTTGGTAATTATGGGTTGGGTACTTGTTGCCCTGTAGTTGTGTAATTTTGTCACATTTCCTTTGCCAGTTGGGTAAATTTTGTTGGGTAACTGATGGTTGGTTAGAAATTCGCTTTTGCCCAACTTGTGGTAAATATTTTTACCCAATATTGGGGAAAACACTTATATGAATATTCATGAATTTTTAGTAGCGTATGGTTTGGGGTGGCCCGATTTACTAACTGTCACCGAATGCATAAAAAAATATAAGGGGTATATAAGAGCTTGCACTAGTTTGCACTAACTGATATCATATCTGATTGATACACGTCTGTAAAAAACCCAATTACACACACACACACACTAACTGGAAAGGATAGGACTAGGATAGGATAGGATAAGGTATAGGATAGGATAGCTTAAAATAGGATAGGTTGGATTGATTAGGTTAAGACCCGGAAGGACGTAACAAGCAGATTTCATTTTTTTTTACCTAGGTTGGAGGAAAAAGGAAACAATAAATTGGGCAGCTGAATTTGCCCAACCACATGATATTTGTTACCAAACAGCTGAACAAATAGAGGGTTGGGCAATCCTATTGGGTAAGATTGGTTGGGCAATAATTACCCAACTGAGAATATAACCAACAGTTGGGCAATTGTAGAGTTGGGTAAAATCTAATGGGTCACCAACTGATGGGCAATTTAATTTGCCCAACAACATAGTAAATGGATTGCCGAACATCAGTTGGGCAAATTTTAACCAAAAGTTGTGTGGACAGTATGTTGCCCAGTGTTGGTTAAAAATTGGGCAAAAAAATGCCCAACTTTTTAAAGAGTGATTTCCTGAATTAAACGCCGGAATTAATCTTATTTGATTTTTTTAAGCTGATAAGTTCGTGCAGCAAGTGGAGGGGGGGGGGGCAATTTCGTTGTTTTCCCCGGGCGCCATAATTCCTAGATAAGCCACTGTCTAGTTGCCTGTATCAAAGGTCCTACACCTTCCTTCTGACAAAGTCTGGCGCGTATGTTAGATGGGTTGAAATCGACCCGACTTGAGGGGCTTTTTGTGAATGACATGGATGGTCTATGTAACTTTAAGGGGTCAAATCTCATATGTAAAATGGGGTGATTATTTCGGGACAGGCTCCTGGCCTATTATCCCTGGTTATAAATCACGAATTTTCAATAGTATAACACTACCATTTGTATGTTATATTCTGTCGTTTTTCTTTAATTAACTAACTTTTTTTAAATTCAGATTTCGGTTACTATCCCCACCTCCAACAGCGTGCCATGACGTCATCCAGCAACCGCTACTACACGTACCACACCGGTCATCGTCTCCACCAAAACTCGACACGATCGTCGGGTAGCTCCGTGGCCGATCTCCATGAGCTCACAGAGGTGATCAACGAAGACCTGAGCACAGGCAACATGAACAACCACCAGGGACATCACTCGTATTCGGCGCGCTCGGATTGCGACCATCAAGCTTCGCCGCCTACCGCCCTCAACGCGATTACCATCGCTTCGAACGTCCTGTCGGGTGAGGGCGAGGGATTGGAGGAGTGCACGGCTGCGTCCGTAGGCATGAACGGAGATTCCAGACAACCGATTTGGAAGGAAGACGCCCATTGTTTACCAAGTGGTGAGTGCAAGCTTGTTTTCCCCCCTTTTTTGTGTGTTAATGAAATCTCCACATAGGCCTTCACATAACCAAGTTTGGCGCTATTAAGCCCACTCCTGCCCACAAAGATGGATCCAGTGGGAGAATCCTGGACCCGGGGGGGGGGGGGGGGGGGTCACTCACCACATTACGTGCTACGCAACTGCGTCAATAAAAAGCGTCGAAAAGGGTCTGTTTTCAGCCTCAAGGCGTCGTCGACGTTTTCCTTAAAAAGGGGGTGTTTTTCAGCTTCAATCGCCGTTTAGAGTACTAAATAACACATTTAGGGTATAAATTGCATGTCGTGATAATCCTTCTGCTTTTCATCTGTTTCTACGATGGTTAATTCTCATTTTCATTTTCATTTCATCAGTGAAGATCGACTCACAAATAATGATTCATGCCATTTCGAGCTTACTCGATCCCCCTGCGCGAAATCGAAAGCACAAGTCTTCACTTTGAGCTGGTATACTGGTACTACATGTAATATCCGGCCAGGTTTCTATGCACATACATATTGATATGAATAACACCGTTTGGTGATTTGGATTGTTTGCAACAAGTTAAACATGATATCACTAAAAGTTTATCTGTTTGTAGTCGAAAAGCGTAACTTCGTCGAAAAGCGTAACTTCGTCGTTTTCCTGCTTAATATGGGTTGTTTATTTCAAACGCCATTAAGGGTATTGTACTTGGTACCATAATAATTTATACGCCAAAGTTAGGGTATTTTGGGGTGGCGTGATGACCCTGTTGACGCCATTTAGGGTATGTTTTTCTGATGTGAGGCCGTATAGGGGTGGAAATTAGACTTCGTGCAATACGCCATTTAGGGTCCACTTTTGAAGTGTGTGGACGTGCTTGGGTAGCACATTTGTCTGAAAGTGACCCACCCCCCCCCCCCCCCCCCCGAATCCTGGATCATTCTGAATATACCAATTGATAAAAACATTCTTTTATTACCATAGTTGTAGGCTGCTAAAGTTGTTGCATCAAACATTAATCTATCAGGAACTTCCTTGCAGTATTCATCGTTATGCAATATGTAACTCTTTCTTTATGAGTTAAAACCTTCTTCAAAAGCTACATGAATGTGTTAACTATATTTTCTGAAATAATCTGCTTTCTTCTCCCATTCCTTTCCAGAACACGAAATGAGTATCCAGATGTATTATCGTTCCACCAACGTCGGCTTGCACCATGTCCAGGCCGATGGCGGCTGCATGATCTATTTCCGTGAGCCTTACGATGCCGAAGTCCGGCGCAACATGCAACTGATCCGGATGCCCGATATCAAAGATATCCCCGAAACCGAGGTCAAGGGAAAGCCCCGCGAGTACATCGGCAAGATCCTGGACTGTTGCGACAAAGGGTGAGTGTGGTTTCCGTAAACTCTTGATCACCCAGCGTCACAGCTGAGAAATGACGATATCAATATCTTACTGAACTTCAATAGAAACAACTACTCACTACCAAGTTTTGGCCATTAGGCATGACAGGGACACTGTGATTGTATAAAACTACAATATATGTCCAAGGAAATAATGACAGATCTTTCTGATATACCAGTTTGTCGACACGTCATTTTGATCATGTAACAAAGCTGTCCACTCATACGTCACAAAAAAATGATGTTGTGTCTTCAAGCTACCAAAAAAAAAAAAAAACAAAAAAAACCAAAAAACGATTATGAGTTCTACCCAAAAATATTCTTTAACATCAACTCTATACAATTTAAAAGGAGACTGATTTTTTTATTTTTATTTTTTTTAAATTTTATTCATTAGGTTATCTTTGACCTGCCGTGATGGTTGTATATACGTCAAGTGTCACTGTCGCAACGTTCTCTTCTGGAGTACTTCGGAAGACAGCACTAGATCGAAGAAGCTCGAACGCGACGTCGAGACAAAGGTCTTCGATCTCGACCACTTCCGTCAACGCCTTCGGCAATACTACGAGGGTACAATCCCATCGCCTGTCGTTCCCGAAATTAATTTTAGGATCGCACAGAAGCTTTGTGATGCATTTCATCTCAAGAACTATTTCATAGCATTCGTGGTACGACCCCTACGCGCTGTGGAAGAGCTGCGGACACTCAACAACGCTCCCAAATCGCTCCCGCACAGCTATCACAGCGGGCTCCTCAAGTTCTCAGGTCCCGATATGCACAATGATGTCTTCTACACTACCAGTTTCTCGCCCCTTGGTGACTGATAAGTTCGATTTTAATATTTTTCTTGTTGCGTAATTTCGTGTTGTTATTATTTAACCACGGACCTTGTTTTAGGATCCATGATTTAACCTATCTCCTAACCCATCAAGTTCATTTTTATAAAGGCATCAGAGATCTATAATTTAGATTCATATCAGATCGACTTGTTGATTGAGAATTTATACTTTATCAAGGCAATAGCTCGTTGATTTTGTTTCGAACCTGACACCTTCTGTACACAGACCACTGTTCTGTCCACTGAACCATAGCGCCTCACAAAGTTTGCATGCAGGGGCGGCGCCAGGGTATTTTGATAGGAGGGGCAAGACGACCTAAAGTTGACGTCATATTTTTTCTCCATTAAAGGTTCCCTTTTATGGAATTACAAAGGAACTTCAATTAGTAGACTTTTCTACTGTGAATCCAGATCTGTCAACCATTTTACCTGAATTCCATTCATTAATCTGTAAACTTGAAAATAAAAAATTAATTGGGAACGCCCCTAAAATTTTTGGAAAATCGGTCCAGCGATCGATGACGTCATGTGACGTCACACTCAGAATGCTTGACTCCACGCAAGCTGAAAGTGTGTGTGTAGGCTATTGAACTTCGTGTAGATCCTAGCTTCGACTTCGTGTAGATCCTAGCTTCGACTTCGTGCCATTACAGCCCTTCATTTTAGTTTTTTTTAATCCTATATCAACGAACGATAACATCTTCTTCAGACAGAAGAAATAAAAGAGGAATTAGGGGCACGGCCGTATTTGTTTGAACCAGACATGTCGGATTCTGATTATATGACAGAGACGTCCCTGATTTCAATAACGGAGAAGATATCGACGGGAGACTTGGGAATTATAACTAGTAATTCCTTTTGATAATTAGATTGCCGATTAAATTTTAATTTACGCATATCCACCAATTATGAATCTTGTTTGCGCTTGCAAAATGCCCCAGTCCTGATGAGGCTGAGCTGATAGCTGATCGAGGCAGTGAGCTCGACGTGCGCAGGTGTACACGCCGTGCCGTTCGGTCGTTCGCCTGCTGACCCTGCCTGGCCTGGGCTTGGGTAGGGTTTTACTGGTGCATGGGGTGGTAGCGTTTTGTTTCTAGTAAATTCTAACATTGATATCCAGAAAACCCTTAGCTCTCCTGTTACCTTGCATGTTTTCATTGTGCTGCTATGAATAATAAGTACCGGTAGACTAAGTTAGTGTAGGTACAGTGATAGTTGATCAATAGATATATGATCAATAGATACCGTAGATCAAGTTTGATTTTGGGGATGGCATCTTGCTTCAGGGACGGCCTCTTCTTGATGCCAAACGCCGCATGCAGCCCCGTACTATCGAGGAAGTCCTCCGCACAAATGTGCTCGGAACACACGGACACTGCGGTCACTCGGCCCCTTCCAATTGACGCGAGTTAGTTTCACTTTTGAGGTCCATTTTCTTCTAATATTTGGGTCTTTGAGGAATAAATGTAGACTTACACCCTCCTTTGTGATGTTGCTGCAACCTGCAAAGACACAGCGTTGCGGCATACTTCGATTTAGAGGTGGTTTTCGAGGTGGTATATAACTGCAAGTTAGTTTGCACGCATGATATATGCAAGATATTGTAAACAAGCACCGGCGATGTCGGTTTGTGACGTCACACGTCAATCATGCTCGAAGAACGAGAATTCGGGGTTTAAAAGGGGGCGGAGCTTAGCAGACTCGTTTAGGCCTGAATACGTGGGGAAAATATTATTTTAAAAATATTCAGATATGTATTCACTGCAAACGGATGTCATTTTTCAATTTAGATGAGTATCATGTACAAAATAACAAGAATTAGAATTTCATAGAAGGGAACCTTTAAATAACAGGGGTAATATAGAGTTATATGTTTAAGACCTCTCTTGTTAATACTCCGCTTTCTTCTTTCTTTTTCCTTTTCTTCCCTTTTCCTCCCTTTTTCTCCTTTTCTTCTTTTTTCTTCTTTTTTTTTCTTTTTCCACTACTTGAAAAATCATAGGGGGGGGGGCGGTCGCCCCCTCTGCCCCCCCCCCCCTGTAGCGCGCCGCCCCTGTTTGCATGTATTCACATTTCTTAACAAAATTATCTTTGTTTCCCTTTTCCTTAACAGTAATGCACCAAGACATCAATAAAAACAACCATTCACAAATGAATTACCACGACCCCGCTTCTATGACATCACTCGGCAATAAAATCCCGCACAACAGCATGTCCAACGACGGTGTGCCGCTGCGCTCGTATTTGGCGCTCTCGGACTACGACCAGCAAGCTTCGTCGCCCACCGCCATTAACGCGGTCACCATCGCTTTGAACGTCTTGTCATTAGAGGCCGAGGGATTGGAAGCGTGCACGGATGCGTCCGAAGGCATGAACGGAGATTGCAGACGACCGATTAAGGAAGAAGACGCACATTGTTTACCAAGTGGTGAGTGTAAGCTTCTTTTCCTCTTTTTAAAATGAAATATCCACATGCACATAACCAGCTTTTCCAAGTCCTGGTGGAAGAGGATAGAGGCACTCGAAGTACATAGAGTAATAACATATTTTCGTGTATTCCGATAAACTCTCAAGATAATCAACAAAAGTACCGAAAAGAATACCAAGTTAGGCGCTAAAGCCCACTCCTACCACAGTGACGGATCCAGGAGGAGAATCCTGGATCATTCCTTAACACAAGAGAGCTGAATATACCAAATTATAAAAACATTCTTTTATTACCATTGTCGTAGGCTTCTAAAGTTATTGCATCAAACATTAATCTATCATGAACTACCTTGCAGTATTAATCGTTATGCAATCCTGTAACTCTTTCTTTAGGAGTTGAAACCTTCTTTAAAATCTACATGAATGTGTCAACTATGTCATTCTCTAAAATAATCTGCTTTCCTCTCCCATTCCTTTCCAGAACACGAAATGAGTATCCAGATGTATTATCGTTCCACCAACGTCGGCTTGCACCACATCCAGGGCGATGGCGGCTGCATGATCTATTTCCGTGAGCCTTACGATGCCGAAGTCCGACGCAACATGCAGCTGATTCGGATGCCCGACATCAAGGACATCCCCGAAACCGAGGTCAAAGGAAAGCCCCGCGAGTACATCGGCAAAATCCTGGACTGTTGCGACAAAGGGTGAGTGTGGTTTCCGTAAACCCTTAATCACTCAGCGTTTCAGTTGAGAAATGAGAAAATAAATATCTTAATGAACTTCCATAGGGACAACCACTCACTACTAAGTTTTGGCCAATGGGGATACGCCTTGATAACATGATTATATTAAATTTGAATTTATGATATATGTCCAAGGAAACAATGACAGATCTTTCTGATACACCCGTTTGACGACACGTGATTTAATTATGTAACAAAGCTCTCCACTCATACGTCACAGAAATGATGTAGTGTCTTCAAGCTACAAGAAACGATCATGAATTTACCCCAAGACATTATTACACATCTACTCGATACACTTTAAAAGGAGATTGATGTGGCAATTTTTTTTATTCTTTAGGTTGTCTTTGACCTGCCGTGATGGTTGTATCTACGCCAAGCGTCACTGTCGCAGCGTTCTCTTCTGGAATACTTCAGAAGACGGCACTAGATCAGAGAAGCTCGAACGCGACGTCGAGACCAAGATCTTCGCTCTCGACCACTTCCGTCAACGCCTCCGGCAATACGAAGAGGGTACAATCCCATCGCTTGTCGTTCCTGAGATCTATTTTAGCATCGCGCAGAAGCTTTGTGATGCCTTTGAGCTCAAGGCCTGTTTCATATCATTCGTGGTACGACCCCTTCGCGCTGTGGAAGAGCTGCGGACACTCAACAACGATGCCAGGTCGCTCCCGCACAGCAGTCAAAGCCGGCTCTTCAAGTTCTCAGGTCCCAATATGCACGATTCCCCTCCCATCCCCCACCCATTAATAGAAAATTCCGCCCCTCTCGATTTTGGCGACACAGGTAGAAAGGGTTTCTACAATCTTAAGATACACTGCTCCAATCTGCTTGTATATAATTATGAGAGAGCGTAGTGACCATGTGAGAAAATTTAGGTGTTGGAATGGCGAAACCTTGCCTTTTATAGCACTAGAAAGTTGATAGCAATACCTTAAAAAGTTTTATTTATTCAAAACTACTCCCTCCAAAGGTGGAAGCAAGCATCTGCCCCATTTCTCCTGGCGCCTATGATAGACAGGGTTTCTAAAATGTTAACAAACATTACTTCTAGTAATATGCGAGGAAGCGTGGCAACCGAGTGAGAAAATCTTGATTTTTAAATGCTGAAAGTTTGTATTTTAGAGCACTAATAAAAATATTATAAATCGTTGCAATACAAAACTATTACATGTAGTTTTCTTTTGTTTTCTTTTTTAACAACCAAAACTAAATTTATGGTAGTGAGGAAATGTTTTCTCGTTTATGGCGACAAGTGGATGATATTTAGTTAGCCCTGGTTACAAATCATTCGGTGGTATAACACTACCAATTATATGTTATATCATGTAGTTTTTGTCTTATAAACTAATTTTTTTCTTCTTCAATTACAGGTTTCGGTTACTATCCCCACCATGAAAAGAGAGCCATGACATCATCCAGCAACCGCTACAACCCGTACCACACCGGTCGCCGTCTCCACCAAAACTCGACGGGATCGTCGGGTAGCTCCGTGGCCAAGCTCCATGAGATCACAGAGGTGATCAATGAAGACCTCAGTACAGGCAACATGAACAACCACCGGGGAAATCACTCGTACTCAGCGCGCTCGGACTACGACCAGCAAGCTTCGCCGCCCACCACCATCACCCCAGTCACCATCGCTTCGAACGTCCTGTCGGGCGAGGGCGAGGGATTGGAGGCGTGCACGGTTGCGTCCGTAGGCATGAACGGATATTGCAGACGACCGATTAAGGATGAAGACGCACATTGTTTACCAAGTGGTGAGTCCAATCTTGTTTTCCTTTAAAAAAAAAGAAGAAATTTCCACATACATATAACCAGCTTTTCCCAGTCCGGGTGGAAGAGGATGGAGGCACTCGACGTAGAGTAACAACATAATATTTTCGTGTATTCCGATAAACAGGTTTTAGATTTCAGGTTTAGATTTTATTTCATTTCATTTTCATTTTTCAAAGTATATAACAATACATGGGTGACGATCCAGGGGGGGGGGATGGGGGTATATATCCCCCCCCCAAAAAAAAATGAGGTGGAGGGGGGGGGTGGCCTGTATTATTACCCCCAATATTTTTCGATAAATAAATAAAAATTATGATACATTAACTTAAAACTAATAATTATCAAAACTCATTATGTTTGATCTTGAAATACAATCACATTCTTTAATGATTAGAAATAAGGAGATATGAAATGCAATAATTTCAATGCGAAAATATCGAAGAAAATTCAGAAAACCATTTGTGGATCATGTAAAATGTAAATTTTATAGATAGATTAAAAAAAAAAAGTTCCTGGTGATGGAAGAGGGATACCCCTCCCCCTCCCACACCCTTCGCTCCCTCGCCAGACATCCCCCCAATCATGAACACGGATCGACACCCCTGTAACAATAACTATTGTGCAATTAATAATTTTACACAATAATTGACAACAAAACTAAGTGCAGAAACATTTTCGATTATTACACGCAAAAAAAAGAGCATTAACGTTTGCGTTATAAGAAAAAAATAACAACAATAAAGACTTCATTAGATTAATTGTATGACAATGGGAATGAAAACAGAGACCTGGGCCCTGTCTTATAAAGAGTTGCGATTGATTCAAATCGATCGTAAGTCCTCCAATCAATGGCCAATTTCCAATCTCCTATCTCTTAAGTACAGAGTTGCGATTGATATCAATTGCAAATTATTGGCAATCAATCGCAACTCTTTATAAGACGGGGGCCCAGCATAGAAGAAGAGCTTGAAAAAGCGCTGGTCCCTGGAAAAAGGTGAAGCCCACTTCTATCACAGTGACGGATCCAGGGGAGAATCCTGGATGATTCCTTAACGCAAGAGAGTTGAATAAATCAATTTATAAAAACACTCTGTTATTACCATAGTCTTAGGCTGCTAAAGTTATTGCATCAAACATTAATCTATCAGGAACTACCTTGCAGTATTCAACGTTTTGCAGTTCTGTAACTCTTCCTTTATGAGTTAAAACGTTCTTTAAAAGCTACATGAATGTGTCAACTACGTCTTTCTCTAAAATAATCTGCTTTCTTCTCCCAATCCTTTCTATAGAACACGAAATGATTATCCAGATGTATTATCTTTCCACCAACGTCGGCTTGCACCATGTCCAGGCCGATGGCGGCTGCATGATCTATTTCCGTGAGCCTTACGATGCCGAAGTCCGGCGCAACATGCAACTGATCCAGATGCCCGACATCAAGGACATTCCCGAAACCGAAGTCAAGGGAAAGCCCCGCGTGTACATCGGCAAGATCCTGAACTGTTGCGACAAAGGGTGAGTGTAGTTTCTGTAAACCCTTGATCACTCAGCGTCTCAGCTGAGAAATGACGATATCAATATCTTACTGAACTTCCATAGAGACAACCACAAATACCAAGTTTTGGCCACTAGGGATACGCCTTGCTAACTTGGTTGTATTAAACTTGAATTTATGATATATGTCCAAGGAAACAATGACAGATCTTTCTGATATACCCGTTTGACGACACGTCATTTGATCATGTTCCAAATCTCTCGACTCATAAGTCACAAAAATGATGTTGTGTCTTCCAGCTACTAAAAACGATTATGCGTTTTACCAAAAAATATGCTTTCACATCTACTCTATCCATTTTAAAAGGAGATTGACGAGGTAATTCTTCTTTGTTCATAAGGTTGTCTTTGACCTGCCGTGATGGTTGTATATACGTCAAGCGTCATTGTCGCAGCATTCTTTTCTGGAGTACTTCGGAAGACGGCACTAGATCAGAGAAGCTCGAACGCGACGTCGAGACCAAGATCTTCGCTCTCGACCACTTCCGTCAACGCCTCCGGCAATACGAAGAGGGTACAATCCCATCGCCTGTTGTTCCCGAGATCAATTTTAGCTTCGCGCAGAAGCTTTGTGATGCCTTTGAGCTCAAGGCCTGTTTCATATCGTTCGTGGTACGACCCCTACTCGCTGTGGAAGAGCTGCGCACGAGCTGCGGACTAGCTGCGGACGCTCAACAACGATGCCAGGTCGCTCCCGCACTGTAGTCACAGCGGGCTGCTCAAGTTTTCAGATCCCGATATGTCTCCGCCACCAGTGTCTCGCCCCTTCTGGCATAGACAGCTACTGGGGCGACATTGGCCCTTATGCCGCGTCGTGACCCATGGTACCTCAGCCTACGAGCTAGCCTCTTGTCGAGGCCCTGGCGCTGTTGAAATCCTTGGCGATATGGAGGCAAAATTTCTGGCTCGCTTCGCTCGCCAGAAAAACCGAGCGCTTGCGCCGAGGGCCTCTTGACACCCGATCAGAATTTCTTTTGTATTTCATTGTTTTGACGAATATTCCGACCAAATTTTGGTCGGTGAAAATCATCCAATAAGCGCGAGCTACCATGACGTAATGTTAAATATTCATGACTCGACTTATTCTTACATATTGATTAATCGCAGCCCAAAATGGCGTTCAACTTTTCTTCCACGACGAGTGATGACGATATTTGTAAGAGCTTAGAATATGCCGCTAGAATGTTGAAGATTGACAGATTCAAAGATTTGCAAGTTGATGCAATCAAATCTGCACTTAAAGGACAAGATGTTTTGTGAATCTGCCTACTGGCTATGGAAAAAGTGTTATTTTTCACGCGCTACCGCTCTGTGCTGATTACCTCCGTGGGCCAGGGATGGAGAGTGAGACTGCTGCTTCGCGAGGGCCAGGCGGATCCCCCGGGGCCTTGCCGGGCAGTGAAGTTGCTGGTAACTCCTTGGTTACATCATCTTCTAGTCTATCATCTTCACGAAGCATTTTGTTGATTATTTCCCCTTTGGTGTCTCTGATGAGAGACCAGGTGAAGTCGCTCAAGAAACGTGGACTTCAAGCCATCTATCTTGGGACGCTTCGTCACAAGATGTGACTTTAGAAGGTATAATTTTGAATTTGACTCGGTCAAGATCTAAAAACTAACTGTGTTACTGTTAGTGTTATTTGTTTTGTGTTATTTGTTATTGGAGATGCATCTATTGTTGAACGGTGACTTTTATTGCGCATTCTTATTTGTAAATAAATGATGATCTCTTGAGATATATGGACATTTGTCTTATTTCAAATTACCATGGTTTGTAAGCTAGAGATCGAATTCTTCATAATGTGCTTGTCTGTGAATGTATTTTGAGCAAGAGATTTACGTAATCCCCCCCCCCCCCCCAAAAAAAATAATAGACTAGTCCAGAACTGAAGTAAGAAATCCTGAGATTTCATTGGCCAATTTGCTGGGCGATCGCCGCGGTAATCTAACTATTCACGTTTTCATGCATAATTCAGTAGGAAATCGTGCCTCATGAATATATAATTCAGGTCGGGTGTCAAGAGGCCCTCGGCGCAAGCGCCTCGGTTTTTCTGGCTCGCTTCGGTCGCCACCAGAAATTTTGCCTCCATATCGCCAAGGATTCCAACAGCGCCAGGGCCTCGACAAGAGGCTACCTACTAGCACGCTAGACCATAACCATGATAATTAAGAAATAAAGCAGACATCCACTTCATCATTTTTTTATTCGGACTGAATTCGTAGCACACAACGATTCATAATGACGGGTGTCCTCTACCACGCACTTTGGTGGCGCGGTATCTTCTGTTAGTCTGCATAAACTACTCTTTATTTTAACCATTTTAAGCCATACAAATATTTTAATTGTTTGCCCTCCGTTACCAGTCTGCACTGGGTGTTAGACAAGGATGTAGGCCACCGTACCTGTGGTTGCATCGTTCAGTTCCTAAGCTACTATTCTCACGTCAGCAGCAATCCAATTTTCCAGCCCACCTTTCACTTATTTTGACCGAGCATAATTAATGAATTAAACTAAATTATTAGATTGATTAGAATCAAGATAAATAATAAAATTAATAAACATAGGTTTTCCCGCCCAATTTCATATTTTTGTCACTCAAATCAGTTAAGGTGCATTCAAATTCGGGCATTCCGATTTTTGTTATCCGCATTCGATTTACTTTTAGCAGTGTTAAGGACATTTAAAAAAAAATCTTTATCGTGCATACGAAGTCACTTACGATTGCAAATATCGTGCTCCAAATTTCGAGGTTCGTGCATTCAAATTAACACGTAGGCCTCAGGAGCATGTTTGGGCGTTCAATTTCGTTTTGGGGACTTCAATTTATTGATTCGTTCGTTTAGTTTTACATGGATTCCGTTTGTTTGTATGTGTTCTGTGTGCGTGCTAGAGTTCTTTTTAAAATCTCTATCATGTCTTTATCTATGTATGTCTTTGCGTGTGTGTAAGATACATACTTGCAGTGGCTGTGCCATATACCCTCTTTTTGTTAATGGGATTTCTTGTTGCCTCAAATACGCGTTATGCTATGAATCAGTGGCGGATCTACATAGGGGGAAAACCGGCTAGTTTGCAGGCACAAACCCCGGTCAGTCGTAAAAGAGAGTTTGCACTGTAAGACTACAATAGGCCATGTATTATATAGCTGCTCCTGACACGACCAGTAGGTAGCTGGGTTAGGCTCTCTCAAGACAATGATTTTCTGATAAAGTGTCAAATTAGGGTCTGTGCTTGCTGACTAAAAACTGGCCCGTTCCCCCCCCCCCCCCCCCCCTTTGAAACCCAACTGGCATACCTTTAGTACACAATTTAAAAAAAATGCCCCCTTTATTGTGTACTTTTACGGCAATGTGCCCCCTCTTTTAAAAAATCCTGGATCCGCCCCTACTATGAATAGTCCCTTATGTATACCGAAATGTAAAACAGACTTTAAGAGGAAAACCTTAGCGGTTTAAAGGCCAGGTCCACCCTAATGTCAAGTTGATTTGAATAAATAGAGTAAAATTAAACAAGCATAACAGTGAAAATTTTATAGAAATCGGATGCAGAATAAGAAAGTTACGGCATTTTGAATTTTTGCATTGTTTCATGAAACAGTGATTATGCACAACATGGGCGGTAGGCAAATAAGTGAGCCGATGATGTCACACACTCACTTTTCCTTATGTATTTTATTATATGATATTACAAATTAATATTTCATTTTTCTGCTCCAAGAATGTAAAGCGTGGTTTGACTCTCCATGGAAAGTGTAAGAACATCATTACTTTAACTTATTTTAATACAATGGAGAGATTCTTTATTATCACATCTATAAAAAATGAAATGTTTGAAATTTCATATAATGAAACACATAAGGAAACGTGAGTGTGTGACGTCATCGGCTCAACTATTTGCATACAGCTCATGTTATGCATATGATTTTTCGTATTTCACGAAACAGTGATATTATCACTGTTTCGTGAAACTACGAAAAATTCTAAAATGCCGTAACTTTCTTATTTTATATCAGACTTCAACAAAATTTTTATACTGTTATGTTTGTTCATTTTTACTCTATTTATTCAAATTAAAGTTTTAAAAAGCAAGTGCACACTTTCTAGTTTCTCTTATAATTATGCGATTCAGATAAATTAACCTTTTGTTTCTTTCATTACATTTTTGTTTCTCTCTTCTCCCCCCCCCCCCCCCTTTTCTTGTCTTTTAGTTGATATTGTTATTATTCAATTTTTTTATTCTCATTCAGTATCTATATCATACATTTCCTTTTTTTAATGTAATGTGTCTTTTTTATAATAATTGTGTTCCCTCTTTTTTCGAATTTTAAGAGTGGATTTTGAGTTGATTCACATGTATATGTTTATTCTGTTTTAATCTTTGTATATATGTTATGGTTTTTTAATCATGTAAAATAATTATGTTCTGTACTTTTAATGTGAATGCAGGGCTCTCTGGATAAGCAGGTCCAGAAATGGACTTTGAATGAAACCACCCTGTTGAAATAAGATCATGTGTGGTACTAGCCAGGTGTTATTTGCAGATGACACTCTGGTGTTTCGTGTCATGTAGGGTCCTGGGGAGCGTTTCATCAAGTGTTTTGTCAGTGATTTTTACCGACAACTGTTATAAGCTACTGAAATCCTTGCATCTGATTGGCTGAGAGAAAATTTGTCGGTAAAAATCACCGACAAAACGCTTGATGAAACGCTCCCCTGAAGACAAAGAATGATTGCAGTGTGATTTGAATGTCATTAGTATGCGGTGCAGTGATAATAAAATGAAACTTAACACTTCCAAGTGTAAAGTTACGCGCATAACCCAATAAACAAACAACCCAGGTCAACTCAAATACCATATTGATGATAACTCACTTGAAGTTGTTACACAATATAAACACCTTGGCATTGTCTTGGATAATAAAATGACCGGGTCAAACCATGTCTAATATGTAGTAGTAAAGGCTGTTCGTATGTTAGGTTTCATCATCAGTGTAGCGAAAAAAATCTTTCGAGTGACGCTCTGTACAAAGGCCTTGTTTTCCGTATTATTGAATGTGGTCAAGCGGCCTGGTTTGTACACATTAGAGGATGATTGAAAAACTTGAAAAGTTACAGAGACGAGCTACACAAATTATTCTCAAACAGAGAAGACAGGAAATGAACTATTCTGTACACCTCCAATGTTTAAAGTGGTATACCCTTATTTCTGAACGACATTATCTTCTGATTAATTTTGCTCTCAAAGTCTTTTGTGGCCTCATAAAATGTGAAGCTGTTCAATATGCTATTCATATTAACCAAAGATATTCTGACACTGTTCAATTCAAACATCTGAAAGCCCGCACTCAAAGACTCCATGGCTCTGCCATCCACACAGTTCCCCGTGTTTGGGATACTCTCCCCATTAATTTGAAGACTGATGTTGTTTTACTATCACTTCATACTTGGATATAAGTTAACTCATAAGACCTGTTTTTAATCAGTAATACATAATGTATGTTTCCATTCTAGTATTGCTCTGTCAATTATTTCATATAGAATGTGAAAAAACTGCACGCCAATATCCCTTAATGTTATTCTCCATCGTTGCTGAATACTATTTAAAAAAAATCTTATGTCATAATTTAATTCAGTTTTAGGTCTACTACTTAATATCTAATCTAGTTACTCTCAAATGCACTGAATTATATGATACCATATCTGATCTGGTCATTCATGAATTGTTTAATTATACTCAACTGCACGACGCCCTCTTCGGGTATAATGTTGGGTTTGAGTACAGTCAAAGATCGTGAATTAGGGAAGATAGGACACTCTCTCGACTTTGTACAGGGTACGATGTAACAACCAGGAAAAGGGCGCCAGGTACACTGACGCATCGACTGTGTACAAACCAATTGGGGAAAATGACCCAGGGGGGCTGAAATACTGTTACAGGAAAGAAACCAGGCGTCTCTATGGATTCAGAAGAGGGAAAGGGCTTGAAAAGTAATGAGGAGGAGTAAAAAAAAAAAAAAAAAAAAAAAAAAAAGGGGGGGGGGAATTCCACAGGGGACATGATGCAGTTGTCACAGTGTTGCTCCATGTCCGTGCCTATTTTCTTTACACTTAAATATCATTTTAAAATAGTAATCATACATGCACACATACAGGGGGCTCCTGGTGAGGGTGTGTGTGTGTGTGTGTGTGTGTGTGTGTTGGGGGGGGGTCTAGGGGCATAGGGTCCCGACTTTAACAAGTACTTGAAAAGTGCCCCTTTCTTTCTGATAATTTTGAAAAATGTTGCCCGACTTTTTGGGGACATTCGAGCAAGTGGAATAAGAATCTTTTATTGTGGGAGGGGAGGAGCATTGTACCCCTCTTGACTCCAGCTTCTCTGCCTTACATTTTACTGGTACATGTAGTAATACGGGTACTTGTTACTATATAACGCCGCACTGATTTTTTGAAACTATATATTGCTCTTTTTGTAAGAAAAAGTGGGATATGTAGGTAAAATGGCTTGTGCTCATTACAAGAGGAAGGGGAGGGCTATCAGGGGGGGGGGGGGTACTTGATATCAGAAGTTAAAAGTGACGTTTAATTTGATATCAGATCTGAAAAGGTACACTCATATCAGTTGGGGAAAGGGTACTCATTACAGAGCAAAAGGGGCAGACTTGAAAGTAACAAATATTGTACAAGACTTTCAAGGGGGGGGGTGCACTTTAAGGGGGAAATGGCACTTTCTAGAATGGAAAAGGGGCAGTTTTGTAGTAAAAAGGGGCAGTTATCAGAAAGCATAAAATTTTGGAAATAACATGGAACACTTTTGGGGTACTTGAAAAAATGGAGCGAGGGGCACTGCACCTATAACAGTCAAGGCCACCAAATATGTGTGTATCAGTAGTTATTCAGAGCACTACAATTGTCATTGTGCTCTGCAGCTGAATTTCCAGAGCTGCTCTGTTAACCCTGAGTCATGAATCATTAGAAAATCTAATTAAATTTCAGATACGTCATAGCATCAATTTAAGAGCATTAATCACGGAAATTTCACAGAACTTATCCCAAATAAGTTTTATATCATTTAACTGAACATTGCAAAAGTCTCATTCTGTCATACTTTGAGTTATTAATAATCAAAAGTGTTAACCTATTTTTTTAACACCTAGTACATGCAACCAATTTTTGCATTTGATATCAAAGAAACCCAAGTAAAACTATGCAAGGTAGACCTACCACACAATGAACTTAAAAGATTTGATTCAATTTCAAAGAAACAATGTACTAAAATCTTATTTTGATCTTCATTTTTATTGCATCTTCAGAAAATCAAAACAGTGACAAATTTTGACAAAAGTCAAAATGTCACAATTATAGACAATCTCAAGGCAATTTCATGGCAATTTCAAGGCAACTGACAATGTTACTGAGCATTTAACATGAATTTTGTTGTTGTTGTTGTTGTTTACTTACAATTTCCTGAGGGCATAATCATACACATTCTATGTTCCATAGTAATTCAATGAAAGATTGACTAGTGATAAAGTGCCATAACTTGATAATAGATGATGAAACAGTGCTGCCACAATGACCCCCCCCCCCCCGAAAAAAAGCTAACAACATATTAATGTTGTTGACATAGAAAGTGAACACTTCATCCCCCCAAAAAGTATATCACCACTCTTTCCAGGAGATAAATTTAGTGAAAGTGTGAAACTGTCAAGAGTCCCTTAATGACCATTAATTCTTGACGATTTTAACACCACTTTTGATAGAAATTTGTGTAATTCCTTATATCTGTGTATAGTTTTGTATTTCCAACTTCCCAAATAATTGCTGCAGGAGCATGTTACTGAGAGATATACAGTGCATCCAAGAAGAAGAAAAAATCCACGAAACCATAAAACAAAGAGCTACTGTGACCAAGCTATGTGCTCTATGGTATAAAGGTCACATATGGCATAACACATGATCATGGCAATCCCCCCCCCCCCAGCCATCAAGGTATCACTTGAAACAGGGGTGTCGATCCGTGTTCATGATCGGGGGGGGGGGGCTGACCGGCGAGGGAGTATCCCCCTTCCTGACACAAGGGACATTTTCAAAAATCTGTCCATATAAACTTGCAGTTTGGAGCATCCCAAAATGCTTTTAAAGTCACGGCAAATACAACAATATATTTATAATCATAACATAACATATTCAAAAATGTGTGTTATAAATCATTTGTATATAAAGGCAGGAAAGAGAAGGCAGATAGACAGTTTGTTGTTCAGTGCTTGAAGAAGACTAAAGTTTTATTATACAATTTCTTCGATGTTTTCGCATTGGAATTATGGCATGCATGGCATTTCTTATTTCCTTATATACTTCTAATCATTAAAGAATGTGATGGTACTTCAAAATCAAATATTATGAGTTGGGATAATTATTAGTTTTAAGTTAATGTATCATAATTCTTATTTATTTTATCAAAAAATATTGGGGGTTGATAATACAGGCCATCCCCACCTCAAATTTTGTGGGGGCCCGGGGGGGGGGATGGACTCCCATGTCCTGAAAGCATAATACTTCCAATTTAAGGAAAATATAAATTAATTGTCAGAGTGCACATACTGTGGCCACAACAATCATTCGTTTTAGGGTTTTGTTTTTTATGAGACTCACTGTACAGTAAAGGGATCTAGTTCAATTATAATGAAATGTGGCTTAATTAGAATAAGTGCAAGACTATTTTTATTTCTGGGAAATCGAAAGAAATGCAGATTGGGTGTTTTGTAGGAGTTGTTTGAACAATTCACAGCAGAGCACCACATCTTCGACCTTCTCGCCATTGCTTTGCACGTAATGTCAACATAGTCGCTGGTAAGTTTACCTCCCCAACGCTGTTGGGGAGGGGGGGGGGGGGTTGTCCTATCTTCCTTTTTCACTATCTTTGGTACAGTGTATTCATTGAATTCTACACTACGTTGTGTAGAATTCACCTACTTTTTTTCTCTCTCTCTCTCTTTTCTGGTGCTATATACTGTGCACAAGGCGACATTATTATTTTATGTTATTATTATTATTTTTTTTAATCTCTAAGGGGAAGTCCACCCTAGAATCTGTTTTGTTTTGATGGAGGCAGAGGGGTGAGAGGGGCAGGTTTGGGTGGGGTTCGATGGGGGTGGGGGGTTGTAGGTTTGGGTAGTTTCGGTCGGTTAGGCACGGGTTGGCGGCTACGTGGCGTGTCTTACGGGCTCCTCTCCTATATGCTTGGTGCATGAAATCTCATCGAATTTCATTTTCTTCGTAGTTGGTGCAGGAAGTCCCTGGTTGGTGGTTGGGTGGGTTTGTTTCGTGCAGGTTTTGTGTGAGGCGCGTGTGTAGTGGTTGTATCGATGGTGCGTGTGTAAGTGGACGGTTTTCTATAGAGAGAATGGAAGTTTATTATGATATTTTTTAGGTACGGGACAGTGGGGGAGGTAGCCTTCCATCAAGGTGGCTGTGCTGCTCTGTCGATCTCCTGCTCGATCCTCGACACGCTCGGAATAGACCTCGGATTGCGCGGGAAGTCGACACACGAGTGCAGCTTGCTGAGCAAGACTTCCTGCGCAATAATCAGAGGATGATTATGCGGGTTTCGAGGATCGACCAGGGGATCGAAAGAGCAGCACATCGCCTTGATTGGAGGCTATGGGAGGAGGGGGCACGCGGGATGCGTGCGGGGTTGTCGGTTTGTGTTTGATTGGTTGCGGCTTCGAAATTCATAGCTTTCTTTTTTCTTGTCGGATTTTGTTCGGGCTTCCGTTGGTCGTTTTCTTTTATTTTTCTTCTTCTTTTGAAGCCGACTTAATATCGGGGTGGAGGTTCCATTTAAGTTAACGATTATTGTCTTTAAATTTTGTAATTACAACTGTAATTCATTGATTGTTGTATCTCACCATTTTATTCTATTTCATTTATGTAAAGTCACATGGACTGGAAAAGAAGACCTCCGGGTCATAGTTATTAATTAATCTTTTTCTTTTCCCGGCATCCATGTGACTCTTTTCTAAATCTACAGTTGTTTTGTATTTACCAGTGATTTCTTGATTTTTGTCTTTGTGGAATGAATAATAATAATAATAATAATAATAAAACTGAAAGAAATAATAGATAAATACACACTCATCAGATTTCAAAAATGTTCACATTTTTTCAAATGTTTACAGTGATAGTATGATTGTTGATTTCTGTGTTTGTTTTCATCAGTATTCCTTTTCATATACACTCTTAAAAAAGTTGGGCAAAAAAATGCCCATTTTTTAACCAACACTGGGCAACATACTGTCCACACAACTTTTGGTTAAAATTTGCCCAACTGATGTTGGGCAATCCATTTACTATGTTGTTGGGCAAATTAAATTGCCCATCAGTTGGTGACCCATTAGATTTTACCCAACTCTACAATTGCCCAACTGTTGGTTATATTCTCAGTTGGGTAATTATTGCCCAACCAATCTTACCCAATAGGATTGCCCAACCCTCTATTTGTTCAGCTGTTTGGTAACAAATATCATGTTGGGCAAATTCAGCTGCCCAATTTATTGTTTCCTTTTTCCTCAACCTAGGTAAAAAAAAAATGAAACCTGCTTGTTACGTCCTTCTGGGTCTTAACCTAATCAATCCTAACCTATCCTATTTTAAGCTATCCTATCCTATATCTTAACCTATCCTATCCTAGTCCTATCCTATCCAGTTAGTGCAAACTAGTGCAAGCTCTTATATACCCCTTATATTTTTTTATGCATTCGGTGACAGTTAGTAAATCGGGCCACCCCAAACCATACGCTACTAAAAATTCATGAATATTCATATAAGTGTTTTTCCCCAATATTGGGTAAAAATATTTACCACAAGTTGGGCAAAAGCGAATTTCTAACCAACCATCAGTTACCCAACAAAATTTACCCAACTGGCAAAAGGAAATGTGACAAAATTACACAACTACAGGGCAACAATTACCCAATACTGTTGGTAAATATATGCCCAATATTTAGGTAAAAAGTATTGACCAATATTGGTTACACCACTCGAGTGTCCAGTTGGTTAATAATAGCCCAGAATTGGGAATATTTTTAACCAACCAGCAGTTACCCAACTAAATTTACCCAACATTTTAAGAGTGTAATATGGAGGGTCTGTTTTAAACCACTGCATTGCAGTTTGCATGTTTTCTTCATTATGTTAAATCTGATGCACTTATGGAAAAACATGCTTGCCCTTTCATGAATTTAAATGACTTATTGACAAAATATAATGTAGGTTTCCCGCCCAACTTCATATTTTTTGTCACTCAAATCAACTAAGGTGCATTTCATATTCACGCATTATCAATTTACGATCGATATCGGTCTTTCAAATTTAAAATCCGGACAATGGAATTCATTTGGAGACATGCGAATTAATTTATGAGCATCCAAATTAATTCATCGGCTAAATTATTTCAGTTTAGGGGATTTCAGTTTTCGTTATCCATATTCGATTTATTTTTAGTGAAAAAAAAAAATCGCTAACGTGCATACGAAGTCGTGAACCTACGTACGATTTCAAATTTCGTGCATTGAATTTGGAGGTTCGTGCATTTGAATTGATCTGGGCCCTCTTGCATAAAAAGTTGCGATTAAACGCAACTCAAAAAATTAAACGCAACTCGATTTTCAACCAATCAGGATCGCGTATTTGGGACTTGCGTTTAATTTTTTGAGTTGCGTTTAATCGCAACTTTTTATGCAAGAGGGCCCTGATTTGATATTTTCCGTTTCAATATAACCGTACATGATACATATCGACTCAATGATTAAACATAAAACAATGTAATAAATTTGTACATATCAAACTAACAATACAAAGATAAAGGTATTAAGAAGTGACCAGTCGCCGATTAATTCTCGAACGTTCGCCGAACACTATCAACCAACAATAACCAAAACCATCCCCAAAATTTTCATGAAATCCACTCTTAGGTGATTGTGATTGCATTACCTTTTGAAAAAGCGTTTTGTTTATAAAAGAGATGACAGAATGTTTTGATCACACATTTCAACAGCCTATATGCCTCAGTCTATTGGAATGTATTATTCATGTATTGTAACAAGAGGGGATCTATTCATCGTATCACCCCTCCTAGGCATGATAATCGCCGATAAATTGCCTATTAACTGCTGACCATTCTCTGACATTCCTACGAGCGGTCGCCACTTAGTCTTTGATGATCGGACAATGTTCGTACGACATTCGGCGATTGGCCTAAAACCGATCGGCGACTTCCCTTAATATTTTGGCAAATTGGTTGTCGATGGTCGCAGCTTTTTTGGTTGTCAAAAGTTGGCAACCGATCGTACGCCTAGTAATAATAATAATAATAACGAGTGCTTATAAAGCGCTTTACAAGAATATACCAAAGCGCTTACATTATCATTATTACCCCGGTCACTGGATTCAAGTATACCATCCCGCACATCACAGTGCACAATCTCCACTCCCTGGGGAGTATTCCAGCCAATCGCCTTTTTACGGGCGCGCATATGCTAATCCAATCACATTGACCAATCACATAGTGAGACTTAGGCTTAACACAGTAGGCCTGAGGAGCCTGTTTGGGCGTTCGATTTCATTTTGGGAAATTCAATTTATTTGATTCCTCCTTTTTAGTTTCATGGGTTCCGTTTGTTTTTATGTGTTGAATGTGCTTGTTTCTCTTTTGGGCTCTATCTCTATCATGTATATGTATGTATTTGCGTGTGTGTAAGATACATAGCCTAACTTGCGTAGCCTTGATTTCTTTTCTGTTCTTTTCTTATTTTTTTTTTTTTTTAATTTTTTTTTTTTTTGGGGGGGGGGTATTTATCAGTATTCTTGTTATACATTCTGGAGGGTCTGTTTTAAACCATTGCATGACATTCTTGCATATTTTCGGATAACAAATTCGAACGAGAGGAAATTAAGTTGAATGAACATTCGTTAAATCGTATGCTCCTTATTAAAACTGACACGACTCATTTGAAGAGCTTGTTTCATCAATAAAGAATTTGAACGAACAAAAAAGAATTCGAATGACAATTTGCAGTGACGATCACAGCTATCGTGAATTTGAATGACCACATAGGAAAACCTATATTATTTATGGAAATCCCTACCATAATTCGACATTATATAATACGTCATGACGTAATAAAATGCACCGTCTCGATAGCACACGTTCGCGTAGTTTTCGTTTAAGACTTTCATCATTAATAATTGACCGCATGAATTGCTTCCCAGCACCGTATAAGACAAATGATCGTATATATATTGTATTCGTGATTTTTTTTTTTTTTTTATCATTTCGCAGGCAAAATGATTATAGCAGTACTTCCTTCTTCGCCTCTCCCTGTCTGTTTTTTTTTTTTTAATGCATTTTAGTCTATAGTACCCTGCTCCATCTCTCTACCCACCCGTGTCGTCATCAAAGCTTTTTCGGTACACTTCTATAGTATTCTTGGGTTAACCTCTTAACCGAGGAATGGACATAGAACTCTCCTGGGTAGAGAGGTGAAGCAGAGGACTATAGAATAAAATGCATTAAAAAAAAACAGGCGAAGAAGGAAGCACTGCTATAATCATTTTGTCTGCGAAATGATTAAAAAAAAAAAAAAATCACGAATACAATATATATACGATCATTCATCTTATACAGTGCTTATCCAGGTACTGTGGGAAAAAGACAAAACAACACAAAACACAAAACTAAAACGCAAGGTTTGCTGACTTGCGCAACTCACTAATACGTCAGTCACACCAACAAGACCGACGCCAGACCGACAACAGACCAAACAAAAAATGACATTGCCACCAATGGCCATCAATCGGTCGGTTGGAGTCGGTGTGGGGTCGGTTTGGCGGTGTGACTGTGGTGTAAGTTTTTCACCCAGCCAGGGGCGGCGCTACAGGGGGGGGGGGGGCAGGAGGGCGGCCACCCCTATCATTTTTCAAGCGAGCACAGAAAAAAAAAGAGGAAGAAGGGGGGGGGGGAGGAGAAAGAGAAGGGAAATGGGGAAATGGAGAAGAGAAGGCTAGGCCATGCAATTATGACATAACTGTTATAGTCCTTTTTATTTTTTCAAGACCCTCGACGTGCGACGTTGCTATACGCGTCATTTTACCCCCCCCCCTCCCCATTTAAATACCCTGGCGCCGCCCCTGCACCCAGCTGTACGTCACACACTTAAAATTGCATAGTAATTTATGACAAACATATATATTTTCAAAATACAGGGAAAATAGAGATTATCTAAAAATATTTTGTCTTATTTTCAGCAACATTCTGGTTTTTGAAGTCTGAAACTTTGTTGATTTGACATAGATCAAGCAATAGTCTCATTCAGTACCGCATGTTAATCTCCCAAGACTGTAACTGATTTCCAGCATCACACAGAACTGATGACAAAACTTCACTAGGTCTAGAGAATACATTTTCATCCCGCGAATAGTAACCCAAGACAGCCAGAAACCAAAGTTACGCTTTTCTTTGAGCTGAGCAATAAACTCTTGTATGGAAGAATAAAATGTGATTCAACAGAAATTTTTGTAGTATAGGTAGTGTCGCTAGAATATTTAGGAGGGAGGGTGGGATAAAATTCACCGACAAGGCAACAAAGGGCAAATATTTCCCTTTTATTTAATTTGCCGATAAGATTAGAGAGAGCGGAAAAACAATCCGAGAGCCGAAAACATATATAAGAATTTTGGGAATATAAATACCATGTCGTACCCGTACACATACCCCCTAACCTTCTCTTTGGAACAGAGCTTGAAGAACAATACACCATGCACTCTGCACCTGCATTTAAAAAAAACTGGAAATCCCCATATTATGTACATTAACAATGTATTTAGTCCGTTAGGCAAATACCAAATGCAGTTCACCATAGGTATACCCTCCTCGACATCTCTTTGAGTTTGGAACTAAAAATTGGTCACTGTGTGATACATAGGCCGATTTAATTTGGAGTCATATACTTCATCATTAAACTGAGAAAATCTAGACACTATAGCAAGAATTGTTGCAAGATTCTTCTAGAGTCAATCCATCATATTTGAAGTTGTCGACAATCGTCTATGGAGCCGAGCCTGGCCAAACAGTGGAAAATTTCTATCTTCAAACAGTAGGCAACAGAAGTAACTGGACAATAGCTACAAGGAGAGCAAAAAGCGAAAGGGGTTGATTCTTCAATGGATAAAGAAGTGGATTTACATTTTAAAGTAAGCTTATGATACTATATTCTTTTTAAACCTTACATTCATAAATAAAATGCTTTAGCTGAATGTTATTAAGGGTACAGTGTACGAGACCGTAAGACCTGGGGAGCGTTTCATGAAAGGAAGTTGTCGGATATTTTATCCGCCAACTGTTATAAGCTACTGAAATCCTTGCATCTGATTGGCTGAGAGCAAATTTGTCGGATAAAATATCTGACAAGTCCTTTCATGTAACGCCCCGTGGAGACCAACGATTTCCGTCTCGTGGGCCTTCTGTCTACTTTTAAAGGGTTCACGAGATCGACACTTTTCTGTTTTCTTTTCTTCTCTCCTCTTCTCATTCTTTTTTTCCTTATGTATTTCTTTGCTTTTTATTTGTCTCATCTTCTCTATCAATCATTCCTTGTGTATTTTGGGGGTGTGTTTTATACCTTTCTTACATTTTCTTTTCCTATTTTTGCTTAATATATGTCGGTCTCGTGTGCTGTAGATCCCGTGGGCCATCGGTCTACGAGAATGTCCCAGTCAGTTATTGCATAAATGCGTTCTCTGTTACACTCTTGAATAACCTACGATGAATTGTACATGCGCGCATTGGGAATTATAAATCATGATCATTTGTAATCAGTACCTGCATAGGTTACTCAGGATGGATGGATGTAACTAACAGTTTCTAAGCCGAAAAACCCCAAGGTTTCACATTTCCTACTCATACTGTTCAGCTGTCGTGGAGTCTTTTTCTTGGGCAACCGTGGACAATTTAACGAAATATTGTCGACTGTCATATTTTAGAGTATATGGTTTTTATTGTTTGCATTATTCACGATTTAAATTAAATGGGAAATGTTTTGGTATGCAAGATTCGAGATTTGGAAGGTTCTGAATGAATCAATATCATATGCGTTTTATTTCCAAAGTCAGCTATGATAAATAGATATATCTAACATTTGAGTGAGCATCCGTGAAGTGAAGTGCCAAAATGTGGTTGATATCATCAAACTCCCCCCCCCCCCCTATATTGCCACATTTAAGATTTTCCTCCTTTTTTTGGGGGGGGGGCGGTGAGAGGATTTATCATTAATAATTTTCTCTGAAAATTATATAGAGCATAATGCTTGTGTATATCGTGTTTGGTAAAGATGTCAAAGAAATTATACGCCTAGTGAATACCATAATAGGTTTTTCTTTTCTTTTTATAGTAGTCCTAGGCCTAATTACCATGTTTGTAACATTCAAGGGAACGCCGAGAAGGGAAGGGAAATAATCAAAAGGTTCCCTCCTGAAATGCTTTGGGGACATCCAAGTAGACCAAGAACCCACAAGACCGAAAATTCAACAAGGTCATAGTCATAGAGACCGAACAAACAGAGACAGACATTAGGAAATTTAGAAAGGTAGAAAGTACGAAAATGATACCGACGGCCCACGAGACCGACAGAACTAGAATACATAAGGAAAGATAGAATCTGTCATGTGGTGCCGGTCTCGTGGGCCGTGGTACAATGAACTCTAGTTCACAAAAAGTTGTCAGAAGGCCCGCAAGACCGACTTTGTCGGCCTCGTGACATGAATCCGATGACTTGCCTCTTCGTGATTGTTTCTATACTTAATAGCCTTGATACGTTTTGTCTCATTGACCAACGCCCCCGAGCGTCCGATGCAAACAGTGCAACTTTGTAGACAATGGGATTTCACAAAAACAGTGATAAAAAAATCCAATTCTCATTAAAACAAAGAGCACATTCACCCGAATAATCTTTGATGCTTTATCCATCATTGGACCCTTCATGTCCTATACGATTTGAAAGTTCACCCACCGTACCCAATCAAAAATAAGTCTTCACGTCCCTGGTTAAATAAACACGAGAAGATGGTAAAACTCATGCATTACCAGGGGAATCATCAGTTGTTCTTCCACCAGTCGCTGGGAGTTTCGGCCCGTTATGAACAATACACCCTCTTGGTGGTGGGCCAGCAGTGCAATGCAGCACCTTCCCACTGGTAAAAAAAAAAATAGAAAAAAACCCCCAAAACAAAAAAAAAAAAAAAAACCCTTGTTTAAATGCTGGTTGCTCTCTGCCTTTGGACGTACTTGGTCCAAATCCATGCAGAACCCTTCTCTGCTGCCTCAGATACAGCCCTGCAAGCATGTTTGCACTCCCTATTTGAAAAACCTAACTCACCGAACCACCTCTTTACTGAACGTGCCACAAACCCGCGGCAGCCGACGTACCTCAAAAGGAAAGCAAGAGACCTTCCATCCTTTGTCTGAGCACTCTGCTACCAGCTCAGAATACCTTACAAGCTTCCGCTCAAAGGCATAGTCAATAATCTTCCCAGGGAACGGTCAACTCTCCTAGAATCACCTCCTTAACAGAGTCAGCCCACAACACTATGTCAGGACGCAGATTTGTGAACACCACATGCTGTGCATGTGGGAAACTACCTTTCCCATCCAGATCAGCTCTAACTTGCCAGTCACGAGCTGATGACAGGATACTGGGACGAGTAGACCTTGCCTTTAATCTTGGCTTAGCCCCCTGCTTAACAAAATCTATCTGGAGCCTAGCAACACTGGAGGTACTTTTCTCGGAATTATGAGATGTCACCCTCTTTATAACCGCCTCTTCGATAACCTTCAAAACTTGGTTATGTCTCCAAGTATACATTCCACAGCAAAGGCTGACCTCACAGGCACTGAGAATGTGCTGAAGGGTTCCTCTCCTTCCACAAGCAATACACTTGTCAGGCTCATTATACCACTTGCTAAGGTTAGCAGGAGTAGGCAAAAGATCATAAGTCGAGCGAACAACAAAGGAGATTCGAAGTGGCTCCATCTGCCATAATACAAGCCATGTCAAATTTCTGGGTTCTACCCCTTCCCACTTGGTCCACGAACCCTGTTGAGCCTGACCTACTGCTAAGGCCAATCTCTTCTCCTCCTCGCTCTCTCGAATCTCCTGCATGACAAGGTCGCGTCGCTCCTTGACTGTAGCTTTTGACCACCTCTTGGTAGAGGTCCAACCTAGGCCCAAACGACCTGTTTGGGTTGCACCAACTATTTCCTTGTGCTTTAGCCTTGACTCGGCCTCTTCCACGGCCTCATGAGCACGCCACTTTCTACCTGACTTCACATCTGGCTGATAGTTCCTGATAAAGGGATCGCTAGACCAGGGGCGGATCTAGCTTTTTTTCAAGGAGGGGTTTGAGGGGCTGAGCTGGGTATTGCGAGGGAGCGTAGAGACCGAGCCCGAGCGAGCGAAGTGAGCGAGGGGGAGGGTGTGGGAGGGGGGTATCCCCCCTCCCACAGTAGGGAGATTTTTCATTTTTAGGGTTGCTAGCTTGCGATTTTAAGCATACTTGCATGCTCTATTTTTTCTCTTTTTTGCCCAAATAAATGTTTACTTGGAAGCGAGCGAAGCGAGCGAGGGGGGAGGGTGTACCCCCCTCCCACAGTAGGGAGATTTTTCATTTTTAGGGTTGATAGCTTGCGATTTTAAGCATACTTGCATGCTCTATTTTTTCTCTTTTTTGCCCAAATAAATGTTTACTTGGAAGCGAGCGAAGCGAGCGAGGGGGGAGGGTGTGGGAGGGGGTATCCCCCCTCCCACAGTAGGGAGATTTTTCATTTTTAGGGTTGATAGCTTGCGATTTTAAGCATACTTGCATGCTCTATTTTTTCTCTTTTTGCCCAAATAAATGTTTACTTGGAAGCGAGCGAAGCGAGCGAGGGGGGAGGGTGTGGGAGGGGGGTATCCCCCCTCCCACAGTAGGGAGATTTTTCATTTTTAGGGTTGATAGCTTGCGATTTTAAGCATACTTGCATGCTCTATTTTTTCTCTTTTTTGCCCAAATAAATGTTTACTTGGCAGCCCAAGGGGGGGGGGGGGTTAAACCCCCTAAACCCCCCCCCCCCGTAGATCCGCCACTGTAGACTCACGAAGCATCATAAATGATCTAGCTTTCGCTACCTTGACCTCCTCAACCAGGGACCCTTCATGTCCTATACGATTTGAAGCCAAATTTACCTGGAACGAAATATAAAGTTTAACTTACCATTTCTCGAATTATTGACTGCATATGTTGATTACGACATTTGAATTACCACCTCGTCTATGCACCATTTGTGGCCAAAATTGTAATTTGGCTCGGTGAACACGAACACGACTCTCCTGGCCATATTGGAGCATGACGTCATAATGGCCAATAGCCAATAGCGTAATGACGTCAGAATTTCTGCTTTTGCCGCGCGCCGCGAGTGTGCGAGCCAACAAGCAAAATGAGACAGTCGTATCAATATGACTCCTATCTTTTTATCCTTTGTGATAATTTTCTCTAATGGAATGCAGGATTTTTCTCGATTTTAGAAATTTCATGATGCCCCCCCCCCCCCGAAAGTACCATATATATATGAGTCTATAGAACTAGCTGTTCTCGATAGTGACAGCTGCTTAGGATGTAATCTTTACTGGTCACATTATTTAGGAGAAACTAATTTTTCCTACGTTGATACAAATATATTGGCGTGTGTAACTGAATATCGTAATCTTTGTGAACTTGCAGCAGTAAAGAAACAAAATTGTTTTGGTACTACAATAAGTAAGCGCTTTCTACATGACGACGAAAATAGTCACCATGATGCACAATGGTCCATGCAAGAATGCATGGTTCATAATATTGTGCGTAGTGAAATAACGACGAAAATATGTCACTGACTGTACAATGGCCCATGCAAGAATAGAAAATTGAACCATATAGACTATTGTACAGAACTGAATGTCGAAGTATCCGCTGAATGTAAAGTTTGGTGGTCTGAACTGAATGTTTGAATAACTTCTCTCTCTCTCTCTCTCTCTCTCTCTCTCCCCCCCCCCCCCCCCCCCCCCCCCCTCTCTCTCTCTCTTCTTTCTTTCTTTCAGATTTGCAGCTGGAATACGATGTATAGTGATCAGCGTTGGAAAGTACAAACAACTTTCAAAACTCAAACAGAGTTCAACAAGACGAATTTCACCAACATTTCACCAGCTCTGTTAGATTGGAGCTGCTCATGAAACCTTTGGAAATGAACTGCCATTTTGAGCAAGCCATCAAGACGAACAGAGAAATTCTGTAAATATTAACGAAAGATAACGAAAGGACAATCAATGCAGAAAGGACACATGAATTTGGAACTGAAAGACAAAATCCAGTGAACAAGAGAACATTTGCTTTCGTTAGAGAACATTTCAGCTACTGGGCATGCTGAGGAAGTGTTGGGAGACAGTGTACTTATCTTAAAACGCTTCACTCATTACATGCATTGTTAAGACCCCGTTATAGTCCGTCGGAAACTGCAGTTTCCAGTCGGTATATAGAAAGTTTGTTTTATTTGTAATCGATTATATTTGAAACGAAATTCTTTCTTAATAATCTATTTTTAAACCTATAAAACATGGCACAATTGCGAGTAGTTTTACATTTGACATTAGCTACCATCATTTGCAATTCGTTAACATCGGCAAGATATGATTCAAATGTCAATGCCGTAGAGGGAGAGGCGGTTCAGCTTCATTTCCCATACTCGTGTAATAGCACATACGTAACATTACAATATAGTCACAGACACCCATTTTACATTTCCACAGATCCAGAAGTTATCACATTGCATGATGACCAATACAAAAGATTCACAGTAAAGAGTTCGACAGATGAAGGTAGTTGTTCACTCCAGTTACACATCGATTCTGTCTCTAGAACTGATTCTGGAACATATACTCTCTTTGAATACGGTATGGATATCTATATCACAAGGGTTGGTTTACATGTTGATATTCTTCCAGGTAATGCACATTGTAAATGGAATGGAAGGCATACTACACGGGGATGGGTAAAGCTGCGTTGCTCAGCCCCAGTTGGGAGTGTACCAGGCCAGATCCAATGCTACCAAGGTGGTATGGAAATGTCCCCTATACACAAGCCTTCTGAAACCTCTGTGACTTTAAAACAGACCATATTGGTACAGCACAATAACCATCTTGTTACGTGCTGCTCTTCTCTCTTGGCAGAACCTAAAGAAAGATGCGACTGCAGCGATTTTGTTTGGGACCCCCTTTTAAAAAGCGAGGTAAACAACACCCAAAAGGCTTGTCCTAATACCACACAAGCACAAGTTGAAACATTGTCGAAGTTCCCAACCGCTCAGACAAAACCAGCAACAACAGATATGGCTAGTGTAGAAACAAAAACTACAACAATACAATTTAAGCACCGAGACACAACAAGGTTTTACCCAACGATACTCATTTCTTTCTTTGTTAGTCTCGCCATCATATTTTTTGTGTGCGTTGCAATTTGCTTAAGAATGTTAAGAGCCAAAATTTGTCATTAGCGCAGACGCACTGATATGGCTTCCTCTTAACGTAAGGCCCATATAAGAAGAACGAAGCGACATCGTGTAGACGTAGTCGTTTGTTGTAGGGCTCACATGAGTGTATGCAGCCCCCCCCCCCCCCCCCTCCCCATCACCACCCTCAATTTGTTCACGTGTTAAAAAGTAGCTTATCAACAACAACAACAACAAAATTAAAAAAAAACAATAAAATAAATGAAATGAAATATTTTTTAAATACTACATTTCGAGAACCTGTCAATGCATATCATCGGAATGCATATACCAGATGTAAATTTGATAAGGCTAACCACAACCTGCGCAAACTCAGTAATTGTAGTAACAATAGAAATATACTAGAGATTGTTTGTTTGTTTGTTTGTTTTTATTTCCGTAATCAATGACATAAATAATATACATAATAATTAGAAATCATGATTTACATTCGGCGGATAGCCCATTTCAGCCGTAATAACAAAATACGGCTGTTCTTCCATGGGGTCCTTGATAAAAATGATATGTACAAATATTACAATTCTTGGGAAAAAAAGACTTACAAAGTCTTCTTGAATACATGAAATTATATTGTACAAAACGAAACAAAACAAAAACAATGTATTGAATATGCATGATATCATTTAAAAATAGAATTCTTTTCGATTATATTTGCAGTACATATTCAATATTTTATAAGGGAGAGAGAACCATACAATCCCTATAAACAAAACAAAAAAAAAAATAGAAGGAAAGAGAGAGATGAAAACTTCCTTGTGCACAGTTCTATACTTTGAAATAATTTTGTAAATTGGATTTAAAAGTTTGGATTGTAAAAGCACTACGGGTATTTGATGGCAATTTGTTGTATAATGAAGCTCCTCTGTAGTAGAATGTTCTTTTACAGTTATTGGTTCTCGGTTTTGGGAGACTGAGGTTACCTACAGAACGAAGAAAATACATGTCTGGTTTAATAGCAATAGGGCGTTTTATATATAAAGGTACAAGATCATTTAAAATTTTGAACATCATAATATGCATATGTTCTTCTTGACGGACACTCAATTTCTTCCATTTTAAAATGTCATGAATATGAGAAGTAGAGGTATAGGAATATGGATTTATCTTTAATATGATTCTACCTGCTCTGTTCTGAAGTTTTTGTAACAAATCTAAATATCTCTTAGGGGCAGACTGCCAAATTATATCTGCGTAGTCAAAATGGGGAAGAATAATAGAAGAATATACAATTTTTAAAATAGATTCATTAACAAAATACCTCAGTCTTCCAAGAAAACCTATCATTTTGCCTATTTTTGAGCACATTTTTTCAACTTGGTTATTCCATTTATCATAACCGTTATTTAAGTACACAAAGACAAGGTAACTTTAGCCTAAGAGTAAAAAAAGTGCGACTATTAAACACCATTTGCCTTCTAATGTTTGACAATGACAGGGTATTGAATGAATTTATTTAATTGTTAATCGAATGATTAAAATCATACATATTTCCTCCACATGTATATACGGTAAGAAAACAATGTATTTAGGTATCATTAAGGGAAGTGACGTGGCTGTCAGAACTAGGAATATAAGATTAATAAATAAAGAAATGAATAAATGAGTGAATGAATGAATACATATATAGATAAATAAACAAATTAATAAATAAATGTTATTTCAAAGCAACGCGTCGAACTTCCTGTTAACAAACTTTGAACAAAATTACGTACTTTTACGAGAAATCTCCTGGGCTGTTAAATGATATTTTAGAACTGAGTAAATCCTGTATTTTATCAGACACTGCAGATACACTCTAACACTGTAATAATACTATTTTATATCATTTACGTATTATATCATATATATATATATATATATATATATATATATATGATATAATATGTAATGTGCGAAATTAATTGGATGAGAGACTTATTTGCGTAGCTTCAAATTCCTTGTTGCTCATTACTGCCTTCATTTTTGTGGAAATAACTGCAGAGGTTGCAAAAACTGCCTCCGTCTGGTATGGAACCCGGGTCTTTGGCCCTGTACGCAAATCGCCTTAACCACTTAACAACGGAGGCGTGTTGTGGTATTCGGCTACACCAGACACAATCACACGACAAACAGCTCTTTCAACCCCTTAACTGTTAAATTATTCATTTTCTTTGAGGGACAGGGAAGTATTGAACAATGAAAGGCCTCATGCCTAACTAGAAACATGACGGATTTATGTTTTAGAATCATTTACAATATGTGAGAAATTTGTTCTAATACAGGCTAGTTTCCGCTCAGGCTATTCAACGACTGATTATATATTTGTTCTGAAGACGATAATTTGTATATATATATATATATATATATATATAATATATATATATATATATATATATATATATATCCAAAAGAAGAAACGCCTACATTGTGCATTTATTGATTTAAAAAAAAAATTGATCTGATTGACAGAACATCCTTATGGCTGAAAATGTTGAGGCTGGGAGTGAATGGCAAGATTTTTGGTACCATTAACATTTATAATTATGCAAAGTCATGCGTTGCAGTCTACGGAAAATGTTCATATTTCTTTACATGTATAGCTGTACGTCAGGGAGAGAACCTCTCCCCCTTGCTATCTGCTATGTATTTGAATGATTTTCAGCAACATATACACTGATATGGGGACATTCTATGAGGGACTGGGTTCCTTGGCAAATGATGTTCATAGCTATCTAAATGCTGAAGAAGTGGAAACTTTTTAAAAACTATATTGCCTTTTATATGCAGATGATACTATCATTTTGTTGGCAAGTCAGGAAGATTTGCAATTAGTATTGAATGGCGTGGCAGATTATTGCAATATATTGCAGTTAACTGTAAACACAAGTAAGACTAAAATTGTCATTTTCTCCAGAGGGAAAATCAGAAAAATGCCAAACTTTACTTACGATGGTAATGTGATTTTATATAACAGGGCGTTAGATTTAATTATAATGGTAATTAAAAAAAAACAATCTCTAAGCAAGTAACACAGGCTAGGAAGGCCTTATATAGTACGTTGGTGAAAGCAAAAAGAATACAGCTATCAGTTGATACACAAGGCTCCTTATTTGATCATTTAGTCAGTGGCGGATCCAGGGGGGGGGCCTCCCCTGGAAAAAATAAAAGACAGCCCAAAACGTTTATTTTTTCATTTTCATATATGTTTTTTTTTTCTTTTCAGAGAATTATGGAGGAAAACTGGACCCCATAAAATCTTGTACATTAATGTGGTAACCCCCCCCCCCCCCCCCCCTTGAGGTACTTTTGGAGGGCTGGAGAAAAAAAATCTTGGAGGGTTGGCGATTTTATTTTTTTTTTCTCACTAAGGAAAAAATACGGATCTCCCTCCAAGCAGTTTCCGCTCATCATTTCCCCGCAAGTTACGCCACTGGCCCCTCCATCACAAAATCCTGGATCCGCCACTGCATTTAGTATTACGTATATTATTATATGGTAGTGAAGTCTGGGATTTTGAAGGTATAAATCAAATTGAAGTTTTCCATAGAATGTTTTTAAGGACAATTTTGCATGTAAATAAGTGTAAGCCGGACTGTATGGTGTACGGTGAAACTGCTCGTTTATTGATATTAAACTATGTAAAATGTAGAATGGTCGGATTTTGGTTGAAGATAGTTAAAGGGAAGCAGCAGAAGTATTCAAATATTTTTTTATAACTTACTCAGGTACATGCATCAAGACAACTATTCGCCATTCACATCACTTTGGTTTCAGTTTATTGAAGATACTTTTCAATACGCAGGCTTAGGGAACAACTGACTATCTCAAGGTAGTGGTTAGAGTTCTCAGTGGATACTTCATGCTTTAAAACTGAGACTCTCTGACATGTTCCAACAGGAATGGAAATCAGCAATGTGAACTAGCCATATCTGTACGACCTTAAGATTGAAAGATACTTTTTTGTCCTAGGCCAAAGAGATATTATTACTCTCAGCAAATCAGTTGTAGAGCGCATACATTACCTGTAAATAAGGGTGGATGTGATGCAAGTTTGTTAGATGAAATGAAATGTTCACTCTGCGTTTCTTCAATTTTAGGAGATGAGTTTCTAATCAATAAATCTTCAAATGTCCGTTTTTCAGAGGGAATGGCGCATATATTTATCAGAAATATATGTAAAAGTAGACCAAGTGGGTTACCAATATCCCAATTATTCAATTCTGCTAATATTTGACAGCTTAAGAAAATAGCCAAAATTTGCCAGAACTATTACGATGCAATTTACTCAGTCACCAAAAGAGAAGAGTAAAGAACAGAAAGTAAGAGAGATAGAACTGTATGTACTCGTAGTGGTAGAATAGTCAAACAGCCAGAACGGCTAGTCTTATTAAAAATGTTTTTATGCAATGTTTGTTTGTCGATAGAGTCAATAAATCTTATCTTATCTTATCTTATCTTATATACTGTAGCATCTAAGGAACATGTTAAATGGTCACTCATAATCATATCTTAGAAAACCTGTATTTCATCAGACACTGTAGATACACTGGGTGAATTCAAGTTCGGTGTTGAAAACTGGTGTTGGTGTTGTGGCAAAACTAGCACCACCCACAACACAGAACGTGAAATGAAGCTGGTGCTAGGATTGACTTCACTAGGTGTTGAGCTATCAGTAATGAGATTGATATTATTTTTATAAACCCGAATTCGGTGTTGGGGCTAGAATCAGCAGCCCAATTCACGCTCCCAACACCAACACCAACACCAACACCAACACCGAACTTGAAATCACCCACTGTAACTTCTTCCCAAAGGACATTGATTTTGCTATATGCCACTGGTTGTCTGCAGATTCTCGCGCTTCTTGTAAGTCACGGACTGCGGAGAGGTGCGATCAGGGATTGGGGTGGGGAAGGGAGGGGGTGGCTTAAGGGGTGAGGTATTGTGTTGGGATGTGCGGGTGTGTCCATCTTTCCTTTTTTCCCATCTTTCCCTTTTCCTTTCTTTCTCTCCTTTTCATCTTTTATGAATCTTTCAGTGAAAAAAACACAGAAAAGGAACAGTTACATGTATATAAAAGGTATACATGGGATATGTGTAATTCAAGTAAGCTGAGAACTTCAGGGAATTACAAATACATTTATGTATAACTCCTTTGTTCTTCGTTGAATGTATACATTTTGCACTGGTTTATAGATTTACTTGTAAATTGTAAAAGTTGCTGTATATACTTTATTCGTGATTGTAATTTTTCCATTTTTTTGTACAGAATATTGATTTTACTGAAAAGAAAAGAATAAAAGAATACTTAAATGAAAATAGAAGGTTTTCGAGTTTATAAATATTGTGAGCAAACAAGAGCCATCTTTAATAGCGCATTTCGCCATTAAGTTATACCTAATTAAGATACCAAAATTTAAGACTCGCTGCC